>JAJJWW010014498.1:151370-426013 GCA_023531295.1 Papaver armeniacum
AATATATTTCAACCAAATAATTAATCAGATGTATTGTTGGAAATTTTGATGCGTCTCCCGGTTAAATAAAACTTTTTTTGAGTTTACTAATCTAGACTATTCAAGTGATGATTCAATTGATGATAGCTCATCTGAATCTTCATCTCCTTCCTCTCCTCGAGTATATGTCAATCTTCACAATGATCCGGATATGGATTATTTCTTAGATGGTGAATGTATTCTTCCCCAAAGCCAATCTCAAGATGAAAACGATGGATTTTACCAACCACAACCGGAGGAAGACTATTTGGGTACCCAGGTATGCTCTAAACTTAGATAATGTTGGTTGAATTGGTCCAAATTTTCAAAAAAATGTGAATTTTTAGAGTAGATTTGGGATTGTTCGGTTACCTTGTGTGAAGAACATGTAACCGAACTCATCTGAAAGTGTAGTTCGGTTACTTTTTCCAAACACGCAGGTTACCGAACTTGCTCTTTAATGGAGGTTTTTTGAAGTTCTGTTAACGAACATGTTACCGAACTCTGTAAATAGGATTACAGTGTTATGTTCGGTTTGACCGAAATGTAACCGAACTTTAGGGTCTATAAGTTTGGTTAGTTTGCAACCAATAGCTAACCGAACTTATGTAAAATAAGATTTCACATTAGTGTACAAAGTTCCGTTGTTTCGCAAACTTCATACCAACCCACTATCTAACCGAACGTACGTACAATAAAATTTTGATTTGGTGTACGTAAAGTTCCGTTAGTTGTCAACTTGCTTGATAAACCGAACTCTGAGTTCGGTTATCCCGATAAAATTATCATGCAACCGAACTTTATGGTCCATAAGTTCGGTTGGTTCGCAAACTTCATACCAACCCACTATCTAACTTAGAACTTACGTACAATAAAATTTTGATTTAGTGTACGTAAAGTTGATTAGTTGTCAACTTGCTTGACAAACCGAACTTTGAGTTCGGTTTTCCCGATAAAATTATCATGTAACCAAACTTAGTTCTGATTGCAATTGATGTTGTTCCATTTCTTGTAGATTGAATGTCAACCTATACCAATGGATAATCAACCTTCTCCGGTTGGCATGCTGTTTGAAGATACACCTAATCACTATGTCAATGATTTGGTTTTTGATGAAACTATTGATGCGAAGAATTGGGCTAGAGACCATGCAAACAAAGCCATGTGCGTATTAGTTTTGAATGGAAAAGAAAGCAAAACTCGTTTTGAAATGGTTTGTGAGAGAAGTGGAGATCCGGATGTTAGTCACAAGAAGAAGGGTTATGTGTATAAAGGAAAGACGACGAGAAAGAACACAGCGTGCTCAAAGAAAATTAAATGTCCGTTCAAGCTAGTATTTAGTAAGTGCAAAAAAAAGAATGGATGGGTTCTATCTATGGATAAGGTGGTAGGTCATCATAACCACCCTCGTCCGGATGATCTTGAAGGACATGCAATGGCCGCAAGGCTCACTCCTCATGAAATGGAGAAAATAGCTAAATTTAGGAGAATGGGAATTTCACCACTTAACATGCTTCGCTTACTAAAGGATGATAACAAGGATAATGTATCATCTTTGACGACCATTTACAATGCAATTGTGACAATTAAAAGGAATGAATGGAAGGATAGACAAGTGATGCAACAATTGTTTTTTTGCGCTAAAGAGAAAGGCTACGCGGTTCAAAAGAAGGTAGGTTCGGAAGATGTAATAACGCATCTCTTCATTGCGCATCCGAAGAGTGTTCAATTGGCTCAATCCTTCCATCAAGTTCTTATAATGGATTGCACTTACAAGACTAACAAATACGAGATGCCATTGTTGAACATTGTTGGTCGTACCTCGACGAAGTCACCCTTTACCGTTGCTTTTTGTTTTAGAAGATGAGCAAGAACCAAGTTACACTTGGGCGCTACAACAAGTGAAGGCCATATACCGAGATGATGATATCCCCGCGGTTATAGTGACGGACAACGATGTAGCATTAATGAACGCAATAGAGAGAGTCTTCCCATTAGCAAATAATATGCTTTGTACGTTCCATATATGGTGAAATGTGATAAATAGGTGCAAGCCTCAAATTTGTCCACCAAAGAGGAAAACATTTGAAGAGATTAGTAAGCTACCGGAAGATGAACAAGCGGATGCAAAAGAGGAATTCGATATACAATACACTATAAATCACGCTAAATGGGTTGCTTTCTCTGGTGATTGGGAGTCATTGACTTGGTCTCTCACCGAAGAAGAGTATAATCTAAATCTTGCGGCATTTATCGAACATTGGTCTAGCCCCGAATATCCCGAGGATATTGTAACGTATGTGGTTAAGCAATGGTTGGAACCGCACAAAGAGCGCTTCGTTTATGCATTTACCAACCACCATAAACACTTTGGGAATCAAGCGACAAGTTTGGTAGAATCATCTCACCACCGGTTGAAGAAAAATCTTTTTGGATGTGTCGATAATTTTGTGATTGTGTTTAACGCAATGGAGAATTACTTCAACCGCGAGATTGATAGAATTAAAGGGAAGTTCCAAAAAAGCCGCATCATGAAGTACAAAAAGATTGTAGACAAAGGTGGTAACATCAAGAATATGGCGGACCTTCGGTTGTTCAAGGGACTCCATTATAATGTTTCACGTGCTTGCATTAAGAGGTTAATGGTAGAGGTGAATTTGATTGACATATGGGGAACCAAGCCGGACGAGGTGTGTGTTTGCAACATGATGAAGTCTATGGGACTTCCTTGTCGCCATATGATAGTTAAGTATGAACATGGCATAATTTCTCCAAGCGATATAGATCCATATTGGCAACAATTAAGTTTTGTCCCTCCTCCAAAGGGCGATGTCGGAGAAGAGTTTGGTGACAATGAGATGGGAAGAATCGTTATCGAGATGTACCGGAACATGAACAAACTCGAAATTCGAAAAGCAAATCTTTTGGGATGACATGCGGCCAATTGTTTATCCACACACTTCGGAGAATGTGCACGAACCGAAAAAAAAGGCAAGGGCAAAGGTAGGCCAATCACCAAAGAAACAAAAAAACAAGTAAGAGAATATGCAAAGGTGTTGGCTAAGAGGAAAAGTGAAATGACCCTTTTTACTAGAGACCCTTGTGGGCATGAGCATACCGCGGTGAAGTATCAAGAAGATTCTAAGAAAAGGTCTAGGAATATTGTGGAAAAGGGCGAAACAAGTGAACAGGATATGAAGAAAAAAGGACCGATGTTACGCTCTCAACCAACCCTACCTACTCCATCGGAACCTAGCCAACCAATTCAACGAGACGTGAAGCTTAAGGCTCCAATATGCCGCATCCAAGAAAGAAGTCGACCAATTGATGATACATCAACTTTTATTGATAGAAGGTACTTGGAAGAGCTACCTCCATATATTAGAAAGTACGTCATATCCACCGATGACGTCCCTCCGGATGGTAATTACGGATTCCACGTTGTCGTACAACAACTAGGGCCTTTCCTTTGAAGGTGCAAAGTTGTATAATGATAATCAAATCACTTATGTCCGGCAAAGGATGTTGATGAAGCTAAAGGACAACCCGGAATTTTACAAGCGAATGTTGTCCGATGGGGATGCTAGTCTCAATGTGCAGTTTGTTAGGTATCAAAGGCGTCTCCACGGGGGGGATCCAATTACAAGGGATCATTGGATGGCCATTCCGATATGTGGGCACTTAATCGCCGAAGCATTCAATTGCGTGGTTCACTATTTCTCAAAAAGTGCTAGTTTCACATACACTCCGAAAACAAAAATATGTGTCGAGCAACTTAAACGTAGGAGAGTGGTGATTGAGCTTGTTAACAACAACCATTTTATAGGCCTCCGGTTAGAAGACGATTGTCCACTGCCTCCGATATGCGGATACTCTTATTGGCAAGGATTTAACCCCGACACAATGTTGGGATGGTGCATTAAGTACGAGCATAACATGAAGATGTGGAAAACTTTGAAGGATTCGGAAAAAATCATACACGAGGGTGCAGTTTCCCTTGCGGATGATTAAATGTACCATTAATTAAACTAAGTATGCTTTGAACATCAACATAAGAATCAAAGATTGTGTTTTTGGAATTAGGTCTTATTTTTGGGTTATGCTTTGAACATTTTCATAAGAATAAGAGACGAGACTGTTATTTTTGGAACTTTTTTTTTTTTCATATTGGAACTTAATTACATGACATCGCCGAACAGTGAGACATCAAGACTTAAGTTCGGTTAGGAAATGAAATTAGAGGACATTGCCGAACTAAAACTAAAGCTACATAACATTTAATATCCAAAACGCGTTATGAAAAAGTCTTTAAGGAGGCGGAAATGATATTCATATTTGAAATCCTTTCTCTTCCATCTTCGCCATTCGTTTTTTGATGTTAAAATGATTTCGGAGAATCCTTCACCCCTAAGTCGATACCGCCTTACAATACGAAATAAAGCCATAAATTCCACAACTCTAGCTCTAATCTTGTCGAATCGAATGAACAAAGCTATTTGATCACGGTTATGAGGGTTTGTTGTGTCGGAGCAGAATTTCTCATGAATTTTCCCCCAATAACTTTGACTCATAATACCATTCATTCTTCGTTCTTCACCCCTCTTTGGATAGTATAGTATGTAGTTTCTGCAAAGAGATAGATCTTCATCTAGAGTAAATTTAGGAGTAGTGGCTGCCATTTTTAGAAGATTTTGAGACAAAATGTTAACTATGAGACACATATTTATACCACTAGGGTGTATAACGGCTATAAAAATAACCGTTACTTGAAATTAGTGTCATTCAAATTTCAAAATACATAGTTCGGTTACATAACAAATGCATCGAGAATACTGAACTCAAAGGTTCGGTTGGTTCTGTAAATCATAGGTAACCGAACAGTGAAACCATCAAATTTCAAAGTTACAGTGTAAAGTTCGGTTAGATTGCAAAATCAGCAAACCAACCAAACGTTTGGACCACCAAGTTCGGTTACCGGCAAAATAATACTAGGTAACCGAACATACACTGTAACGTTTGAAATTTGAATGGTTAAGAGTTCGGTTAGACTTCCTTTTCTGCAGGTAACCGAACATAGGAGTTCGGTTTCCTGCAAAATAATACCAGGAAACCGAACATTACACTGTAACTTTTGAAATTTCTTGTTATGAGTTCGGTTATATTGCCTTTTCTGCAGGTAACCGAACATAGGAGTTCGGTTACCTGCAAAATAATACCAGGTAACCGAACATTACACTGTAACTTTTGAAATTTTCTTGTTATGAGTTCGGTTAGCCTTTTCTGCAGGTAACCGAACATAGGAGTTCGGTTTCCTGCAAAATAATACCAGGTAATCGAACATTACACTGTAACTTTTGAAATTTTCTTGTTATGAGTTCGGTTATATTGCCTTTTCTGCAGGTAACCGAACATTGGAGTTCGGTTGCCTAAGAAACATTGCAGGTAACCGAATACAGAGTTCGGTTGTTTACGAGATTTAGTCTCTTAACCGAACTACCTAATTGTTTCTTAAAAATTTGAATGTAATGAAACACTTAACCGTCAAATAGCCAAAGTAATCCCTTAGACCACAAATTAAAAACCAAATTAGGAAATTTATTTACTAATCCACATCACTAAATGTTGGAAGCACACGAACATAAGGAAACAAACTACCAAATCCGCCATAAAAAAGTATTCCAAATGTAAGGAACCAAACTACCAAATCCGCCATAAAAAAGTATTCCAAATATAAGGAACCAAACTACCAAATCTGCAATTAAAAAGTCTTCCAAATATAAGAAACCAAAGTAATAATTGTTGCAATCACTCATTTACCACGACCACTACCAAAAACTTTTCTACTCTTGCGTTTAAGATCTTTAGGTCGTCCTTCGTCACTAGGAGTGTCATCTCCACTGCTTTGTTGTTCAACCATCCGACTTGAACCTTACCCTTCTCGGCGACTCCTCTTCGACGGCATGGTCTGGCTTGGATCAACCTGGCTTGTATCGACAAGGTTGGGATTAAAAACATTAGTTATTTGGTTGTAGAGGTCTGTTTGTTCTCGAGTATCCATCGGCTCTCCACTCCGGATTTTTGCCATCATTTTCTTCAACAATTTACCACTTGCCTTCACCTATTCTCATCAAAAACATAAGTAACTATTATTTTTCAATACTTTATAACATTTTGAAAAACAAAAAATAAGAGTAAATTTCTTACCGCCGAATTCCACAAGATCAAGGCCTCATCACCACACGAGGGTATGATTCATAATTTTCTTAGCCTCTTTCTCCACTGCCTTCGCTTTTGTTTTCTCAAAGACGGGCTTGTGGGACGGTGTTTATTACACGAGGATGAGAAAAATGTTCATACCATTCCATATATCCCTCGTCAGCGGCATTTGGCTCATCAAACGAATCTTGTAACTCTGCAACTAGAACAAGATAATCCCCAAAGTTCTTCCAGTGGTCCACTGATGGAGCAGGATCGTATTTGGGGGTGAAATTCATCTCGGTGTTCTTAGTTCCCCGCTTCTTCACCTTGAAGTTGAAGTTTTCCACTTGTGGGACACCTTGGACACAAGAAACTTGTCTTAATACTCTTCGAGGATTATACATTGTACAACCTCCAGGATGAAACAACGGTCCATTATACGCCGCAACAGGTGAGAAATCAATAACCTCAACATCCTCCTCGTCTTCATCTAATGGAATGGTGTAAGGATGGAAAAACACATCTTCCACTGTTAACTTATCCAATTTCTCCCTCAACTCCAACACCTTTTTTTCTTATTCTTTTCCTGTGAGTTCAAAAATTCATATTTACCAGCTGTAGGCTTCCCATAAGGCCAAGGAGTGTGAGCATGAGACAATTGCGGTTCGGGGAAGTGGTCGTACACCCAAACCTATAAGAAGAGGCAACAAATAATACATTCGCAATATGATTAGTAACAATACACATTCATTCACTTATATATTGAAACACACAAACGATAATTTAACGGGCACTGGACAAGGGTGTATAAGCCTCCAAAATATAGACTCTTAAGCCTCGAAGCTTTTCTGAGTTCCTCTTGAACGAATGAAAGAACCGCAATGCCCCAACAGTAGTTGTTCACCTCATTCAGGGGGTCCAATAGCTGGAGGTAATGAGCATTTACCACGTGACCTGAAGTGTCAGGGAAGAAAATGGTTCCTAGTTGATATAACAAATAAGCAGTCACATGGTGCTTAGTCTTCTCCTCTGTCATCACCAACTTTCCTCGAGCAACCAATTCTTTGGTCCCTGAAAACTCATCAAACAAGGTTTTGAGCTTGATCTTTTTCAACTTCTTCTTGTACGTGCGGTCTGCCTCAAACTCATTATACTCATCACCTTCCTTAGGCTCTTTGTTAGCTCTTCTAAACTCACATTGTGCCTTTTTATCGCTCCATCCTAGACACCTTTTGACTAGCTTTTCAAGAAGTTCATAACTCATCGAGGGATCGTAGCCATCTCGAACACTTGTTCCTGTAATTGGGAGGGCTGTGATTCTAAAACAATCATCCGGAGTAATTTCCATCTCACCAAAAGGTAGATGAAAGGTATCCGTCTCTGGATAAAACCTCTCGACAAATGCAGTAACAGTGACAACATCAAATTTTTGGTGCGCATGTTGTATCCCGTTCCATAGTACACAATCAAATACCGCCAAGCGGACCTCATCACACTCATTTTCTATATTCCATATCTTGTTCTTTTGACGTTTCAAAACACGAACATCATTATTATGATCCTACAAAAGCAACATCATATATTATATACTAATATATAGAAAAGAACAATAAATGTCAAAATATAATAAGATGAATGAGAAATCTTGATGGTGATTGAACCATACCTTTGTCGCAAATATCTTGGCAGCCCATGAGTTTTTGTAGCCCATCAATACCTCCCCTCCATCTTTTGGAGTACCATAAGTTGGATTCTTTGGAGGTAAACACAAGTTGTCATCAGGAATGTAAGAATATCTAGCACAAGGCCTTTTAGGCGTCTTTCTAGGTTTCTTTTGCACTATTTCTACTTGTGCCTCTTCCTCTTCGACTTCCTCTTCATCCAACTCCTCCTCTGATTCAGCATCATCCTTATCTCCATCTTCCTCATCTTTGTCACCCTCATTTGGTTCACCATCATCATTTTCATCCTAATTTCCTCCTCCTTCACATGGTACACCATCATTGGCACCCTCATTTCTTCCTCCTTCAGCTGGTTCACCATCATTGGCACACTCATTTCCTCCTCTTTCAGCTGGTTCACCTTCTCCACCTTGATGTTGTTCTTCATTGCCCATCGCTTCCACGATCTCTTCATTGCCCATCGCTTCCACGATCTCTTCATTAACTTGTTGGATTACGTTGTCAACATTATCTCTATTAACACCATCTTGGATGACAAAATCCGGTAATGACCCACCTCTATACTTAGCATTTTTGGTTCCACGGTGACCAGCATCACAATGTACTTTGCCTCGAGGGGTGGGAGTTCTAAGATCTTCCAGTAAAGGTTTGTTTGATTTTTGCCTCTTCCACTAATCAAGAAAACAAAAGATATTAGCTTAAACGCTAAATGATTCACTAAAACAGATGCAACATAAGGGTTCTCAGCGTAAGGTTTGGTTAATAGCAAAAGTTCACGAAAAATAGGCCAACTCTAATTTTGGGGACCATAGTATAGTTCGGTTACCAAAGATTTTTCGAGAACAAACCGAACTCAACATTGGTAAATGTTAATGAAGAGTTTGGTTTGTCAAAAATTTTTGCGAACAAACCGAACTCAACATGTTTGCAACTACTGAAGAGTTCGGTTTGTCAAGATTTTTTGTCAAGAGTTCGGTTACATTTTTTTTTCGGTAAAGTTCGGTTACTGAATAGTTTTAGATTTTTATGCGAACAAACCGAACACAATAGCACAGTTCGGTTACATAAAAACTCAAATTAGCAGGCAAAATAGCGGAGTTCGGTTACATGTGAAAAAACAAATTGTTGTAAATTTTTTTAAGTTCGGTTAGAAAATTTTTTTAGGCTTTTATGCGATCTAACCGAACTGGCAGTTCGGTGACCTAGTTTTGATACATAGAGAACCGAACCATTTCTTCGTGTTCTTCCTTTCAGGAAGTTCGGTTAACAAAATTGGGTTTTTTAGAAACTCGACCTAACCGAACTATGCACTGTAACTTCCATTTGAACCCTATTTTGATGATTTCTATTCAATTAAATGAATCATAATCAAATAAAAAGTAATAGGTTTGTTGCAAAATACATGCGAATCGGTCCCATGGCAGAATCAGGCTTCTGCAAGCGTCTATTATACTGGATTATGGCTTCACTTGGTTGTTCCACTTCTTTATGAATCTCAAAATCACTCGGCTGATTTGCTAGATGTCCCAATCGAGGACCTTCTCCTTGAAGTCTTTTGGTTTGCTTTCGAAGAACCATTCATATAGTCGATTGATTAATCGACGATGAAAATTTTATGAATCGACGATTAATCGATGAAGACGATGTTGAAATGGGGAAGAAGAGAAGAACAAGAGGGAGAACAGTTTTCTCCTCAAAACTTTTTTTTTTTTTTTTTTTTAATTAGGTTTAGGTTTTGTTTTAAATTAAGTTAGAGGCAGTTATTAGGTTAGGGTTAATTTTAATTAGGGTAATGGGCAAATTGGTAATCTCATGATTTTTAGGACATCCCTTAACATTATAGGGTAGGGGGCTTATAAAACAATGGTCCCAAAAAAAAAGGCTGATCCCAAAAAAAAAAAAAAAAAAAAAAAAGGCTCTTCTAATAGTGAAAACGAAATTTGGAAGATTTTGGGATGGGCCTCCAGCGGTAGCCCAACTCAACCTCCATGATCCATCTATGGCATTGTGCGCCATGTTATACTTAAGCAAATCTATTATTGTGTTGTGTCAACTGTCATGTCAGCACCTATTTAGATATTTTTGTATAACTAGTGATTTAATGAATTTTCAGGATGATTGTAATAATTTTAGCAAAACTAAGCAAAGATTTGGTTTTAATAAAAGATTTGCTTCAAATTGATCATTGGAGTGGAGTCGAAAAACTTGAACTTTTGCATTCTGCATTCAAATCCGAACTTACTTTGAGAGATATACACTTAACGTGGGTTATCCCACGGTTTGTCCCGCGGATCAGATCCAGCGGTGGGAAGGGAAGTGATTATAACAGCGGGCTAGGGTTGGGAAAGGGGGCCCACTTCCCTCCTCACACAGGATAAACCGCGATATGTAATCCGCGGTAGGATAATCATTTTCGCTTATTTCTAGAGTGTGCAAAACTAAAAAAAATAATAACAATGGATCATTCGATCACTAAACAGTCATACCAGAGATAGCATCCCACGTCTTATCATAAAACAAATAAATACACAAAACAACACCCATTGGAAGCTTTTCATATCCTGATAATCAACAATTTCCTGGTATCATGGTAATTCTTATATAATTCAGACACGAGAAGCATAGCAATTAGAAAACTTTGAAGAGCATAAGATATATAGGCTTCCACATAATTCAGATCATAACATCTCATCATTTTGCTTTTCTTGAAAGGCTTGAAAATCAAGACTAGAATAATAAAGCTAGAAATCTTGTGAGTAATGAACATACAAAACAAAATGCAGTACACAAAACAACCAGGGACCTAATGAGAACAAGAAGACCATTTGATATTTGATGATGGACTGGATGCAACAATTATTTCAGATACATCAGCTCGTTATTTTGCTTGGCGATTAAAAGAAAGAAAAGACAAGTACATGAAAACAAAAGAAGAGGCATTTCTGGAAAGCACTGTTTCTAGATATGGCAGGCGTACAATAAAGCACTCCAGTCCTATAAGAATTCTAAGATATTCATTGATACATATGGTTCCACAAAAAACAGGGCATAGTGGTTCTTCATTTAGCTTTTACCATGAAAATAGTAGATTGTTAATTCAATGGCTAGGGATCTAATCTAGTAATTACAATTCAAAGTCATGTGGTCAGAACATTAACGGGCAATGGTCGAACACTAACTTTGAAAAAGAGTGTTTGGCAAATCAGAATCACGGACGAAACACTTTATACACCATAATGATTGTAATATGTTTGCCAATGTATCAATCTAGCACCTTGATACCAATTTCCCGATATTTCCTTGCAACCATACTTGAGGAAGCAAGGGGCTATCTGATGCAGAACAACTAAACGAATGAAGGTATAAAGACTCCATCCAGTTCAAGATCAAAGTCCTCCAGAATTAACTGAAGGAAAATCAATTATATCCTATGGATTTGATTAGAGGGAAATAAACCTAGCAGTCTAAGATTGGTTTCTAACACTTATTAGTGAGTCATAACAGTTTTCACCTAAGAGTCATCCACATCTATAAAAAATCAATGTACAAACCGATCTGAAATCAGGCAACTTTGCAACATTATCCAACTGTCGGTCACAAACCTGCAGTCCACCTTCAGCGAATATGCGTAGATAATTTAAACTGGTAACAGCAGCAACCCAACCAGCACCAAGAGCCACAACCTTAACTTCTTTTCCCTCAAAATGCATTGACCACTGCACAACATAACAAACAATTAGCAAGTATTAAAGCTCAAGCATGGACATGCAGAGTAACATTCAATGCAGACATATCAAGATGATTATAGGAGACAAACCTCACTAATTTGTTATAGCGGGGACATTAAAGCATTACACTAGTGAATCAAATATATCGCCGTAAGCGAGTACATGGTCCATAAGCATTACACTTATGGCACATGTCAATATATCTGCATAATTCTGATCACGTAGAATAAGAATCCGCCGTGGTATTTTGACCTCTGAAATAGAAGAGGTAAAGTTAGTCTTAATCTCCTACTAAGATTCATGTAAAACACTACCCCTTCTTTTCTTGTTATCGAAAGCAAGTACATTTGTATGGCTTTTTATAGTTGAACCCTATATACGTAGGCACTTGTAAAAGATATAAATCTGAGTCAACTTCCAAAAATGAGTTAAACCCACAGTAGCAAATTCACTTACATGAATACATCACCAGTATTCAAAACTGCATTAACTCCACACAGTATGAATCTTTTGAACCCATTTTTCCAATCCCTGGCTGCCTCTGTTAGGGCAATGAATCTTTGGAACCCAGTTGTTCCAGCACCTCTTCCAAGTGCAGCTGCTCGAGTTAACACATCCTCAGGAGAAGCAATACCCATGGTTGATATTGCATTACCAGCTGCCGCAGCAGCAGCCACAACAGTAGGGGATGTTGGTGCTGCCGGCACAACTGACTGAACAACTACCGATGGTTGAGTAACCCCGGATCTGTGCTTATTGAAATCGTCCAGTATGCTGTATGCTTTGCTGATCTGCTTTCTTCAGGCCCTACACATTATAAACCACTGGATTGTATTAGCATGCAATCGACTTGGATAATTATGAAATATGTATACAAAAACAAATAGATTTCAATATTTCATGTATGAGAATGTATTACCATACACTCAAGAATTCTTTTAAATTCTGAAGGTGTTCCCTCTGGAAGCAGAGCTCTGTAAGTATCGCTGGCAGAATCAACAGGAGATAGAATAACCTGCAAAAGACAGACTTGAGTATGTATCCAAATTTGGGTTGCTGAGTATAATACTGGAGGATGACTTATAAACTATTACCTTCAACAGTGCTTCAGCTTTGCTCATCTCACGACTAACAAATTTCGAGTAGCTAGAGGCGTGGTCTGCTATACAAACACCAAGAAGATCTGTAAGTTAGCAAATCCCAACGCCATATTGAAAGCAAGCAAGTGCAGATGATAAATACTACAAAAATCAGTAAATCAACAAGTGCCCGGCTCTTTTTGTCAACAACACTCGTTTCTTCCAGTAAATAAGGCTAAAAAGTTCTGAATGAGCCGTAACCTCCGGTAAAACATCAAATGGACAAAACCAAATTCCCTAAATAAAAATAAAAGATCTTATTGCTACTTATTCAAAATAAACAACCGCAGGGTTTCATAATTTCCTTAAGTTGTAGATTCCTATGATGTAAATCAACCATTAGTACAGCGAATAGTGTTTTTACATGGTTCAGAATATTGAAGGTCTTGGTAGCAGCCAGAATAACAGTTTCTGATTGTTTATATTTGCACTGTAGGTAGCAGTAGATGGCATTGTTTCAGAATGTATTAAAACTTGATGCCATGAATATTCAGCTAACAGTACCTTGAAGAAACAAACTTTTGACATTTCGTACTAAAATACACTTCAATCTGATATTTGTTTCTCTTTAAACATTCTTTACAAGATCAGCAAATTGGGCATCCAGGAAATGAGCAAAAAGAAACGCAAGAATCATGAAATATGAGAATATGAAGGTGTATATTTATCAGGTAGCTTACTGTTCTATCCAAAGAAGGAATGTCCGAAAGGATTGTCTTTACAGCCCGAGTATCCAGCAGCATCTGCAGCAGTTTACCAAGAATAAAATTAGCAGAAAAATATTAAGTGGTTTAATGTTATTTACACTGTACAATTCCTTATTAAGGAACTTTGGATTTAATTCTACAAAACCCAGAGACAACGTGGCAACAGTCATGCATTGCATGTGCCGATACCATATCCATTAAGCAGTAGCAGCTAAGGAAAATCCCAACCAGATTCAAAAGATCCAAACTTCTAGGTTCTTTCAGATTTTCAAGAAAACCAAAAGATGGTAATAATCACCCATATATTTATATGACATCTGGCAGCTCTAGCTTTCTTAAATGATAAAATTACAGTAGCTTCTAGAGGCAAATTAAAAGCTTTTCAGTTACCCTTAACAATTTCTATATTGCGGGTTTAAAATTAGAATGATCAACAAAACAACAATTAAGATCAATGCTTGGCTCATACTAACGAGATTTAGAATACACTGTTAGCTAAGCAAAGGATCATACCATTATTGTGTAACCTATTTCTGGCTGGTTTTTGCTTGAATATGCTTGTGACTGAAAATTGAATTTTATTCAACAGTTTGCACCCTAAATGCTCATCTGATAACTGTCAAGAATTTAAAATATATCATTTCCTAAAATTGTTTAAATTTATCATCTTAACTGCAATCCAAACATTTGAGTCATGACTCAGCAGTATATCACCATAATTACCTGTCATTCTCACTAACTAAGCTAAGGAAGAAAGTATTCCGAGCCTCTAAAATAAAACAGAAACAATTACAAGAACTAAAATAAAACAAAATCAGAATTCAGCAATTGTCAGATTATTAACCCAGAAAATAAAAAAAATATAAACATCTATAGAATGTACTAACTATCATATTTCTGGTTCGTACCTTGTCTAAGAAAACTGGAAGTACATGGGAGTTGACAAACTTCCGAGCACAGGAATGCTGCTATGAAGAATCAAATTTATGCTATTGACATACCTACAGAAAACACCCAATTGGTTATTCTTACAAATTACATCAACTTTAAAGCTTGATGGCAGTAGTATAGTGACAGGCATGAACACGTAAGAGGCTCTGTAACTTACTCTGACTGGTCGCCAACACTTTCAAGTGTACCCCATGGAACACGTGTCACCGAAGCCATTTCAGCATCAAATTTGGATTCTAAACCTTGCACTAACGTCAGCAACGGTGTTGCTATTACTGTTGAGAATTCACCCTGCACACAAATGCAGGCACATAATTTACGTGGTTATGGACTGCTATACTGTTAGGGAATAACAGATGTAGCCAGGTAGGTCTAGAAGGTTCAGATACCTGCACATCAATGATTTTGCTAGTTCACCAGACTGTCGGAAAAAAATTACTCAAACATTAAAATTACTCCATAGGATATTTTGAAAACTGGATGAAATTTTTTTGATTCAACGATACAATTCTACAGAATACCTGAACAAGTTTTTCCATTAGTGTTTTCTCCTCCAGTTGGACTTATCCGATCAGGTGAGGTTCAAAGCAAGATGAGATAATCCCTGGCAAGTTGAACTATCAATTGTCTCCATCCCAGACCCAACTAGCACCAGATTGAAAATCTCGAACTCGTCTAGTGTGACAACAGTGAAAGGTGTTGAACTATCAATTGTATGCTAATGGATTCATTCTCCTCCTCCGTTCAAAATAACTCTCCCTAGAAAATGAAAAGAAAAAAGAAAAAATCATAAAATCCCCAAATTACGAAACCCTATGTTTGCATAACAACAAAATACAAATCGAAGGGAAGGGAATAACATACAGGCGTAGAGACACAAGAAGATGAAATTAGGTAAGAAGAATAGAAGAACCTCTTCAGAATCTCCAGAAGTCAGAACCCCCAGAGAAACAGAATGCTAGAGTGGTGTAAAAATACCCTTGTGTCACTAAGCCACAAAACCCTAGAGAAGAGAAAGACAAGTAATGGGGCACCGTTCCAGTGAGGAGGATAAAAAAAAAACTTAAAAAAGGTTCTGAAGACATTAAAAAAGGTTCTTGTGAACCTATGGTTACGATTTTTTTAATGCTACGATACAAAAAAGTTCTACAACAACAACCCGATAGTTGACCACAGTGGAAACATCTCATCCCACCTCAAATCCTAGGTATGTTTCCCTCACTCTTCTTTGTTTTCTAAACACATTTGAGATGCTAGGTGGATGGACAAACTGAGTTTTGTGCTGTGGGAGAAAAGTTTATCAAATCAGGATAAGTTGATCGTATCATATAAGGTCGGTCGTCTCGAGACAACGATTACTTTTTTACAAATCCCCATCGGCTATATTTCGTTCCACCTATATAAACATACTCATTCCACTGATTTTGAACACACTCAACTACGTTTCATTCTCATTTTTTACAAAAAAATCTTCCAATTTATTAAATATATCTCTTGTTTTCGTTCGTTTCATTCATTATGGATCCTAATATGGAAAATGAAGAAGCGCAATTATTAGCAAAGATTTTTTTCCAACCACAACAAGGGTTTGTGCAGCAGCTGGATCCAATGGATGCAGATTCATACGATGAGAGATCCATAACAAACGCCATACAACAAACATACACGGGGCAAGTTCCACGAAATCCCGAACCAGGAGCTGTATCGAGAAGAAGATATACGTGGATATTTCGAGAGGAAGGTCATGAAAAAATGATACATGATTATTTTCTTAATACAAGTGTCTACTTTGATCAAGATTTTCAACGCTGCTACAGAATGCCACAACACTTGGTCATGCAGATTATTAATTGGAGAGTTTTATCGGGTTAACCCTAAATTCAAATATCAATTTGATGCACAAAACATACGAGGGCATAATCTTGAACAAAAGGTCACCGCAACCCTTAGGATTAATTTGAAACTGCAACTAAGGATTAAATTGAAACTGAAACTAAAATGACTACATTTAATTTAAAACTAAGGATTACATAGAAAATTTAAACTAACAAACTAAGTCAATAATTTGTTGGGCATCAAATTAATCTTGTCAGAACCGCACTTGTGCCTAATTTATCTTGGAAGTGTCCATTCTCATTATTCCTCGCATGTGTGTGTTAAAAATATTCTTTTCAACTGCCTTACGACCTTTTTTCATTTTTGAAGACATTTTCTTACGTTCAACTAACTTATCCATATAGTTATTTTCTTGTTTTTCAAAATAATCTTGAAGGTTAAATTATGAAGTTAATGATTGTGGAGCATCTTGAGCTGCCTTTCTGAGTTTTTTTGCTTCTTTCACACCCACTCCATCCCATCTATTAGCATTTCCATTAACATTCAGATTAGAATTACCATGTATTGGTGCACAGGTGTTTGGTTGAAGGTTTTAGTTTGTTTCAGGTGAAGAATAAGGAGAACCTTGAGAACCATGTTGGGATCCATCGGTCCCGTATCGAGATTCCTTTGGTACATCATACCCATCCAACAAATCAGGGTTATATCGGTTCATCTTTATGAGGATGTGGAAGCCTGCGTCGTGCTTAAAACTCGAATTTCTGTTTTTTTGTCATTCTTCGCTTGTTTTTGGTTGTTGTTGTTTTAACAATATATAATATTAGCTATTGCAACAAATTTAAATTGATAAAAGATTTTAAAATCAATTACACGGTATGGAAATGCAACTTACCACATCGACATCAATATCACCGCTTTCTCTTTGACGTTTTATCTGCATCATCAACGTTACCCAACTGTTCAGGTCTTTGTTGATTGCACCAAAAAAGATGTAACAACCCAGAAACATCACGGTTTTTTGGATTCCCACTTTCCAACTGACTAAATTGTGTAAAACTATTTCCCCAAAGTGTATGATGTGGTTGTTGAACACCATTGATTGGATCAAGCGTAAATGCTACATAAGCTCTGCAAATAGCTTTATCTTCCTCCAAACTGAACTTCGGACCACGAACTCTTTGTGATGAAGTATTTTGTGTATCTTCTCGACTTGCCATTTTCTCTGAGAATTTGTTTTAGAAATAATGAAGTGAAATTATAAGGTCGGTGTAGAATGTGTGAGTGAAGTGAAATTATAAATCTTTGTGGGTGTTGAAGGAGTGATTGAAGTGGAAATATCATTTATTTCCTCTGGAGATCAATGTCCATGCATGTGATGTTATGAGCTATATAAACAAAATAAGTGAGAATATTTTGTGGAGTAAAATCAAATATATTATGTGTGGCATAGATGACATGGCATATTCTTATTGGTGATTTTGTTACTACTTGCCACATGGAAAAATTCTATTGGCTTGATGATGTAATAGTGAGAATTAAAATGGAAGTTACGACTCTTCTGGCCCTATATATACCGTGTTATACAATCAAACGGAGAGGTCGGAGGGCCATGAGCCGAGAGCATTATATTAGTTTAAAATTTTCATATTTTATTTTCTTTTCTTTGTAATAGAGAGCTAGTTTTCGTTACTGGGATAAGGATGAAGACAATAATATTATGTAAATGATCCAAGTATTCTCTAATAACTTATTCTTTGGGAGTAAAACTATTTCCCCAAAGCGTATGATGTGGTTGTTGAACATCATTGATTGGATCAAGCGTAAATGTTACATAAGCTCTGCAAATAGCTTTATCTTCCTCCAAACTGAACTTCAGATCGCGAACTCTTTGTGATGAAGTATTTTGTGTATCTACTCGACTTGCCATTTTCTCTGAGAATTTGTTTTAGAAATAATGAAGTGAAATTATAAGGTGGGTGTAGAAGGCGTGAGTGAAGTGAAATTATAAATCTTTGTGGGTGTTGAAGGAGTGATTGAAGCGGAATTATAGGAACTTTTTAAGTTTCGAATAATGTGTGATTTTGGAGTTGAAATTAGCTGAATTTAGAGCGAGGATTTGGAAGCCGTTGGATGAAACTAGATGTTGTCAGCTTTGCTGGAGATCGACTCAATCTGAGACGTGATAAAAAAAACCTTTTTATCTGAGGGTTTTTCCATCCGTTATACTTGTTTGCCAGTCCCACTCTAGGTGGTAAACTGGCAAATCTCCTTATGTACAATTCCCATTGGACTTCCTCTTAGAGATCAAATTAACGTTTATTGTATTGATGTGCTATACTATTTTTGATCTAACACTTGGTTGTAATGATATTTAAAAAATCGTTTGTCGTATTGCTCGACTATTTTTGATCTAACACTTGGTTGTGATGATACTTAAAAATATTTCACTAGTGACAAGCTTTTCCATGTAGCAAACAATTAGCCAAAATAAAAACATTTCATACTTTGTGATTTATAATCGCTATAATTTGGTGTTTATTCTAATGGGTAGTTGTCTTTTTTTGTTGCCCAATTGGTTTTTATGTGTTAAATTCTAGTATGTTGTATTGTTGTGCATTCTTTCCTGAGTCTGTACTTATATATTCTAGATGTTTGTAACTCAAAAAAATGTACACAACAAGAAGATAATGAACTCATAACATCCTAATTTATAGATTGAACAAAAGATGTATGGAAAATTCTATATGCCACAACGGTAGCAAGATATTACTAGTTACTAAAGAAGATGGAAAGATTAAGTGGAAATAAGGATATCAAATATAGAAGTATTGCAACTGAGCTTCAGAGGAATTATACTTGGTTCTTCAACCAAGCTATAAGTCCCAACACCAATTCTTCTAAAAGTATTAAAATTATATGTAACTTTATAAGGTTAGTCTTATCAGCACTGCGAAAAATGTGTGTCTAATCAGCAAATTGCGGGTGATAGACCATAGTTTCTCCCATGGCTATATGAAAACCTTTTATTCTTCTGTCTCTAATTGCATCATTCACTAATTTTGTTAGGCTTCCACAACCATAATTAATGGGGAAAAAACGAGAAAATGAGTCATCTTGCCTGATTCCATTGGAAGGTTTTATCATCAAGTAGTTGTTTGATAGGTGTAGAATACACCGTATTTACTATCTAGAGTTTATGCTTTCTTTGCTATTTTTCTTGTAAATTATGTATTTTACGCTTGTTTTGAGTTTTGTAGCTACTATGGAGTCGCACGGAGGAAAAGAAGAAGAAATCACCATATTTTAGCAAAAGGGTAAAATTGTCATTTAACCAAGAAGAGAATACTATATGGAGCCCAGCCAAGGTTAGGGGAGGTCGAGAGGTGTCCCTTATCCAAAAGAAGGGAGTGAGAATAGCATAACTGGGGTGTACTTATGATGGGTGTCTGCAATCCACCCACACCCTAAACCCATATACCGCATCTGGATCCATGCCCGAATAACTTGACTCAAAATCGAGAAGATATTTTCTTCTCCTCATTTACCTTCTTTCACCGAATTCATTAAGCTGTGCATCTACCGCCGAGAGAAAGATCGAGAGAGAGAGCTTAAACCGAGAGGAGAAGAGGATGACGACGCTATAATTCAAGAAGAAGAACAAGATGTTATTGTTGATTGAGTTCCTGTTGTGATGTTAAGAGGATGAATTGGGGGTTTGAGTTGAAATTAAGGTTGAAGATGGGTTCGATATCGATCTCAGAGGAATGGGTGTAGATGGAATTAGAATTTGAAGTAGCAGATGATGATGGAGTCGATCGTTTCTGTCAAAGAAGGGGGTTCTGAAATTGGATTAGGGTTCTGAATTGACGAAGAACGAGTTGTTGCTGAGTTAAACCAAGAGATGATGAGAAAGAACGGATGGAGCTTCCATTCATGCTGGGTTTGTGAGTGGATTCGAAGAACAGATGAGGTCGTTGTTGGTGGTTGTGATTGGTGGTACTATTGAAGAGGGCGAAGGGTTTGGTTGAGTTACAGACAGCTGAGAGAAGAAGATTTGAGAAATGGGTATTGCTATTGATGAATTAAGGGATTTGTGGTTGCTGCTGCCAGGAGATCGAGAAATTGATGCTGTTGTGAGACCAGAAATTGGAAATGGAAGATGAAACAAAGGCGAGCTCGTGGTGAAGAAATCAGCTGGAGATTGGAAGAAATGGTGAGTGATTTGAGAGAATCTCAGAGAGCCGGGTTTTGATATTGAGTTGATTGAGAAGCATTTGTTGGTAAATTAGGCGGTGCAATTAGAGATGAAGGAGAAACATGTGTTGGTGGCCGAGATGATGGTGGTCTCTCGAGTGTGGAACTGTTGCCTCCATGGTGAATCGGGTGGTCTCGAGTCGATTGAAGTTGCAGCAGTGAACATGAGTTGCGGTGAAAAAGGAGTTTGTGATGCGGGGATGGATACCGAGGTGGAGGTTCGGGTGGTGGATTTGATTGAGTTCTTCGGGAATGAATGTAGTGAACATAGCCTTGGTGCCGGCATTACAAGGATGGGGTTAGACACAGTATGAGATAGAGATTGTAAGGAAGGAGTGGTGTTGGTACACAAAGATGGCAAAGTGTGTTGCTATTGCAAATGGTGATGAGCGGCCACGGTGATTGTCAAGGAAGAGCGGGTGTTAAAGGTTTTGTACCTGGTCGATGAACAAAGTGGTTGAGCCGATGCAAGAAAAGAAGAAGGTTGATCTAGGGGTGGCTAGTGGTGCAAAGTAGTTGATTTGAAATACACATGGCGCAGGGAGAGTTGAATCGGCATTGGCGGGATGTTGAAGTTGGCTAAGCAAGGAATGAAGTGGGTTTTGCAAAGAAGAGTTGGTGGTGAACATTGGAGACTTTGCAGGCATGTAGTCATGGATAGACGGAAGGATGGAATTGCGGGGAATCTTGGAGCTGGGCGAGAGAGGGTGATGGAGCATTTACTTAACTCGAGTTGCAAGTGTTGGGAGTGGCAATGCTTTCACCATTATGGGTTTGGATGAAGAATAGTGCGGGGGCCATTTTGGCCGTGGCAAAGTCAGTGGCCGTGCAAGACTCGGCCTGCCATGACTCAGACCCGACTCGATGGTTGACCCGGTTTGACCGAGTTAGATCGATGATTGACCGGTTGTGACGGTTGACTTTTTGACCGTTAGTCCTAATCGGTGGACTGACGGAATATTCCGTCGAATATTCTCCGATGGACGAAACTTTCGAGCGGCCAAGAACAATTCCGCCAAATTAACCCACAATCCCGCTTTTCCTGGGCGAGCCAAAAATTCCTGAACTTTCTATGGATCTCTCTCATGGGTGTGAAGACTTGGGCTAGGAATTGGATGGAGAATTGGACTCAAATTTGGAAAGAGAAGGTGGAAGAGTTGAGAAAAGCTTGGATTTGGAAATTGAATTGCAAAAGGAAAAGGATTCTATTCCTTGGAAGATTTGGAGAATGTTGAAGCCTATAAATAGAGAAGTTTTCTACAACTTCTACATCTCTCTACACACACAACACTTTTCTTTTCTTATTTTCTTTGTGTGAACTTTTTAACATGAGTAGTTAATTTTATTGATTGAGTATGAATTCCTAGTTTTTAAACATATGATTTGAGTTTTTGTTTCAATTCTATCTTGAAGTTTTTCACATGATTATCGTTTGTTTTTACTAATAGGAATGATCTTAAAGACATTCATGATTGATTGATAGATTGTTTAGGTGGCCAACTAAATTGATTTGTTAATTTGATCTAAAGCTAGTGAAAGTTAGGAGATAAGTAATCGTTTCTTGACTCTTTACATAAGTAGCAAACACGAGACCTTGCGGAGGGATTCCGTGGAGCAATTGTGTGTAGAAACAACGCTAGAAAGTGAACCAAGCGAACCGAGTTTAACTACTAGTACTAAACCTAAATTCATAAATCTTAATGCATTCTCGGGGAATTACATCTTGTAAGCGAACCTCAAGGTGGTTCTTTTGAATAGAATCGATAACTAAGCGGACTCGTTATTCGGTGAAATTAGGGATTTTGGGGCTAGCTAAGCGTGCACGCTATCCTAGGTTGGTGATAACTGTGACTAATAACAAGTAGAAAAGAACATAACTTGATTCATTGTTTCGTAACGAAGAAGGATTCCTTGATCTTGTCTCTCTTATTGCTTTCAACTTTCGATTTTAGTTGCTTTGTTTTCTTTTGCTTTTTACACCCCCCTTTCGTGACAATTTTTACAACTAGAATCTCGTGCTCCTCGTGGGATCGAACTTGACTTCCATTATATTATTTTTAATTGAGTGGAAAATCTTGAATTAATTTGTTGTGGTACGACACGCATCATTGTTCCATTCACAAGAACATAAAATAGAGTAGACGTTAAATACCATGCATTTAATCCAGCGTACCCACTTGTTAGAAAAGTCATATTTCTTCATAATTAGGGCTGCACAAACGTCGGTTCGGTGCGGTTTCATGCCAAACCGAACACCTAACCGCATATAGGACGGTTTTGAAAAAGAAAATCGTAACCGAACTGTGCTACTGTCGGCTCGGTTTTTAACCGCACCGAATCATATCGGTTTTTGACCAGTTCAATCGGTTAAAACCGTCTATTCAGGAGTATTCCTCTTCAACTATTCCGATCATGATCGTTAGCTAAACTATCAAGTTCATTTGCAAACTTCAACCAGATCGATACACACCCCCGTGTGAAACAAAGAATATAAGACCAAACCAATGATAAACACTTAACATCATAAACATCACAGAGGCCATGAACGAGAATCAATTGAATTGAAACTGGAAGGATTGTATAGTAGAGTTTTAGGATGATTAAACTACAAGAGGCCATGGGAGTATTCAACAACAAAATACCAATCGTATATACGGAGAATTGATAACCAAAAATAATAATGGATACGGGAATTGATAATCAAAAACAGAATTGATAACCAAAAAAAATTATGAATACTGTGGAATTGATAATCAAAAATAAGTATCGATTACTAAAAACATTGAATTCAAACTACCCTTCGTTCAATTCTCGACAAACCAAAACTGGATCGAAAATCACAATCTCGCTCAACTGAGAACCGCCAATTTGAAATCTAGGGTTCCATTATCCTTGTGGTTTGAGGGTAAATAGATATTTCATACTTCTGAAGTTGTGATTCTGATTAATAATAAGAGGAAAAATAAGAAGATGGTGACTAAGATGAAAAGAAAAATAAGGTGGTGCAGTGGCTTTTCTCGTGGAGATGGAAATGGTGGTGTTATTGTCTGTGACAGTAAGAAATGAAGATGAAGAAGAATGACGATGGAAAAGAGGCAAAGGCAGAGATAGAGATGTTAGGGTTAGGTCTATTTAGGCTCATAATTAACTTAGTTGACGGCTATGATCTAATTAAATCAATGGTTACTGTGCGGTGATGGGTTAAACCGTTAACCAATCCAAAGATCTAATGGTTATCAAAATTCAAACCGTGACCGACCGTTGGATTATCGGTTCGGTGCGTTCTGATTTGGTTGTTACGGTTCACTGGTTGGGTTGCGGTTCGGTTTAAATGTGACTCTATTCATAATGACAAATAAATAGTGTCAGTTAGTGTTGTGAAATACATTACCCACGTTATAAAACATAATTTTTTTTTTTGAATGTCAATCTGCTATAAATGCAGTCATTCTCTATTATAATTTCATTTACACCTCGTTTGGTTGGAAGAATTGGATTCCTAGGAATGCAATTATGGGGTAATCCAATTCTTGGAATTGAATTCCTAATAATTGAATTCAAATCCAAAAAATAAGCGTTTGGTTGAGGTAATTCAATTAATATTGTTTTTACCATGGAATCCAATTCCATTGCACTATTAAACCGATGTAATAGCATAAAGTTGATTTGTGTTGTTTGGTTCAAGGAATTAGCCACATTCGGAATTGGATTACCAAGAATTCAATTCCTTGAACCAAACATGTTGTTAGTATTAGTTTTTGTTAGTATTAGTTTTTCTTTAATGAAAGGCACCTTGATAATTAGAGATAATATTTGAATTCACCACCTTCATTTTATTTGATAGAACGTTATAAATAATTTTGTAGAATCTGCCATAATCAAGTTAGTAGGTCTAAAGTCCTTAGTTGTTGTTGAGTACTCTTTCTTTGGGATAAGCTTAACGAACGAAGTATTTAATCATCCATCTACGAACCCTTCCATTATATCATTTTTTTTTTTGAAGCATATATATTTTTATTAAAGAAGTTAAATTACAACTTGTCGTGGGTATGTGGTACCCACAGAGTCTTGGAATAAAATGTGACTGATAAAGGATGGGATTGCCTGGTCCCATATTTTGGTTGAATAATTTCCTGCTTGGCTTCCATCCGCCGCATGGTTTGCCAATCCGTCCGCCGCTTGATTTCCTTCCCTGTAGTTGTGTTGTATAGCAACTTGTGGGATTTGCCTTAGTATCCTTTTTATTTCTTCAATCATTTATGCTATGTACCAAGGTGGCGAGGCGGTTGATGTGATGAAACGCAGTAGGTTCTCCGAGTCTGTTTCAAAAAGGATTCTAGGCCATTGTCTCTCCGATGTTTGTTCTTGAAGCCAATAGTAAGGCCCAAGTTTCGCGGTTAGTGTTTGTCGTAATTCCTAGAGGTTGAGCCATAGCTATTAAAATTCGTGCATCCGAGTCTCTGCCCACGAATCCGCTCCCGCAAATCCGGGTGACCTCTAGCTGCTCCATCCGTGTTAATCTCAATCCAGCTTGATATTAGGAGTGGACCAACCTACCGCTATTGTTGTTATTCTTTTATCATGTTATCGGGTGGTTGAAAGTTGGTGTATCTCCAGAATGATTGGTGGTGACGCGTGCGGTGCCCAAAAATATTCTTGTTGTAGTTTTTGTGCCAGGAGTTACGATATCTTCCGAAGTTGTTTGTTTTTGTTGGTAAATTAGATCATTTACGGATAGCCATAGGGTCCAGAATAGAAAACAGAATAAGGAGATTATAAAAGATGATGTTGGATTATTCAGGATTTGGGATATGGTTGTTTGCGGAGTTAAGGTGAAAGTCGGGGTAGGGTTGGTGTTTGGTGCGTTTGAAATTTGATTGAACAAGATGTTCCAGACGAAGCCGCCGTCGGACAATGAATTAAAAGGTGGGATGCTAATTCCGAATTGGTATTGCATCTTGGGCATATGTTTGAGTTGGTCAAGTGGATTCAATGCAAGAGAGAGAAGGTCGGTAGTCCTTCATTGATGGCTTTCCACAAGAAAAGGCGAATTTTGGTGGACATGGTAAGGTCCATAAGAATTTGGTAGGTGGTAGAGGTGTGTGGGTTGGTTGACCATGGGTTAGGCATATGTATCCTGAAGATGTGGTGTAGTTTCCAGTTTTGGAGTGTGGCCAGATAATTTTATCTGGGGTATTGTTTTGGGGAAGGTGGATGTTGATGATTTTCGAATAGTTGGATTGGGAAAGGTGTTCAATTTTTCATGGTTCCAGGAGTGGGACATTGGGTCTATGATATCTGCTACCATTTGGATTGTGTAGCATTGTGTTGGATCTATATTGGGATGGTGTGGGATCCAATTATCTTCTATCCAATTACCTTCCATTATATCATGCTTCACAATGTTCAACAACATTTGTAAAGTTCCTTAGCAAAGCCATCAGCGCCTAGTGCTTTATTAGTACTACAATTCATAATTACTTGGTGTCGTCATTCTCTTCAAACTGCATTTCCATACGCATCATAATATGTTGTGATGTTCAATCTTTAAAACACACGTGCCTTAATTAAACCTTAAAATCAATCCTTTTCTTTACACATAATTTCACGATAATTTTCCTTGGTACATTTCTGCGAATTATTTAGAAGTCTAGAACACAACATTTTACCTTTAACTTCTTTGCCTAATTTTATATAGTTTTTGAGTAAATTTACTCTCAGTATTCATTTTTTACATATGGGGTATTAATAGAAAACTTTTTGATATTGTCCGTATATCCTAAATCATTAAGGTTGTGAAACTAGGATAGTATGACAATTGTAAATGGACCCGTTGATCTATCTAATAGCTAAAATCGGCTTTGGACCTTCCGAGAGCTAAATCTGTTGTTAGATACATAATTTTTCAATCAAACAAAGGTGTCATTAAAATTAAAATAAGCAATAAGAAATTATTATAAATATAAAAATAGTGACCAATCATGGAGGAGGATTATGATATACTATTGCACATTGAGAGAACATGCGAAGAAGATTGAGCGGAAGTATATTCTTGGATTTATGTTTTTTTCTCTCCGCAAGCTAATTTCCCCTTCTCAATTTTATTTCTGATTTTTGTTTGCTCCAAAGTGGGGATTTAGAGTTCTCCAATCCACTCATACCACCGGATGTAAGCGAGGGAATCAATTGTTCAGTTTTATGGGAAGGTAGGTTTGTTATTTTCAGTTGATCAAATTTCTCCGTTTTCATTTTCACTTTTGAGATAGGATAAACAGAATATGTAATGAATTTTTCTTAATTAAAGCGTGTTTTCATGGGATCGACTGCAGTTGTGAATTCATCAATTGGGAGGAAAAATCAGGATTGGTCTTTATCTTGCCTAATTTAGCGAAGTTTAGTTTTATAATACAGTACAAAGAACTAGGCAGAAAAGTATAAATAGATACAACCCTTACTATAACAACACATCTCGATAATAATTAATAAGTAATTTTTTATGCAATGAATTGAAATTGTGCGGTTTGTTTTTAGTAATTATATCATATGACATTTTGTTATTTTTTAACCGAGTTCATTTCATCATTAAGATGATAAATCACGTCTTTTAATTCATAATGTTACCCATTTTATGGTGACACGAAATTAACATAGTCTATATTACCACTCAAGAACCGCAACCACCACCATAAAACCATATAATATCATTTTTTTTTTCTCCACCATAATCACTGCACACTTCTCGTTGGTCTTTGGTCATACTTTTAATTTTGAGTCACGGACATTATATGTAAAATTTTGGTTAAACAAACTTAGGTTGGTAAATAATTTATTCCGTTATATTTTCCATTGTTATATTTCCAATCAATTTTATTTTAACGGTTAGAACCATGATTTATATAATCGGACACTAAAGGTAGCAGGGGTTCCATTTAGGTGATCTTGCGGTCATGATCATTTTTTCCTAAATGGTATGGTATCTGTTTTATCAGTCTGCTAAAAATAACCAACTACATCTTTCACAACATAATGTCTTCCGTGTTGTAAATATATATAACTAATATTTTCCACGACTATTCACCAACACCCACCACCATAAAACCACTCATCACCACTTCCCAGCACCACTAATATTATCGCCTCCACCACTCACTAACACCCGGCGGCGCCGCTACTAGCCACTACTTCTTCCACTACCACCATTAATTTCTATTAAAATTATTTGTTAATTGGAATATATATTCATTAGATTAATTATCAGGACATTTATAATGAAAATTAATTTGGCCAACCGACCGAGCGAAGCGAGGGAGGGACGACTTTCTATATGGTCATTGTTAGAGCACTGCTCAGTCAAACTCGCAAGCGTTGCTATCTCAAGCTTGTTGGTCAAGTTTAGTTGATCAAAACTATATTCTAGTCTACTTATAGCTATGTCTCACATTAGGATAGAATGTGTAGTTGAGATTTAGACTTCCTGGCGTTCACCAATTGAAGAGGAAGATCTACTGAGGAGCTTGGGGGAACTTCATCAACAAAAGGTATGTGGAGACTAAAAATTATCTATCACTCAGAAGTCTATTATATTCTATCTTTTAATGAGACTAATTTGTATAACTATATAGACTTTTACATAATACATATTTGATATTTCGAGCCGAGTTTATCTCGCTTATCTATTTTTCGAAATATGTGTTGGAAGTTTTTTTGCTTTAGCTATGTCATCATATTCTTGACGAGTTTAGTTGGAAACAATTTATTTGTTGGAAACTAAATATTAAGTCAAAAGATGATCATGTGAAAATTACCTTGAAGATCTTATATGATTTGTGTGAGACAGTCATTTGATGTTAGCTTGGGAAGTTTCATATTGATCGTTCGATCACTTGAAAATTACTTGAAGCTAATGGTATGCGTGAGATTACCATTGTCATCTTCTAAGGATGCTTCAATGATTAAAATGAGAGTTTAGAACTATTACTAATTATGTATGGATACAACACGGTATGCATATCCAGTATGCGAACTGTATTGTAATTATTCAGGTCTGGAACTCTTGTTTGCGTACCTAGTATGCAAACGGATTTACTTGAGAAGGTCCGGAACTCTTGTTTGTGTACCTAGTATGCAAAGGGTTTACCTGAGTTGGGTACGAATGGTTGTTCGTGAACCGAGTTTGCGAACGTCTTGAATAGGCCAAGGTCCGGAGCAGCTTTTCGCGTACCTAGTTTGCGAATACAGTGGTTAAGTTCTACAATCGGTTATGTATGATTCTCATACTCATGAACTAAAACATTAATTTATGATTTAAGGAATCCAAATTAACTTTGCAAACCGTGGCTTAATGTTCATGAATTGATTATTGTATAAGTACTTTGTACGATCACAAATCAATCCGATTTCGTTTCAATTTGTTCATAAATATTTCTATGAGATGGTGAACAATTGAACAATTCTATTTGAAACACAATTAAATTCATTTGATTATCTATTATGATTGATTGGTCATCATATTTGATCTAGAAGTGTTAGATGAATGTGGTTAAGTCAAAAGTGTTCATATGGAAAACCTTCAGTTAACTGTTATTGAGCCAACCTAATATACACGTTTAGGTACGGTTACCCATATCTAAATATAAGTATATTTCATTTGTGTGTAACAAGCTAAGACCATCTAACGGTGGAGATTGATTTCTTAATTTCTAAGTAGACTTAGTTTGAATCTTAAATCAGGAGTTCATCCAACGGTGAATATTGAATGCTTTTTTACTAAGTTATCTTAGCTTTGATTGTAAGCAACCCTGATTTTAAACGGCTATATAAGGGAGGACTCTAACAACTGGAAAACCTTATCTCGACACTTTCTTGTATCCTAGTTGCAAACTAGAGTTGATTCTCCTTTAACTTAGGTTTTCCAAAACCATTATTAGGTTAACGACTTGAAGATTTCATTTGGGATTCGTGAAGCCTTATCCAACTATTTTCTATGTAGTTGCGTATGCTGATCTTACTTGTTCTATCGTATTGAGTTTTATCTTCTCTAAGATTTACTCGATATTTATCTCCAATAGGTAAGATATAAAAAGTAATCACAACAGTTCTTCGTCTCAAGTATTACTCCGAAGTCTAGGAATACTAGAGGCAAATTCGTTTAGGTTAGACTATAAAGTCTAGAAATGTTGTGACATACAAGTATTACTCCGAAGACCTAAAGAATGTGAAGAAGTAGCGAACTACAACGACGACATCATCCTTCTACTTGAGGTTAATTAGTAATATTGACTTGAACTATTTCATTCCTAACGTATCTTTCAAGTCGTGCTATATTGAAAACATAATTGTGACGCTGTATATACTGTACATATTGTATAATACTCTAGTGATGTGACGTGATCATATTTGTATGATCATAGTATTAGGGAATTAGACTACGAAATATAAATCTTATCTTTTGAACTTCGTAGATATGATGTCGACATAAACTTGTATATATTGTTATGATTATGTGAATGGGTTATGGTGAACATTTCATAACAATGTTTTACATTTGTTTAAAGGAAGTACATTCATGAACTTGTTTCGTGAATCGAAATGGAAATCATTAGGCCTTATTGGTCCGGCTATTCATTGCAAATCTTTGGATGACCAATATGTGTGAGATGGTAGAACGGATCTTAACTTATGTTATGTATCTTGGTATAACTAATCACAATGCCTGACTTATGATTTGGTATGACTGGTTTTTATTAATTGCTGTAACCGATCCTAAGTAATCATCATGTGATGGTATGATCGAACCTTGTAATTGTAGTGACCGATCCTAGTAATTGGTGTGACCGATCATGAGTATGTGTAACCGATCCTTGGTGTAACCGGTCCTGGTAATTGGCGTAACCGATCATCAGTAATACCATGTGTATATGGAATCGATCCTTGTAACTGGTGTAACAGATCCTAGTGACTGGTGTGACCGATCACAAGTATTTCCATAATTAGGTATAACCGATCCTAGTGATTGGTAGAACATATACCCATGTATGTGATTTGGTATTTGATCAATCACATAGTAGTCTTGGGAAACAGGTGAACCAATTCTAAACTTGTTTGGAAGTGTGGTATAAAATGCAAATCCATGTAAATATTAAATAAGGATTTGCGGTGAAAAAGATGTCAACATACTTTGGACACGAAAAGTAACTCTTATCATTTATTGTTCAAAGATATTCCTTAGTACTCAAGGTGATCCTGTCTTTGAAATACATTGAGAATCTTTTAATTAAGGTTTTTGGTTTTATATGCTTTAATTACCAGCAATTAAATGCATATCTCTAGAGAATAAAAATTTGTAATGTGCATTTACTAATTGTAAATTTTCTATTGAGAGATTTCGAAAATATTGGACAAGAATTTATTGGAATTATGAAAACCGAATTTTGCCATTCATTGCATATCTTGACAATACTTTCAATTTTGGAAATTTCTTGGTGTCCAAACATCCTTGGTCTATAAATACCTAAGTTTGCAAACTAGCCTAAGAGCCAGGAAAACTTCATTTCTTGTTGTTTCTAGTGGAGTCATCTATTCAGAGAGGAAATTATCCTAATAAGGTGAAATCTCTTACGACCGCTCGTTTAAAGACTTATGTGGGATCAAGAAGCTCTACGAGTACAGTTGATGAAAAACTAGATAATTGCAGTGTTATTAATTTTCAATTGAATTAATTGACTAACGGTTGTTAAAACTTTGATTGCACCTAGTTTGTTTATTCTTGAGAATCTTTTCTTCTGATATAAGATTCAAGATCTTTAGAACTGTTGTTAGATCTAAAGACATCTTGTGATAATCCATTGTTAAAAGACTCCATTCTATGCGTGATTGATCACAAGAGATTCAAGTGGTGTTGTGCAGGTTGTTGAAGATTAAAGAAAATTTGAAGACGAAGAAGATTTCTTATTGGTTTTCGTATCTTTGTGAATTGTGTGGACAATCCTTGATCGGCTGGGATCCAACTAGAATCATATTTATTTGATTGATTAGTTGCGTGAGATCGGCATTATCAATATATATATTTGAGATTTATTTTGATTGAGTGTGAATCTATACTTGACTATTTCGGTAGTTAAAGTTAGATTGATCTAACCAGATTAGATTAAACGGAAGAGCGTTTGTCAACATCTCATCTATATCTTGTAGCAAAGATTAATTATAGTGGTTACCAAACAGATTCTTCCTTTGCTGTTTGGACTTCCTATTCACGTGTGTGACTCTAGAAGTCGAAGGCGCAGGGATAATGATTGAACCAAGTAGCTATGGGTAGTCTGCTTGGTCTCAACTATACAAAGTTGGTATAAGTTTTGTATAGCGGCTTAATTCTGAGAGTATTCAAAACTGGACTAGGTCTCGTGGTTTTTATTCATTTGTTGTTTCCTCGTTAACAAAATATTGATGTGTCTTTTACTTTGATTTCCATATTATAATAAAGTAAAATACATGATGAGTGCCAAATAGTGCATAATTATACACCTTTTTATTGGCATTTTACTCATCTTTTGCGCTTATAAATCAGATATTATCCCATATTCTGTATTTTCCTTGTTTTTAAGAATAAATATTTGTATTAATTAATTTTGTGTTTTTAGGTAATAAATAAAGCTCGGAGCATCTGAGGAGCCAAAAGAGCGAAGAATTGGAGTCAAGTGCCCAAGGAGCGAGAAGCGGGCACAACAAGGCAATGTGATTGCAACCCAACAAGTAGCAACTCATCTACAAGACATGGGCTTGAACTAGACCCGACCCGTGACCCGGATCCGAGCCCGTCTCTTCTGAGACGTTGAGATTTCTTTCTCCCTCATCCAACGGTCGCTGCTTCCACGTGCATCGAAGATCGCTGCTCCCGCGCTACACCAGATCACGCCAAAACCGCTTACCTCCCTCGGCCGTTCAGATCGTAGCCGCCTCATCCAACGCTCGCTCGGCCTGTCTCATCGTCCGTAGCTGCACCCGCCTCACAACAAAACTACCAACACCCTATACCCCCGACCAAACCCTATTCCCTTCTTCCACCTTCTCTTTCTTCTCTCGCATTTGCAGCTCGCAAACCCACTCCACCACCATCCTTCTCCTCGACAAAAATCGGACCACCTCTCCGCCACCATCTCTCTCCCGACACGCAACAACCAACCTCAATAGCCGCACCCCTCTCTAGATTTAGTTTCTCTCTTTCTTAGCTTCTCCAACCCTAGAAGCTAACTTAGAGAAAACTAAAGCTAGGGTTTTCATCATTGTGGACGCATGGAGTAGGCCGAAACGATTGATGGAGAGGAGACAAGTGAGGAGCGACGTGGGTGAGAGAGTATGTTTGATTTATCTCGATTTTGAGAATTAGGGTTTGAGAACTTTTATTTGCATGTATAAATAGGTAGTGTTGGTGGATGTTAGAACCACTCCTGGATTAGCCAAGTGCGATCATTTAGCTTTAATTCATTTCTCTCTATCATTTTATGATGTTTTAATTAGTTTTGTTAGGGTCTCAATGAAACCCTGTTGCCATATTGTGTGTTTAAGCTCGTTGAACTTTCTTAAATGATTAAAATTATAATTATGTCTTCAATTAGGGCTTCCACTACTTTTCTCTCACAATGGATGTCTTGCATCCATTGTAGTTAGGTTACATCTGTTGTGAGATTGCCACTGACTCATACTTTAGGCACAATAGCTAATTCCACTGACTAGTTGTACTTAATTAGACAACTAGTGCTGGGTTAGCACTTTAGCTGTTATTAGAAGCATAACTTGGAGAAACCCCTTAGATAGGTGGTGGGTTTGACACCCGCCTTATCGGTCAAGGATAAGAAAGCCTCAACTCAGTTGAGCACACAATAGGAATTCGAGGTGGATTTGCAGACCTTAGCACCCTTTTATCTCTGTCCTTTACCTTAGTTTAGGATCACATTTCAATATCAGCCGTTTCGGCAACCAAAACATCTATGTTACACTCTGTTGTTACCTTGTCACTTTGGAATTCAGTTTAAAGCCAAGCCTTAGATCATTGAAAGCACCCCTTGTCTCACGTGGATCGACCCGTACTTGCCGCGTCTCCGATAGACGCCGTGCACTTGCGGTATTACCGTAGGCCATAAAGTACATACACTTTCGAGGCCTACCAAGTTTTTGGCGCCGTTGCCGGGGACTTGGCGCGTGCCCTGTTGTTCAATTGCTTGCTTTACTGATTTTCACCCCTGTACATATTCTATCTGTTTTTGCATTCAATCTTGTTTACATCTCGCTACCAATGTTTGTCTATACTTAGTTCATTTCTTTGCACCCTTGCATCTGTCACTTGTAACTTGTTTTATTCACTTACATTTTTGCTTATAACTTTGTTTTAGTTAGGCTGTAATTTTATTGTCTTTCTTTCTTAGTTTTTATTTTATTAGTATTGCATTACTTCTATCACTGTGCATATCATCCATCCATCCTGTACATATTCACATTTTCTTTGTTGTCATCCCCGCATTGTAGTTAACTTCATTGTATTCATTGCATCATCGCCCTGTCCTAGCATATTATAACTTAGCATATTGTTACTCTTGCATCTTGTAACTTACAATTGTTAACCATCATCATCTCAAGCCTGCCATCTGTTGCATTATAGGCATACCATTTGTATTGCATTCTTGCACCTATCTCTGTACATCCCTGCATATCATTTGCATCTCAGTGCAAACTGCATTGCATAGGCGCCACGCTTATATTAATGTAATCGGCATTTGCAAATCTGAGAACTGAATTTTCCTTCTAAGCAACAGTACCCTCTATGCTACTTGGACCACTTGAGCAAGCCAAAGGAAAGAAGACAAAGGAAAAGCCCAGATCTAGAGCCTGTGCTGCTGTGCAAATTGTTAAGCTGAGCCAACCCAGGGAAAGGCTCGGAAGAGAGCAAAACAACCATTTTGGCTGTGCCGGTTGGTTGTTCTCAAATCTTGTTACAATCTATACTTGCATGAATGATCTGTGTGCAAGCATTTGCCGTTATTCGAGTTTCATTTTGGACTTGTTATTTGTGCATTCTTTGAAACTATTCCGAGATTTGGAATTCTTGTATAGATGTTATGACCTGTGATCCAACCTGTTAACCCTGAGCCTGTTTGCCATTTGCAGAACCTTAGTGAGCCATTTGCATGAGCCCTAAGCCCCGTGAGCCTTCTCGCTCTTGTGTACCAAGTTGTGCCAAAACCCCCAGCCCAAGCCGTTAAGGGTGATTTGTAACTCAGATGACCAAGTTGGCCGCAAACCCCACCCGAGCCACCAGTGCCGTGCCTCGTGCCTCAAGTGCTCAGGCCGATCCACATAGCATTGTGAATCTCGTGCTTGCTAGCTACCCGCCGTGGCCTGTTGAGCCCCGTGAGCCTTGTGAGCCATTTACCACCTTGCTAGCCCCACAGGCGGCAAGTGTGGAGCTACTCGCACCTTGTATCTTTGTGTTTGAATTTGAAAATTTATTTGTGCTTAGTCTGTGCTTAGCAACCTAGGCTGTCTCATTGCTCTGGGTTGTTTGAGCACAAAAATTTGTGCTGCATTGTGCCTTGCCTGAATGTGCACCTATTCTGTGCTTGGCCTGACCAAGCTGTGCAAATTGTAACATCTGGGCTGCTTAGGCTAAAAACATATAACCGGGGCTTGCAACATCTAAACCGGGCTTGCATATAAATCGGCCTCGCGTATTCACACACTCAGGCTCTGTGAGTAAACCAGCCCACATCTTGGGCCATCAATCTAAATCGAGCCCACATAACCCACACTTCTGGGGTGATCAACACAACCTGGGCCGCAACCAACCGAGCCCAGTCTCATTGGGCTGTACCCCTTTCTCACTGGCCGCACAAGCAACCTGGCCGTACACACAACCGAGCCGAGCCTTTTGAACCCAAGCGTGAAACCGGGGTGAGCAAGTTTCACAAAATCGAGCCCACAGCATTTCCGGGTTGAGCATTGGCACATAACCCGGGATACACATCGGCCCAAACCATCTAGGCTAGAACCTATTACGTTGGGCTGTTTAGCATCAATCGGGTGGACTTTCCCAACCAACCAAAACCCAATAAACCAAATCAGCCCATTTAAACCAAATTTTCCCACCAAAACCAAACTTAGTCCACTTAATCGGGCTTTGAGTTCAATTTGAGTACTAAATCATGTCGGGATTTTGGTCTCGCATCTGGGATTCAAACAAATCCCTTAGAGAGCTTGCTTATGGGCACCTTTCACGGGATGAACACCCCACATACCATAGTGACTTTACGGAATTTTATGGGCCTTCTCGGGGCCCCGACCTCACATACCCTAATCATTATGATCACATACATCATCCACCACTGGGTTGAAAATGAACAATTTTCTCATACCCGGTCATCACTTTTAGATCAATTAGAAGCTCGACTATCTCGCTTTAGATAGACTATCCGCTTTAGAAAGGCAATGTCGAATCTAGTTTTTCTAGGCAATATGAAATGCATGCATGTACCTTATGTGGTGGCTTAGACCACCCCCTTCGAATACTTGTTATATCTTGCATGATTTTAGACAGTCTAGGGAAAACCATGATAATCCAATGTACGAAGTGTCTAGAAGTGACTATTGGGACCATAATCAACCTGCACACATGCATCATTCACCACAGTGGGGAGATGAACAATTTTATACTCCCCAACTCCTAGTTTGCAATCAACAATGGAAACACTCATGGAGCAAAATGGTAGGCTTGAAATGAATGCAATGCATGACCATCCATATAGCAACATGTCTGAATTTCCCTTCTCTAGTGAACCTCATGCACAACCATACAATGAATACCCTTATGAGGAATGCATACCCACTAGTGAAGACTCTCCTTCAATAGAACAACTCAAAATGATTCTTCAAAGGAACCCGATTGAGTTACGAAATGATAGGATTGAAAATAGTGTTTCTAGTCTTACTCATGCAACTAACATTGAATATGAACCTAATCTAGAGGTAGATGAGTACACTAAAAATACTACATTTTTGAATGGAGAGATGAATTCTTGCTATGATGATGATGATGAATATGAAGAGCATGTGTATTTTGAAAATGTAGTAGAATCTTTAGGTTCAGAGACATTAATTGTCTCTTCTGTGAACCCTATGAATGATGCTTTTTCTAATATTCATACATGTGATGTTGATGTGGAACCTGTGGAATTGTCCTGTGAATGTGAGTGATGAGTGCCAAATAATGCATATTTATACACCTTTTTATTGGCATTTTACTCATCTTTTGCGCTTAGAAATCAGATATTATCCCATATTCTGTGTTTTCCTTGTTTTTAAGAATAAATATTTGTATTAATTAATTTTGTGTTTTAGGTAATAAATAAAGCTCGGAGAAACTAAGGAGCCAAAGAGCGAAGAAATTGGAGTCGAGCATCTATGGAGCAGAAAGCCAAAGCTCACACAAGCAATGGTTGCAACCCAACAAGTAGCAACTCATCTACAAGACACGGGCTTGAGCTAGACCTAACCCGCGACCCGGATCCGAGCCCGTCCACTCCAAGCCGTTGAGATCTCTCTCAACCACATCCTACGGTCGCTACAACCTCTTCATCAACCCTCGATGCACTCGCTCAACACCAAAAGAGCCCAACTCCCCCTCAGCCGTTCAGATTTCCCTTAGCTCCATCCGACGCTCGCTGCACCGTTCCCATCAAACTTCGCTGCACCTGCTCAGCATCGAACTACCCATACCCCTACACCTCAGTCGACCAGATCCATTTCCCCATTCCATTTCTCTTTCTTCTCCTCCCCCGACAGAGAAAACCATCACACCATCACCCTCTTCTTCCCCGACCGAAAATGGCAGAGCCATCACCTCCATCATCTCCTGCCACAATCACCCTAACTTCTGCAGTACCACCCTAGTTCGGTCTCTCTCTCTCTCAGCTTCTCTTCCCTAGAAGCTCAGTTGGAGATAGAAAAAACTAGGGTTTCTCCACAGTCGATGCATGACTTGCAGCAGCAAATTGGCATAGGGAACATGGAGTTGCAGAGCCGATCAGAGAGAGTATGGGTGAGAGTGGTTGCAGTTTATTTTAATTTTGATTTCGATTTTGAAGAAATTAGGGTTAGGGTTTATTTTCAATTGCATGTATAAATAGCAGTGAATGGAGTTGATAGAAACCACGCCTGGGCTAGCCAGTGCTTCAATTAGTGTTTAATTTGTAGTTTATTTTTGTTTTAATCATGTTCTAAATTATTCTCTAGGGTTGAGATGAAACCCATGGTCTGTGGCTATTGTTAGTTCATGTGTTGATAATTGTTCTTGATTGAGCTTAATTGTTTAGGATAAACTTAATTTGACACTTCAGCATATTACTTTCACAGTGTCTATCAAGTATTCATTGTAGTCAGAGCATTTCTATGATTGAATGTGTAGCAATTCATCCTTCAGTGTTTATTATTGATCTTTAGACTAATTGTGCCCTGAGAAGACAATTAGTACTATGGAAAAATACTTTAATTGCAATTAGGATATCCATTTTAGGATGAGTTTGATCACCTGAGTAATGAACTGATTTGTGATTAGTTGTACTATGACAAGACAGCTAATACTAGGAATTAGTTACTTGCCTTAGTTGATAGCAAGCTGTCCATAGAAACCCTGGATGAATGGCTGCCTTGCCATTACAAGGGACAAGAACTTTATCAACCATTGATCTCGATTTAGCTCGAGACTAGGTGGTGGATTCGACACCCTAGTATCTCTATCTGTTTACTTCTTTGCCTTAGCTTAGGATCACTACATTCTACTTCAGCCGTATCGGCAAAATCCCCTGTTGTCACTTGTCACACTTAGAACTCAGTAGTAGCAAGCCTTAGATCACATAAGGGCACCACAAGTCTCTGTGGTTCGACCCGTACGTGCCCAGTGCTACATCACGACACCGTGCACTTGCGGTATAACCGTAGGCTTCATTTTATATACATCTTTCCGGGCCTACCAAGTTTTTGGCGCCGTTGCCGGGGACTTGGCGCGTGCCCTGTTGATTTTTGTGCTTGTCTTTACTGATTTTCATCCGCTCCCTGTATATATTCACCTTGCATTGCTATTAGCCCTGTGTTAGTGTAGTGTAGCTGTTAATTTTTCTATGTTTGCTTCATTTACTCTTCATTTTTTTTTTTTTTTTTTTGTTTTTGCTCCCTGTTCATATAGTATGGCTGTTATAGCTGTTTGTTTTTGCTCCCTGTTAAGTTTTCTATTTACGTTTCATCCCTGTTAGTGTAGTATAGCTGGTACTTCAACATAACTTAGGTTAATCACCTTGATTTTTTTGCTTTTAGCTTTGAAATTTTAGCATCTGTCTTTGCTTTTGTACTTTGTGTTTAGCATTTAGTTTCTCATACATTACATTCTCGGTAGACTCTTCTATAACTTGCATCTTCGCTGTAACTTAGTTGTTATTTTTGTTGGTTTTGCTTTCTTGTTAACCATCCGCATAGTTTTTGCACTTTGTTTGTTATCTTATTTTTCTCGTGGCTTAGTTTTCAGCTCAGGCATAGCTCTGAGCTCTGCTATAGCTCTCGTGCACTTGAGCTGCTAACTGAACCCTCCTCTGAGCCTACGGTACTGTGAGAGCTGTTGAGCAAAGTGCAATTCGGGCACCCAACTGCAAGGCTTTGTGCAAGTAGTAACTACGAGCCAAGGTGCATGAATGGAAGTGCTTCTTCGTGCTTGCCGCGTGGGTGAGCTCTTGAGCGACTGAGCTACTCAGCAACCAAAGAAAGGGAAGTCAAGGAGTACAGAACTTGAGGTTAGCTGTAATTGAACCTTGTATTAACATGTGAATAAGACTCCTAGCATGCTCCTTCCCCCGGGCTCTCTATACAAACCCCGAGCATAAGCTTGTGAGCCAACTTGTCGTCGTAATCTGGCGACCTGCTGCAACCCTACTTACTTGGCTGATTTGCCTTGGCCGTAGCTTTGTGCTTGTATGCAAACCCCGAGTGTTGTGTTGTGTGGAACCTAAATCAAACCCCGAGCATGTTGTAAACAGTGACCCCATTCATTGGTGTTGATCTTCGCATTTGTGAATAGCCGTTGTTTTGCATAATAGAATAGTAAGCAAAACCCATTGCATGCTACACCAGAGTATAGCCTCGCTATCTTGTGCCGCACTTGTGCATTGCAGTGCACAGAATCGCTATGTATGCTAAAAATTGTGTGATTCTTTTTGTCTTTGTGTAAGTTTGAGTTGTCAATTGGGGTTTGTGCCTCTGCCGTAGCTGTGCACACAAAAGTGCAAGAGATTTGCCAATCTCTCGCACAAAATAAACCTTGACACACATACACTAGGCTTCCCATAAACCAAACCAACCTGGGCTGTATATTTTGAGGCCCACTGAGCACTGAGCTTGCATATAATCTGGGCTCTGCTCCTTTGTGCAAAAACTAAAGTGTTCAGCCCACACCAGTTGGGCTAACTCAACCCAACCTGGGCTGCCAAGCCTTACACAGCAGCTGGGCTAACTTTTGGGCTCTGTCCCAACCAGCCTCTGGGCTTTGCACAACTTCTGGGTAGTGCATTAGCACACAACCTAGGCTTTGCACACAATTGCTGGGCTTCCTACAAAAACCAAGCAATAAGCCCACAACAAACCAAAACCCAACAAAACCAAATCCCTATAAACCAAACTCTTCCCACATAAACCAAACTTTTCCTACAAACCAAAAATTTCAGCCCACACCCATTAAGTTTTGCAAACACTTTGGGCTGCAACCAAACTAAGCCCATCAAAACCAAATTGAGCCAACAACTACTAGGCTTCCCAACAAACCAAATGAAACCCAACAAACCAAAAACCCAATAAACCAAACTTAGTCCACTTCACCTGGGCTTTGAGTTCAATTTGAGAGCTAGACCATGTCAGGATTTTGGTCTGCATCTGGGGATGGAGACAAATCCCTTAGAGAGCGTGCTTACGAGCACGCTTCACAGGATGAACCCCCCACATACCATAGTGATTTTAGGGAATTTTATGCGCCTTCTCAGGGCCCTGACCTCACATACCCTAATCACTATGAGCACATGTATCATCCATCACAAAGTTGAGAATGAACACTCTCCTCATACCCAAGTCATCACTTCTAGATCAATTAGAAGCTCGACTATCCGGCTTAGAAAGGCAATCACATGAGCAATCATCAATTCTAATTCCTCTAGGCAATATGAAATTTATGCATGCACCTTATGTGGTGGCTTAGACCACCCCTGCTGAGTATCTTGTTATATTTTGCATGATTTTAGACAGTCTAGGGAAAACCATGATAATCCAATGTACGAAGTGTCTAGAAGTGACTATTGGGACCATAATCAACCCGCACACATGCATCATTCACCACAGTGGGGAGATGAACAATTTTATACTCCCCCAACTCCTAGTTTGCAATCAATAATGGAAACACTCATAGAGCAAAATGCTAGGCTTGAAATGAATGCAATGCATGACCATCCATATAGCAACATGTCTGAATTTCCCTTCTCTAGTGAACCTCATGCTCAACTATACAATGAATATCCATATGAGGAATGCATACCCACTAGTGAAGACTCTCCTTCAATGGAACAACTCAAGATGATTCTTCAAAGGAACCTAATTGAGTTACAAAATGATAGGATTGAAAATAGTGTTTCTAGTCTTACTCATGCAACTAACATTGAATATGAACCTAATCTAGAGGTAGATGAGTACACTAAAAATACTACAATTTTGAATGAAGAGATGAATTCTTGCTATGATGATGATGATGAATATGAAGAGCATGTATATTTTGAAAATGTAGTAGAATCTTTGGTTCGGAGACGTTAGGCGTCTCTTCTGTGAACCCTATGAATGATGCTTCTTCTGATATTCATGCATGTGATGTTGATGTGGAACCTGTGGAATTGCCCTGTGAAAATGACCATGATTTACCCTCTTCTGACTTTGGGAAAGTGCGTGATGGTACAAATGATTTTATACATGAAAACAACTTAGATGTACCTAATCTCTCTCCTAAGTCACAAATTGAAACTCCTCCACCCAACCTAGGTGTAGTTTGTCACAAAATTGCAAAACCAACTTTTCGAAAATGCCTAACTTAGGCCTAGAGCTTTGTGCTTCCCAAGTCCTCTTGGACTATTTTGCATCAAAGTATAACACTCTTAAGGAGCCACAGTTGGAATGTGTATGTCCTTTTGTTCTTAGTAAAACTCATTTTGAGTTAGACCTTTTGCATGATGTACCTTTAAAATTGCAAGATTTTGTGCTTTCAAACACACCCGTTCACAAGTTTAGGTTTGGGGGAAAATCATTCCCATTTGCAGTCTTACTTGCACTCTCATTTTATATCTGTGTAAGGCTGTTGATGTTTGTACATATTTTCTATTGGGTTGATCCTCAACTCTTTAGACTTGTTGGTTTATGGTGCATTTTCATTGTATATATCCAGTAGGACTTGTTAAATTTTTCTTTTCTTGATTCGGTTGAGTCTTCTTGCACATATATTATGCTAATCCGATATGATCTCCGTTGAGAATATTGGATTCTAGCCTTGACGAATGAAGCTCAACCTTGCTCCCGCCAACATACCGGTAATCTCTTCCCTTTTCTATTTTGACATAGTTCTCATGGTACTTGATTTGTTTAAATTTTTCCTATCTGTTGACACATTGAGGACAATGTTTGATTTAGGTTTGGGGGTGCATTTGCATTTAGAGTTTTTAGTCTTTTATTTTACCTTAAATTAAAAAAAATAAAAAAAATAAATAAAAAAAATAATAATAATAAAAAAATAAAAAATTCAAAAACTCTTTTTGTAAAACCTCCAACTTTAGAGATTTTAGAGTCACTAGCATGCTTTTAGCTATGTTTACATAGAGATTCTGACCGAAATAACAGAACTTGGAAGTACTTAGGAGAACACAATCGGGTTTCTTAGTTGATTAGAGCGTTAAAGTTGGATTTAACCATACCGGAGGGCGAATTAGGTCTTTGTTTAGATATTCGGTAGTAGAATTGTGATCAACCATAGTGGAGACTACCCATTTTACATCAAGCGAGGTACCGACCTTCACTCTTTGTGACTTTCTAGAAAAGCTTTTAGAGTGTGTGTCACCGTACGTCAATTAGGGTAGGAATGGTGAGCTACCCAACTTCGCACCACTTTCAGCACTATTTTTGATCTCTTGAGTGCTAATTCCGTCAATCATGAGGGTGACGTCTAAAGATGAAAACTCCTTCTAAATACCGATTTGTAGTTAGCATCACTCTCTCTCTCAATCAGCAAGACCCATAGAAACACATCATCGTCAGCAAGCGGAGCAACATCAGAATATTTGAAGAAAAGTTGATATAGTCCAAGGTTATGTACAACAAAGAAAATAGGATGAGAATTAATAAAATTTATAAAATCAAGACAATACAAGTTGTGGAAAAATTGAGTGATATAGTCCTTCACCCATGGAGTTATTTGTTTCATTGTTTTTATTTTCTTTTCATGTAAAAAAAAAAAAAAAAAAAAAAAATCAAAAAATCAAAAATCAAAAAAAATATTGTAGTTCATTTTTATTTTTTATACCACCATGGTAATGAAGAGTGCAAGAAGAAAAATCCAAACAACAAGGAAATTGAGTATAAAAGTTAAAAATTGTCAAGTTTTGTGAAGTTTAGAAGTTCGTCATCAACAATTGAAGACCGAAGATTGAAGACGTTTCTATGGTTCTTATGAGAGAGTGATATTAATTGCCGATCGGGTGAGAAGTGAGTGAGTACTCCCACCCCTTGCTAATGATTGATTTCCTTTCTTAGAGATCATCGTAAAAGATTCTTTTTGTCCACACTTTTGTGGAGTCTCAGATTTTACTTCGGAAGGTTATCCTTCTTACCTACAACGTGTGCGGGATTTCTCTCTTTATTCCTCCCCGCACACATGAGAGACTAAAAAGCGATCTTTTTGAGTGCAATTATCATAAAACCTTAATGGTGAGGCGAAGTTGAGACTTATGATCACAATCGAATCCGAATTCTTTCATATGGTATGGTTACTTCTCGCTCAGCATTTAAGGATGAGAATGCGTTCTTTGGTAGTTCTAACTTCATGTTACTAGCACGCAGAAACTCTATGTCCTCAAAGCTTCTTGGATGCTTGAGACTCTTTTACACTCGAAGTTGGAGAAGGTTTTGTGGGTACACCTGTAAACCCTCACGAGACTACAACTCGTCCACTAGGGACACCTAGGGGTTTAAAGGCTTAGTGCATACGCTAAATGCATTCGAGACTGCGACGGGGTATAGTTAGGATTTCCTAATTTCTGTTTCACTTGAGGACAAGTAAAATTCAGGTTTGGGGGTATTTGATGAGTGCCAAATAGTGCATATTTATACACCTTTTTATTGGCATTTTACTCATCTTTTGCGCTTAGAAATCAGATATTATCCCATATTATTCGTGTTTTCCTTGTTTTTAAGAATAAATATTTGTATTAATTAATTTTGTGTTTTAGGTAATAAATAAAGCTCGGAGAAACTAAGGAGCCAAAGAGCGAAGAAATTGGAGTCGAGCATCTATGGAGCAGAAAGCCAAAGCCCGCGCGCGCAACAGTTGCAACCCAACAAGTAGCAACTCATCTACAAGACACGGGCTTGAGCTAGACCTAACCCGCGACCCGGATCCGAGCCCGTCCACTCCAAGCCGTTGAGATCTCTCTCAACCACATCCTACGGTCGCTACAACCTCTTCATCAACCCTCGATGCACTCGCTCAACACCAAAAGAGCCCAACTCCCCCTCAGCCGTTCATTTCCTTAGCTCCATCCGACGCTCGCTGCACCGTTCCCATCAAACTTCGCTGCACCTGCTCAGCATCGAACTACCCATACCCCTACACCTCAGTCGACCAGATCCATTTCCCCATTCCATTTCTCTTTCTTCTCCTCCCCGAGAGAAAACCATCACACCATCACCCTCTTCTTCCCCGACCGAAAATGGCGAGCCATCACCTCCATCATCTCCCGCCACAATCACCCCTAACTTCGCAGCACCACCCTAGTTCGGTCTCTCTCTCTCTCAGCTTCTCTTCCCTAGAAGCTCAGTTGGAGATAGAAAAAACTAGGGTTTCTAGGTTAGGGATCGATGCATGACTTGCGGCAAAGCAAATTGGCATAGGGAACATGGAGTTGCGCAGAGCCGATCGAGAGAGAGTATGGGTGAGAGTGGTTGCGATTTTATTTTAATTTTGATTTCGATTTTGAAGAAATTAGGGTTAGGGTTTATTTTCAATTGCATGTATAAATAGCAGTGAATGGAGTTGATAGAAACCACGCCTGGGCTAGCCAGTGCTTCAATTAGTGTTTAATTTGTAGTTTATTTTCTGTTTTAATCATGTTCTAAATTATTCTCTAGGGTTGAGATGAAACCCATGGTCTGTGGCTATTGTTAGTTCATGTGTTGATAATTGTTCTTGATTGAGCTTAATTGTTTAGGATAAACTTAATTTGACACTTGACATATTACTTTCACAGTGTCTATCAAGTATTCATTGTAGTCAGAGCATTTCTATGATTGAATGTGTAGCAATTCATCCTTCAGTGTTTATTATTGATCTTTAGACTAATTGTGCCCTGAGAAGACAATTAGTACTATGGAAAAATACTTTAATTGCAATTAGGATATCCATTTTAGGATGAGTTTGATCACCTGAGTAATGAACTGATTTGTGATTAGTTGTACTATGACAAGACAGCTAATACTAGGAATTAGTTACTTGCCTTAGTTGATAGCAAGCTGTCCATAGAAACCCTGGATGAATGGCTGCCTTGCCATTACAAGGGACAAGAACTTTATCAACCATTGATCTGATTTAGCTGAGACTAGGTGGTGGATTCGACACCCTAGTATCTCTATCTGTTTACTTCTTTGCCTTAGCTTAGGATCACTACATTCTACTTCAGCCGTATCGGCAAAATCCCCTGTTGTCACTTGTCACACTTAGAACTCAGTAGTAGCAAGCCTTAGATCACATAAGGGCACCACAAGTCTCGTGGTTCGACCGTACGTGCCCGGTGCTACATCACGATCCCCGGCAGCGGCGCCAAAAACTTGGTAGGCCCGGAAAGATGTATATAAAATGAAGCCTACGGTTATACCGCAAGTGCACGGTGTCGTGATGTAGCACTGGGCACGTACGGGTCGAACCAGTGAGCATGCTTTACCACCTGTATGTGACCTGGGAATAGCTGAATTGTCTGCTAACACATACGATTCAATGTATGTGCCTGATTCTGTAGTGTGGATTTCCCACACTACACCCCTTACTCGATTTTGCTTAATTAATCCATTGAAAGATGTAAGATCAAGAATATTTATTGATTGAGCTCATGAAATGTTTACACAGGAAAATAGAATTACACTTAGAAATTAAAGCGTGCTTAAACTTTCTCTCTCCTAATGACTTGCCCAACCATTCCAAAAAGATCTCTCCCCTCACAGACTCACTCAACCCTTTATATAGGGTGATACATAGTGGATGACAGCTAAGCTACCCTTTATTTTCGGGAATATCCCGCGAAGTGTCGCAGATGCACAAACATTCGCTCTCGCGACACTTCTTAACCCTCGCCAGGTCTCACGTCTTCTTTATGTTTTGCCTGTCGTTATTCATTGCGTCGTTTATTTTAGCTTCCTGCGACTCCCTCGCGACGCCGTTGTTCATTAATCCCGCGAACCTTGTACGTTGCGATATTATGATCCTACATCTTGCCTCTTTTTCCTTGAATATTGCTTGAAGAGCGATTTGAAGGAAAAATTCACTGTTGTCATATTCCGTGGTTTCAATTGGTGAAGGAACGAGCAAAAGAATACTTTCCTTAAAAAGTACGTACTTGCCTCTATTCTTTTGCAAAGTTCCGAAGCTTCTTTGAGATATATACGAAGTATCGTCTCCTATCTCTCCTTATATTTCTCCTGCGAGGGGAAGAGTATCATGAGATTTTTACAATATTGTTTCCGCGACTGCTTATCTTTATCTGTTTTGATTTTGTACTTTTACACGGATTTTGATTATTAATGTCTTTTCTTGACACGTTTCTTTCAACCACTTATTTTTGACCATTCATGTCTCTTCGCATTAAATGACCTCGTTTTTCTCGAGGATCTTTTTCCCTATATATAGTTTCCTTTTCCCCTCCTTTTCATCCTTTAGTTTCTCTCTGCAACTTTTCTTTGACTCTCTCCTTCCGCAATTTGCGCTCCTGCTACTGCAAATCTTTTCTTCGTCCTTTCTAGCGCTGATTTTAATCTCCAATCTTCCATCCATTCCCATACCGATAAATGGCTTTCATCGATCGTGCATACAAAGCTTCTTTTGAAGAAGTTCAACGAAGTTACTCGAGAAGGGTTTTACTCTGTCAACCATTCCCGATCAAGAACCTTCATCTATTCTTTCGCAAAGTTGTTTTACGATCATCAATGTGATGATCAAAAGATTATAGTCTCGCTAGGTCGACTTCTCGCGGGACTTCCCATTCCCTTGTACAATCTGAGATGCCTTTATTTTATGAAATCTTGGCCCATGAAAAATTCTCTCAGGCCGTTTATCAATTGAGTGGCGATTGCATTCGCCTAATGCTTGAATTCGCGAATCGTGGTGTCTTTGGCAAAGGATCTTTATACTGCTATCTTGTTAGACACCCCGATTTCACTGAGACTTGGAAATAGCTGCTGAGAAGTACACCGTAGAGAACTTTTTGAAAACTATTCGGTGATAAAGATGGTTAATGCGAAATCTGTTTGGGGCATTCGCTCGAAAAAGAAGGATAATGTCCCCGAGGATAAATTGCTCATGCGGGATATTGATTGGCACCCGGTAATAATACTACTCCTCGCCACTCCAAAGATGAGAAATGGTGGGTTGTACCCTTGATTTTAAATGGTCCTTATATCGCGGGCCCAAACGTTCTTCCTGCGAATCTCGCAGGGTATCATCCTTGGGAATTCAAATGGCCTGATAAAGCAAATGAGGTATGTTTCCCATTTTAAATCTTGCCTTTGCAACTTTCTTTTTACATATGTTGAGTTTGTATAATTTCTCAGATCGCCAAATTGAGAAGAAAGTACAAGGATAATCCGTTGGAGAGTACTCTGACCATACTTCGATCGCTTACGAGTGAAGTAAGAAACATTTCCTTTGTTATTTGAAACAATGTTGTTGCCTCTGTTTCTTATCTTTAACCGTATGCGAAGGTTTCATTGAAGAAGTCAGAGCGCGAAGATTAAAAGTAAGGGTAAAAGCGCTGTTCGCAAGGGTAAATCTTACGCTCCATTAACTAAGAAGCGAAAGGTCCAGTCTTCTTCTCGCCTTAGCTCAAGCTCTGAATCTTCTGACGAGAATAACCATGACTCGAATCCTTCTCTCGCCAAGAAGATTCCGTCGACCAGTTCTTCTATGGATCAGTTATCTAGCATCTTCTCAGACTGTTTCCAAGGAATGGGAGATGCTCCCCTAGCTTCTCTTTGCGGGGCTCTCGCAAACGTGTGTAATGCTACTTTATTAGAGGGCAATAATTCTTTCAATGGAACCTCTAGAATTGTGTCTCCTGACTTCTTGAATGCACTTGGATCTTTGGTACGTATGCAGTCGTATTTCCCTGTTAATTTTAAATTTTTAAATATATATATATATTAATGATTTTTCTATTTTTTTTTTTTATAGGTTGGAAGAACTTCTTTTGTAGTTGCCTCAGATCTCGAGAGAAGACGCAACAATCTTGAAAAGAAGAATTTGCAATTGAGCAAGAAGATTCAAGAATTAGAGACCGAAGGCTGCGTCATCTCGCGATAAAGATGAGAGAATTCAAAAGTTAAATACCGAACTTGACTCCCAAAGGGATAGGGTGTCCACTCTTGAACGCTAATCAACGACTTTATGGTATAAGATTTTACTTCCTTTTATCATTTCTATTTTATCGGTTGCATATTCTTGCCTAACTTATTACCTTCGCAGATGTATATAATCTCTCCGATGAGGCCATTCTTCTCCATACATTTCCTGAACCTATGGATAATGATCTTCTTCTCGCTCACCTCAATCAATCTCTAAGTAGTTCCTCCAATAAAACTAACCTCCTTTCATTAAAAGATCTTCAATCCAAATATCATCTTTTGGAGATCGAACACAGATCTAGTTTAAATTTAACTAATCGCTTTAAACGAATGTACCTTGATTCCGAGAAGAAAATCAAGACTTTAAGGAAGAAAATTAGTAATCTCATAGATGAGAACGATCGCATTACTAACAGAGGTGCACAGGCATTAGCCGAATTCCACAAATCTCTTCTTGATGTGCAAGTTGAACGAGATGAACTCCTTCATCAAAATACCATGCTTGAGCGGCAAGAAGAGCAAGTTCGTTCTCTTCTCGTTATTAATAGTGATGATGAATTCGCACTGGGCTGCGAAAGTTTTAGATAATGCCGGGAATAACCTAGGTGTTGATGTTAGTCTTCACGCCGAGCATACTTCCTTGATTAAAGATATGATATCGATAGAGAAGGTTACTTATTATACCTTCTTGCTTTTTACTACGTAGTATTGCTTGTAAATTATTAACTTGTTGTTACTTATTTGCGAGAACGAGAAGAGGCTTGAGTTAGAATTAGAGAGCTTGAATCGAAGAGAACAACTCGCCAGGAATTTTCCAAAGGAGAATTGAAGAACTCGAAACCGAAAAAGAGCATTTCAAAGAATCTCTCCCTTCGCGAGAATAGATATTCCAAGTTGAAGAAACAATTTCTAACGACAGTGGAGAACTTTAATAATGATCTTTGTTCGTTTTTCGCAATGGAGGCATGGAGTATGTTTGTAAGGACCACAATATCCTCTCGCATTCATATCCCTGTCTTCTTGAAAAGGTTCCGAGAATCTGCTGTCTCGGACGTTTCGATAATTTAGGCCGGCGAAGAAAAAAATTCGCGATGAGAATAATCGATCGAAGAATCGAGATGAAGAAGAAGAATCACCAAAGAGATAACTCTTTTTGTTTTCTTTCTCTGCTTGTAATATCTGTACATTTCGTATTCTTATTATAGTGTATTTCTTGGATTTTTCCCCCTGAATTCAATCTTCACTCCCCCTTTTTGGTAGTTCTTCCATGTAATATAATCGGCTAACTAACATTATTGATGTATAACTCTTACATCGAGAAGATGAATAACAATATTCCATCTTTTCCATTCCCATACTTGCCTCGTTATTTATCTTCGATGGAAGATTTTAGTTGTCATCATGTATGTTGTTGAATAATAATTTTATTTTTATTGAAATGTATTGTTGCGACGAGGTCGCAGGTATCTTCATAAATCAAGAATTCTACTTGCCTTGCCTTATCTTCATAAATGTATTTTATCTCTTTTCTTTGCGACAAGGTCGCAAGCCGCCCTTACATTTTCAAGTAAGGGCCCATTGACCTTTCCTTGTCATTTTGTGTGGTCTTCCGAGTTAGACCTCCCAAATTAGAGGTCTTCCCCTGCCACCTTTTATTGCGACAAAATCGCAGGACGTCTTTACACTTGCATGTAAAGACCCATTGATCTTGCCTTATCATTTTCCAAGTATTTTTGCCTCTGCAGGATGTTTTAGTTGCGACAATATGACAGGCCTATATATCCTTGCGAACACGTAGCCCCATGACATTGCCGTCGTGCGACGAAATCGCAGGACGTCCGTACACTTTCGTGTAAAGACCCATTGATCTCGCCTTACCCTCGCGTTAGTATTATTGCCTCTGCAGGATCATTGCACAAATATGACGAGCCTAAATTCTCTTGCGAAAACATAGCCTTATGACATTTGCGTCTGTTTTGACATGATGAGTGCCAAATAGTGCATATTTATACACCTTTTTATTGGCATTTTACTCATCTTTTGCGCTTAGAAATCAGATATTATCCCATATTCTGTGTTTTCCTTGTTTTCAAGAATAAATATTTGTATTAATTAATTTTGTGTTTTTAGGTAATAAATAAAGCTCGGAGAATTTGAGGAGCCAAAGAGCGAAGAATTGGAGTCGAGCATCTATGGAGCAGAAAGCCAAAGCCCGCGCGCGCAACAGTTGCAACCCAACAAGTAGCAACTCATCTACAAGACATGGGCTTGAGCTAATCCCGACCCGCGACCCGGATCCGAGCCCGTCCACCACGAGCCGTCCAGATCTCCCCCAGCTGCATCCTACGGTCGCTCCATCACTATACATCATCTCTTGATGCTCCATGCAACACCAAATCGCTCCAAAACCGCTTACCATCCTCGGCCGTTCAGATCTCCATCAGCTCCATCCTACGCTCGCTAGGCCCTTCTCATCAAACTCTCGCTGTTCCCGCTCAACAACGAAATGACCCTACCCTATACCCCCCATCGACAGACCCATTCCTCTTCTTCCTCTTCTCTTTCTTCTCTGCAAAACCCATTCTCCTCTCCCGTCTCCATCAGAGCAGAGCTCTGCTCCGCCACCTCCTTCTTCACCCATACCTCCACCAGAGACAACACCATCACTCAACCACTCCATCATTACCGCCATCACTCTCTCTCTGTTTATCTCTTTCACAGCTTCTTTACAAACCTAGAAGCTAGGTTAAAGATAAATAGAGTTTAGGGTTTTCACCAACTCCGTTGCATGTTCGATTCAGAAGTCAGAGATGATTGAGTAGAGCCATCACGCGAGTCAGAGAAGTGGGTGAGAGTTTATTTCATTTTTAATTGATGTTTTATCAAGAACTAGGGTTTGGGGGTTTGTGTATGTATAAATAGAAGTGAACCGAGTTTGTTAGGGTTTACGCTTTGGGCTAGCTTGAGTGCTTCAATTAGTGTTTAATTTGTAGTTTATTTTCTGTTTTAATCATGTTCTAAATTATTCTCTAGGGTTGAGATGAAACCCATGGTCTCATTGCTATTGTTAGTTCATGTGTTGATAATTGTTCTTGATTGAGCTTAATTGTTTAGGATAAACTTAATTTGACACTTGACATATTACTTTCACGGTGTCTATCAAGTATTCATTGTAGTCGAGCATTTCTATGATTGAATGTGTAGCAATTCATCCTTCGGTGTTTATTATTGATCTTTAGACTAATTGTGCCCTGAGAAGACAATTAGTACTATGGAAAAGTACTCTAATTGCAATTAGGATATCCATTTTAGGATGAGTTTGATCACCCGAGTAATGAACGGATTTGTGATTAGTTGTACTATGACAAGACAATGACTAATACTAGGAATTAGTTACTTGCCTTAGTTGATAGCAAGCTGTCCATAGAAACCCTGGATGAATGGCTGCCTTGCCATTACAAGGGACAAGAACTTTATCAACCATTGATCTGATTTAGCTGAGACTAGGTGGTGGATTCGACACCCTAGTATCTCTATCTGTTTACTTCTTTGCCTTAGCTTAGGATCACCATTTCAATTCAGCCGTATCGGCAAAACAATATCTGTTGTTACTTGTCACACTTAGAACTCAGTAGTAGCAAACCTTAGATCACATAAGGGCACCACAAGTCTCTGTGGTTCGACCCGTACGTGCCCAGTGCTACATCACGACACCGTGCACTTGCGGTATCACCGTAGGCTTCATTTTATACATCTTTTCGGGCCTACCAAGTTTTTGGCGCCGCTGCCGGGGACTTGGCGCGTGCCTTGCTGATTTTTTGGCTCGCTTCACTGTTTTTCAATTATCCCTGTATATACATGTTTTGTTTTGTTTCTTTTAACTCTTTGATTATTATAACTTAGCATAACTTAGCATAACTTAGCATAACTTAGTCAGCTGTTAGTGTGCATCTGTTAACTTAGTTGTGCATCATCTGTCAAACTTCTTTCCTCTCAGCACTTTGTTAAACATCTACTATTTTCATTCAGCATCTGGCCAGGTTTGAACTCAAGTGTGTGCACGGCCTAATCTATCACCGGGTTCAATCCGGCTACATTGGCCTAATCCATCAAAGTCGTGAACTAAAAACTTCTTGTTGAGCTAGCAGTGCCTCTTGTGTTTGTCGTGCTTGAGCAAGCCCAAGGAGTGGGAGAAAAAGGTGCAAAGCCCCGAGTAAACCGCAATTCGGGTAAGTGGCTTCTTGGTAGTCAATTTGTGAGCATGATAGTTGTGTATGTTTGAGAACCCCGTTAGCCGAACCATGTTAGCTAAGCATGCTTAAGTGATCCGGGCTTCTTTGACCGAGAACCCTTGGCCTTGATAAGGCTTGTGACCAACTCCAGCCCTGTTGCTGTGAGTTTGAGCCACAACAAGTACAAACATCTGCCATGTATTGCTCTGCACCCCGTATTACTCGCACCCTGTATTGTATGCCATGTAACCCTTGTTTGGCTCGTTGAACCACTTCCTTTCCGAGTGTGCAACCCGAGACCCGTGTTGTGAGCATATCTGTGAAAAGTAGAGGCAACCGAGCTAGTTGCCTTCCCATTTGTTGAGTCTGCAGACTACGTTGGTATGTCACCACTTGCATCCGAGTAGTTGCTCATTCCCCGTGACCTTAGCTTTCATCTGCTTCGAGCCAAACTCCAGCCCCGAAGTTTTGTGAGTTGAGCGTGGAATTTTAGCTACTGTCTTTGTGGCTAACCCGAGCCAGACCAAGGAAAAGCACATAAGCCGCCAATCTTTCTGTGTGCTCGGTTACGTGAGGAAGTGTCACCGTGTGAATTAGTGTTATCCGTGTGCCTTGTGAAACCTTGCCTTGCATTGCCCTTAGCTTGCAGTGCCACAAGCCGTGAGCTTGAGTAAAGCGAGTTTTGATTGCATGATAAAAATGTGTTAGGCGTTTTTCACACCCGAGTTGCATGAGCCACCGAAGTTCACTCGGCTTGTAAACCTTAGTGAGCCATTTGCTCTGTAAATCTGTGTAACTTGTTGAGCCAGCCCTGAGCATAGTCTTTTGCATTGGTGTATGAATCTGTGGTGCATAAACAGCCCACGAAGCTTCAAGCTGTAAGCCACAATCCCATAGCCTAGTTGGTGAAACCACAGTGAGCTAGAAACCTTCTTGCCATCACCATAACCCGTGAAACTTAGTGCATCTGAGAGGCCTGAACTTTGACAAGGCCTGTGCTATATCACCTTTGAGCCATTGTCTACCCTGTGCTGTGAATTTTTCTTGTGCTGTTGAGAAATTGGGTCATTTATGTTGTGAGTTGTTATTTTTCTGTGCTTGGCCTAACCAGGGCTGCACTTGATCCTGTGCTGTGCAAGCATTAGGCTGCAAGCACTAAGCCGCATCTTTGTGTGCCTGTGTTGATTTCACTAAGCACCCCGATCTGTGTCATTGTGTGTGAATTTGTGTCTTTGTGGTGTGAATTACCACGAGCTTAAACCCGGGCTCTATGCAAGCCTCTTTGCCAACCTGAGTTGCTCTTCTTGGGCTACCGAAACCCAAATCAACGAAATCCAACCTGGGTGTGCAATGGCTCTTCTCACAACTAAAGCCCACAAAAAGAGAACCAAAACTAAACCCACATACTTTGGGCCATCGATGCGGGCTTGCACTCTGCATAACCGAGCCCACAATCAAATTCTTGGGTCAAGACCAAGACCCACACTTTGGGCCGATTTGCACACAACTGGCCGGGTGCAGCGGTTCTACACAACAACTTGGGCTTACACCAAAACTCAACCCAATTCAATTCAGTTCTGGGCTATACTTTTTCAAACACCTCTGGGCTTAACAATTTCAAATAGAAAGAATTTGAACATTCCCAAATAAACCAAAACCCAACAAAACCAAACTTACCCAACAAAACCAAACTTTCCCATTTAAACCAAAATTTCCCACATAAACCAAAGTTTACAAAAACAAAAATGAACCCATTTAAACCAAACAAACCCACATAAACCAAATTAGATTGTGAGTTCAATTTGATAGACCATGTCGAGATTTTGGTCGCATCGGGGATGGAACAAATAAATCCCTTAGAGAGCTCAGCTTACGGGCATCTTTCACAAGATGAACACCCATACCATAGTGACTTTAGGGAATTTTATGGGCCTTCTCAGGGCCCTGATCTCACATACCCTAATCATTATGATCACATACATCATCCACCTCAGGTTGAAAACGAACAATTTTCTCATACCCAGTCATCACTTTTAGATCAATTAGAGGCTCGGCAATCTGCTTTAGAAAGGCAATCTGTCGAATCTAGTTTTTCTAGGCAATATGAAATGCATGCTTGCACCTTATGTGGTGGCTTAGACCACCTGCCGAGAATCTTGTTATATTTTGCATGCTTTTAGACAGGTCTAGGGAAAACCATGATAATCCAATGTACGAAGTGTCTAGAAGTGACTATTGGGACCATGATCAACTTTTGCACACATGCATCATTCACCACAGTGGGGAGATGAACAATTTTATACTCCCCCAACTCCTAGTTTGCAATCAATAATGGAAACACTCATGGAGCAAAATGCTAGGCTTGAAATGAATGCAATGCATGACCATCCACATAGCAACATGTTTGAACTTCCCTTCTCTAGTGAACCTCATGCACAAGCATACAATGAATATCCATATGAGGAATGCATACCCACTAGTGAAAACTCTCCTTTCATTGAACCACATAATGAAACTCTAGAATTGATTCAAAACCTTGACCAAAGGACTGTGAGCTTAGAACTCAAATTGAGTCAAATCTGTGATGCACTAAATGAGAAAGGGAGGAACTTCGAGATGAAATGAATGTTAGGGAAATGCATTTGTGCTATGATGATGATGATGATAAATATGAAGAGCATGTATATTTTGAAAATGTAGTAGAATCTTTAGGTTCAGAGACATTAATTGTCTCTTCTGTGAACCCTATGAATGATGCTTCTTCTGATATTCTTGCATGTGATGTTGATATGGATCCTGTGGAATTGTCCTGTGAAAGTGAACATGATTTACCCTCTTTTGACTTTAGGAAAGTGTGTGATGGTACAAATGATTTTAACTTAGATGTACCTAACCTCTCTCCTGAGTCACAAATTGATACTCCCCCACCAAACCTAGGTGTAGTTTGTCACAAAATTGCAAAACCAACTTTTCTAAAAATGCCTAACTTAGGCCTAGAGCTTTGTGCTTCCCAAGTCCTCTTGGACTATTTTGCATCAAAGTATAACACTCTTAAGGAGCCACGGTTGGAATATGTATGTCTGCCTGTAATTAGCAAAACTCATTTTGAGTTAGACCTTTTGCATGATGTACCTTTAAAATTGCAAGATTTTGTTCTCACAAACACACCCGTTCACAAATTTAGGTTTGGGAAACTCCTTCCCATTTGCGGTCTTACTTGCACTCTCATATTATATTTGTGTAAGGTTTGTTAATGTCTCTGTATATATTTTCTATTGGGTTGATCCTCAACTCTTTAGATTGTTAGTTTATAGTGAATTTTTGTATATAATCCGGTAGGACTTGTTAAATTTTCTTTTCTTGATTCGGTTGAGTCTTCTTGCACATATATTATGCTAATCCGATATGATCTCCGTTGAGAATATTGGATTCTAGTCTTGACGAATGAAGCTCAACCTTGCTCCCGCCGACATCCGGTAATCTCTTCCCTTTTCTCTTTCAAAGCATAGTTCTCATGGTATGTGAATGTTTAAATTTTTCCTATATGTTGACACATTGAGGACAATGTTTGATTTAGGTTTGGGGTGCATTTGCATTTAGAGTTTTTAGTCTTTTTAATCTTTTATTTTCATTTAAAAAAAAAAAAAAAAAAAAAAAAAAATTCAAAAACTTTTTGCAAATAAAAACCTCCAACTTTTAGAGATTTTAGAGTCACAAGCATGCTTATAGCTATGTTTACATAGAGAATTGACCGAAATAACAGAACTTGGAAGTCTTGGAGAACACAATCGGGTTTCTTAGTTGATTAGAGCGTTAAAGTTGGATTTAACCATACCGGAGGGCGAATTAGGTGCTGTTTAGATATTCGGTAGTAGAATTGTGATCACCCATAGTGGAGACTACCCATTTTACATCAAGCGAGGTACCGACCTTCACTCTTTGTGACTTTCTAGAAAAGCTTTTAGAGTGTGTGTCACCGTACGTCAATTCAGGGTAGGAATGGTGAGCTACCCAACTTCGCACCACTTTCGGCACTACTTTTGATCTCTTGAGTGCTAATTCCGTCAATCATGAGGGTGACGTCTAAAGATGAAAACTCCTTCTAAATATCGATTTGCAGTTAGCATCTCTCTCTCTCTCAATCAACAAGACCCATAGAAACACATCATCGTCAGCAACCGGAGAAGAATCAGAATATTGAAAGAAAAATTGATATAGTCCAAGGTTTATGTGCAACAAAGAAAAGAAAATAAGATGAGAATTAATGAAGTTTGTGAAAAATTGAGTTTATCGTTTTATTGTAACAAAAAAAAAAAAAAAAAAAAAAAAAAAAAATTGTAGTTTATTTTTCTGTGTCTAGTTACCACAAAGTTAAAAAAAAAAAAATAAATAAATAAAAAAAAAAATAAAAAAAAAAAATTATTATTTAGTTTTTGTGAAGTTCAGAAGTTCGTCATCAATAGTTGAAGACTGAAGACCGAAGACCGAAGATTGAAGACGTTTCTATGGTTTCTTATGAGAGAGTGATATTAATTGCCGATCGGGTGAGAAGTGAGTGAGTACTCCCACCCCTTACTAATGGTTGATTTTCCTTTCTTAGAGATCATTAGAAAAAGATTCTTTTGTCCACACTTTTGTGGAGTCGCAGATTTTATTTCGGAAGGTTATCCTTCTTACCTACAACGTGTGCGGGATTTCTCTCTTTATTCCTGCTTCCGCACACATGAGAGACTAAAAAGCGATCTTTTTGAGTGCAATTATCATAAAACCTTAATGGTGAGGCGAAGTTGAGACTTATGATCACAATCGAATCCGAATTCTTTCATATGGTATGGTTACTTCTCGCTCAAAGACTTAAGGATGAGAAGGCGTTCTTTGATAGTTCTAACCCATTACTAGCATGCAGAAACTCTATGTCCTCATAGCTTCTTGGAGGCTTGAGACTCTTTTACACTCGAAGTTGGAGAAGGTTTTGTGGGTACACCTCTGGTAAACCCTCACGAGACTACAACTCGTCCACTAGGGACACCTAGCGGTTTAAAGGCTTAGTGCATACGCTAAATGCATTCGAGACCTACGACGGTGGTATAGTTAGGATTTCTTCATTTTTGTTTCACTTGAGGACAAGTAAAATTCGGGTTTGAGGGTATTTGATGAGTGCCAAATAGTGCATATTTATACACCTTTTTATTGGCATTTTACTCATCTTTTGCGCTTAGAAATCGAGATATTATCCCATATTCTGTGTTTTCCTTGTTTTCAAGAATAAATATTTGTATTAATTAATTTTGTGTTTTTAGGTAATAAATAAAGCTCGGAGAATTTGAGGAGCCAAAGAGCGAAGAATTGGAGTCGAGCATCTATGGAGCAGAAAGCCAAAGCCCGCGCGCGCAACAGTTGCAACCCAACAAGTAGCAACTCATCTACAAGACATGGGCTTGAGCTAATCCCGACCCGCGACCCGGATCCGAGCCCGTCCACCACGAGCCGTCCAGATCTCCCCCAGCTGCATCCTACGGTCGCTCCATCACTATACATCATCTCTTGATGCTCCATGCAACACCAAATCGATCCAAAACCGCTTACCATCCTCGGCCCGTTCGGATCTCCATCGGCTCCATCCTACGCTCGCTAGGCCCTTCTCATCAAACTCTGTGCCCGCTCAACAACGAAATGACCCTACCCTAGACCCCCATCGACAGACCCATTCCTCTTCTTCCTCTTCTCTTTCTTCTCTGCAAAACCCATTCTCCTCTCCCGTCTCCATCAGAAAGGTGAGCTCGCTCCGCCACCTCCTTCTTCACCCATACCTCCACCGAGACAACACCATCACTCAACCACTCCATCATTACCGCCATCACTCTCTCTCTGTTTATCTCTTTCTGACTTCTTTACAAACCTAGAAGCTAGGTTAAAGATAAATAGAGTTTAGGGTTTTCACCAACTCCGTTGCATGTTCGATTCGAAGTCGAGATGATTGAGTAGAGCCATCACGCGAGTCAGAGAAGTGGGTGAGAGTTTATTTCATTTTTAATTGATGTTTTATCAAGAACTAGGGTTTGGGGTTTGTGTATGTATAAATAGAAGTGAACTGAGTTTGTTAGGGTTTACGCCTGGGCTAGCCAGTGCTTCAATTAGTGTTTAATTTGTAGTTTATTTTCTGTTTTAATCATGTTCTAAATTATTCTCTAGGGTTGAGATGAAACCCATGGTCTGTTGCTATTGTTAGTTCATGTGTTGATAATTGTTCTTGATTGAGCTTAATTGTTTAGGATAAACTTAATTTGACACTTCAAAGATATTACTTTCATTATGTCTATCAAGTATTCATTGTAGTTAGAGCATTTCTATGATTGAATGTGTAGCAATTCATCCTTCAGTGTTTATTATTGATCTTTAGACTAATTGTGCCCTGAGAAGACAATTAGTACTATGGAAAAATACTCTAATTGCAATTAGGATATCCATTTTAGGATGAGTTTGATCACCTGAGTAATGAACTGATTTGTGATTAGTTGTACTATGACAAGACAGCTAATACTAGGAATTAGTTACTTGCCTTAGTTGATAGCAAGCTGTCCATAGAAACCCTGGATGAATGGCTGCCTTGCCATTACAAGGGACAAGAACTTTATCAACCATTGATCTGATTTAGCTGAGACTAGGTGGTGGATTCGACACCCTAGTATCTCTATCTGTTTACTTCTTTGCCTTAGCTTAGGATCACCATTTCAATTCAGCCCGTATCGGCAAAACAATATCTGTTGTTACTTGTCACACTTAGAACTCAAGTAGTAGCAAACCTTAGATCACATAAGGGCACCACAAGTCTCTCGTGGTTCGACCCGTACGTGCCCGAGTGCTACATCACGACACCGTGCACTTGCGGTATCACCGTAGGCTTCATTTTATACATCTTTTCGGGCCTACCATGACACCCCCTAATGGAGAGCGTCGCCCTTATCATCTCCCGGTTGCCCCTTCAAGGAGGCGAAACATCGGCCATACAAGACTAGCTCCTCCCATCCGGTCTTAACAACAACCAGTTGTTTTCGCAGCCTCTTATCCCTTATACCTATAGGGTTATGGTTACAAGGCTGCACGTAAGTGGAGTTTTCTTGGCGAGTGCAACATATGCCAAGACTTACCAAGAATGGCCAGGGTAGGTTCATCCATCCGGGCACTCGCTCAACCGTGTACCTCTCGGCGCCTTGAGCATACATCGACTCCTAAGAAGAGACCCTCGGTCGCCCAACCAGGGTATAACCTACATATATAGTTGGGAATCCAAGGTACCTCTTAGGATAGGCTTTCATGGGCCCCAAATTTTCATGACTCGGGCTTCGGGAGCGGTGTAACCTTCCCCCGAGCCATGTCGAGAGATACCCCCTTATATGACGCACTTTAGGTCTTACATTTGCCTCTTACGAAATGTTATTCGCGAACTAGGGTGTACGCCATAAAGGTTCGTCCCATTCTTTTACTCGTTCATATTTGTTAAATCATTTAATCATTCATGTTTCATTATTTGCTGATACTTGTTTGCGAAGTATTCGCACAATTCTGTATTTTCATTTTCTTTCTTAACTGAATTCCCATATACTCTTGTCTGCGAGATTCTCGCACATCATTACTTCAATTGCTACTTTTTCTCCTGTTTTTGTTGATTATTCACTTCTTATGCCTTTTGTTCCTCATATCCTTTGCTTCTTTTTTACCATAATATTCGCCTTGTCTCTAGGCACTCACCTCGCGAGGTATGTTCGATCCTTACTTCTATAACATCTACCATCGTTTTTCCTTTCTCTGCTCATCTCTCACATGTTGCTTCCAACCCTTTCTTTTGGCATTTCTTTCTTCATGAGCTTTCTACATCGACCTCATGAGATTTTGGGAGTCCTTCCAATCTCCCTGTATAATACCAATGCCATTTGGATGTGGAAATTTTATACATTGATGATATGTTGATGCGACTCCCAAGATTTCATGAAGCCATGGCCTCCCAATCAGCGCATTATATGGAGATTCCACGTCAACCACACAGAATAAGATATCAGTTGATAGTCCTTGTAGAGGTATTCTCATGTGAACCTCTCCCTTTGGTTTGTTTGCAGTGCCATTAAAGCCGTATATCTTGTATGTAGAGGGGATCAAATCCTCATCTTTTCCTCCCATCGTCTTGTAAGTATGGTAGAAGAGAATATTCTTTGAACTTAGGTGTCGATTAAAATTCGGTTGATCGCCCAGCAAGCTTATGCCTCATCATCTTCTCCATCAACTGGTTTCGGGTTAATCTCTAGTTTCACAACCAACGGGCTATCATGTGTTTCTCTTCCTTTTGGCACTTCATCTGCGCAGAGAAAGAAATAGTCTTCGGCTGCCACTTTTCTAACTCAAGTCGTTCTCGCTGGACTCATTATTTCTTTATCATTAGCATCTCTCATAAAGACTCTACCGAGCACATTGTCATGAAAATCTTCGATTGTGCAATAAGAGTGGACGATAGAGTTGCAATTCAAATTTTTAGCTTTTGTTCCGACCTCTATCACAAATGTTTCCTTTCCTTTCGTGACACCGTTTCGTGCATTTCGGTGGTAGTGGTAATGTCCGGCCTTTTTCTTCTCTCTTTAGAAAGTGATTCAGCTTCCCTTGATCAATCATCATGAGAATGATTCTCTTTACGTTTCTGCAGTCGTTTGTTTGATGTCCATGGAAGCGGTGGTAAGAACAAAACTCATGACTTCTGTCGCCTGGTGGTGGTTCCATCCCCGCGTTCCAAGGTCTTTGGTACATCTTCCATCACAAGTATAGCCTCCCGGATCTTTTCCACACTAGCATTCGGTGGAGGCATCTTAATTGGTTCCCATACTATTCTACGACTTCTCTTCCCTCCATGGTTATATTGCCTTCGGGCCCACCGTAAGTTTCTTGCACATGATCTAGCCTCTGAATCTTATTATTAACATTACGGTTGTAATAGTTCCTTTCTTGTTCAAATTCCTCCCGGTCATGGCTTCCCATGGCTACTATCTTCCATTGTCCCTCATTGGCCTTCCCCGCATCTGTCCTTGCGAAGTGCTCGCCACTGTATTTATGAATTGAGGTAACAAGCTTGCGTTGTGACATTCGAGTTTGTGTTCGCGACCAGGATAAGAATTCATTTCATTCTGTCTTTCTTCTAAGGCGATATATTCTTCCCTGTAACTCTCGCAGTTACGCCATCGTGATTGTATTTTTGACTCTAAAAATTTGAATGTATAACAAGTTAGTCGCGAAGAGAGCATTCACAAATGAGAGAATGAGATATCTTTCCTCAACCCGTCCTGCCATTTCGCTACACATGGTTCTCCATCTTATTGTCAACTGCCTTAAGCTCTACGCCAACCCTTTGTTTCAACCCGAATACATCTTCAATACACAGTCGTGAAGAGTTGTTACTTATGTATGCTCCCGGGAATGTGGCTTGTAAATGATTGAATGACGTGATTGTGTTCCTTGGTAGACCCTCAAACCATTTTAGTGCTTCTCCAATTAGGCTTGATGCGAAATATTTGCATAGTATAGCATCATGATTCTCCCACTGAAACATACACCTCATATAGGCCTTGATATGTTGTACCGCACAGGTTGTTCCATCGAAGATGTTTGTTAATGCAGGGAGATTGCACTTAGGAGGTATTCCTCCCATCTGTACTTCTAGCGTGAAGGGATTCTTCGCGGCTTCGGCGATGGCTTCGTCTAATTGTCTCCTTCCTCCTTCCCTTCTATTGTTCAGCAATCCTCTCATTTCAGCCAGTTATCTTAAGATTTGTTCATTTGCCTCAGAATTTGATTCTACTGGTCTTTTTAGCTCTGCTTCTCTCCTTCTTCGCTCGTGCCTATCTTGACCTTCCTGCTCGTTATTTTCTCCTCTTCTTTCTCTGCGACGCTCTTCTTCGTTTCTTTCGTCAATTCGCACGCCATTGTATCGGTTGTTCTCTCCTCTTGGCTGTCTCTCAGCTCTCATCTGCACCCTCTCATATTCTTCATTAATATTTCTATTGGTACGATTTTGTTCCCTTCTTCTTTCGCGGTTGTCATGGTTATTCTGTCGGATTGCTTCTTCCATCTCTTGATTTTCCATTTTCGCTCTTATCCTTTTCTCTCGCGAGCTAGCCGCGCTTGTTCAATGTAGTGTCTCTCAATGTCATCCTCGATTTCTCGGTTTCTTCTCAATTCTTCTCTCCCGTGCAAGATTATTCTCCCTTCGGCAGCTGGGTCATTCGGTTCTTGGAGTTGCACGTTTCCTTGATTTTCCCTATTCCGCTCATTTTGAAGATTTTCAGGTTGTGGAATATAACGATCTTCTATTTCCCCTCTTCTCTCGCCATGCTCTATACTCGGATTTTGTGTTTCTTCCTCGGTACTTTCTGTTGGTAAAACTCTCCTTCTTTCTTCCCTATTCGATCTTGAACTTGATCTCACGCTACTTCTAGATCTCTATTTTGCAACCTCATATTTTCCATCCTCAATTCATGATTCTGTCTTGTCAAGTTTGCTCGTTCTTCCGCCTCTAACCGTCTCTCTTCGTGTATTGTTTGTCTCAATCTTTCTAATCTTTGATTTCTTCGTTTTCTCCATTCATTCCTTGCTCTCCTTGTCCATTGTTCACCACTTCTTGCTGCTCCTCTTCTCTTTCGTCTTCAGAATCAGATCTCCAAGTATGTACACTTACTCTATCATAATCCACAGCCGCGTTTGCTACTGGGGAGATTGGTGGTTGGTTTTGATCTTCTCCATCGTTTCTCATATTCATCCTTGTGATTCCCTGTTTCATTCCTCCTTTCTCCAGCAAGTCTCCCACTTCTTCTTACAATCGTTGGTTGCCCTTGTACATTTCTTCTTCTAGCCATTTTTCTTTTCCAATGAATTCTTGAGTACCTTCTCCAAATCTTTTCTCTGTTAATCCAAATTCCTTCCAATTTCTACGTCAATCACTGCTCGTCCCTGTTTCTAGCGCATATGTAGTAGCGGGATTTCCCACACTACACCCCTTACTCGATTTTGCTTAATTAATCCATTGAAAGATGTAAGATCAAGAATATTTATTGATTGAGCTCATGAAATGTTTACACAGGAAAATGGAATTACACTTAGAAATTAAAGCGTGCTTAAACTTTCCCTCTCCTAATGACTTGCCCAACCATTCCAAAAAGATCTCTCTCCTCACAGACTCACTCAACCCTTTATATAGGGTGATACATAGTGGATGACAGCTAAGCTACCCTTTATTTTCGGGAATATCCCGCGAAGTGTCGCGAGATGCACAAACATTCGCTCTCGCGACACTTCTTAACCCTCGCCAGGTCTCACGTCTTCTTTATGTTTTGCTGTCGTTATTCATTCGTCGTTTATTTTAGCTTCCTGCGACTCCCTCGCGACGCCGTTGTTCATTAATCCCGCGAACCTTGTACGTTGCGATATTATGATCCTACAGATTCCATACCTAGGTTACAACATGATATCTCCCCTAGTTATGTTGTGCACAAGAATGATAATGATTATGACATGGAGATTGATGAACTGTTTTATGCAGGTGAACATGATTTAACCTCTTCTGACTTTAGGAAAGTGTGTGATGGTACAACTGATCTTATACATGAAAATAACTTAGATGTACCTAATCTCTCTCCTAAGTCACAAATTGAAACTCCTCCACCCAACCTAGGTGTAGTTTGTCACAAAATTGCAAAACCAACTTTTCTGAAAATGCCTAACTTAGGCCTAGAGCTTTGTGCTTCCCAAGTCATCTTGGACTATTTTGCATCAAAGTATAACACTCTTAAGGAGCCACGGTTGGAATGTGTATATGTTCCGCTGTAATTAGCAAAACTCATTTCGAGTTAGACCTTTTGCATGATGTACCTTTAAAATTGCAAGATTTTGTGCTTCCAAACACACCCGTTCACAAGTTTAGGTTTGGGGAAACTCTTTCACATACACAGTCTTACTTGCACTATCATATTATATTTGTGTAAGACTGTTAATGTATGTACATATTTTCTATTGGGTTGATCCTCAACTCTTTAGACTATTGGTTTATGGTGAATTTTCATTGTATATATCCGGTAGGACTTGTTAAATTTTCTTTTCTTGATTCGGTTGAGTCTTCTTGCACATATATTATGCTAATCCGATATGATCTCTCGTTGAGAATATTGGATTCTAGCCTTGACGAATGAAGCTCAACCTTGCTCTTCGCCGACATCCGGTAATCTCTTCCCTTTTCTCTCTTTTCAAAGATAGTTCTCTCGGTATGTGATTTGTTTAAATTTTTTCTATATGTAGACACATTGAGGACAATGTTTGATTTAGGTTTTGGGGTGCATTTGCATTTAGAGTTTTTAGTCTTTTATTTTACCTTTGATTTTCAAAAAAAAAAAAAAAAAAAAAAAAAAAAAAAAAAAAAAAAATTCAAAACTCTTTTTGTAAAAACCTCCAACTTTTAGAGATTTTAGAGTCACTAGCATGCTTCTAGCTATGTTTACATAGAGAATCCGACCGAAATAACGAAATTGGAAGTAGGAGAACACAATCGGGTTCCTTAGTTGATTAGAGCGTTAAAGTTGGATTTAACCATACTTGGGAGGGCGAATTAGGTCTTTGTTTAGATATTCGGTAGTAGAATTGTGATCACCCATAGTGGAGACTACCCAATTTACATCAAGTGAGGCACCAACCTTCAATTTTTTGCAACTTTCTAGAAAAGCTGTTAGAGTGTGTGTCACCGCACGTAAATTCCAGGGTAGGAATGGTGAGCTACCCAACTTCGCACCAATCAAAGCACTACTTTTGATCTCTTGAGTGCTAGTTTTTGTCAATCATGAGGGTGACGTCTAAAGATGAAAACTTCTTCTAAATACCGATTTGTAGTTAGCATCACTCTCTCTCTCAATCGACAAGACCCATAGAAACACATCATCGTCAACAAATGGAGCGAAGATCGGAATATTGAAAGAAAAATTGATATAGTCCAAGGTTTATGTGCAACAAAGAAAAGAAAATAGGATGAGAATTAATAAAATTTATAAAATCAAGACAATACAAGTTGTGGAAAAATTGAGTGATAAAGTCCTTTGTCCATGGAGTTAGTTGTTTCATTATTTGTATTTTTATTTTCACTTTTTGTAAACCAAAAAAAAAAAAAAAAAAAAAAAAAAAAAAATCAAAAAAATATTGTAGTTTATTTTGCTACCACCATGGTAAAGAAGAGTTCAAAAAGAAAAATCCAAACAACAAGGAATTTGAGTAGAAAAGTTAAAAAATTGTCAAGTTTTGTGAAGTTTAGAAGTTCGTCATCAACATTTGAAGACCGAAGACCGAAGATTGAAGACGTTTCTATGGTTTCTTATGAGAGAGTGATATTAATTGCCGATCGGGTGAGAAGTGAGTGAGTACACCCACCCCTTGCTAATGGTTGATTTCCTTTCTTAGAGATCATCGAGAAAAAGATTCTTTTTGTCCACATACGTGGAGTCTCCGATTTTATTTCGGAAGGTTATCCTTCTTACCTACAACGTGTGCGGGGATTTCTCTCTTTATTCTGCTGCACACATGAGAGACTAAAAGCGATCTTTTTGAGTGCAATTATCATAAAACCTAATGGTGAGGCGAAGTTGAGACTTATGATCACAATCGAATCCGAATTCTTTCATATGGTATGGTTACTTCTCGCAAAGCACTTAAGGATGAGAAGGCGTTCTTCGATAGTTCTAAACTGTTACTAGCATGCGAAACTCTATGTCCTCATAGCTTCTAGGATGCTTGAGACTCTTTACACTCGAAGTTGGAGAAGGTTTTGTGGGTACACCTCGGTAAACCCTCACGAGACTACAACTCGTCCACTAGGGACACCTAGGGGTTTAAAGGCTTAGTGCATACGCTAAATGCATTCGAGAGACCTGCGACGGGGGTATAGTTAGGATTTCTTAATTTTGTTTCACTTGAGGACAAGTAAAATTCAGGTTTGGGGGTATTTGATGAGTGCCAAATAGTGCATAATTATACACCTTTTTATTGGCATTTTACTCATCTTTTGCGCTTATAAATCAGATATTATCCCATATTCTGTATTTTCCTTGTTTTTAAGAATAAATATTTGTATTAATTAATTTTGTGTTTTTAGGTAATAAATAAAGCTCGGAGAATCCGAGGAGCCAAAAGAAGCGAAGAATTGGAGTCAAGTGCCCAAGGAGTAAAGCCAAGAAGCTGCGCAAGCAATGCTTGAGTTGCAACCCAACAAGTAGCAACTCATCTACAAGACATGGGCTTGAACTAGACCCGACCCGTGACCGGATCCGAGCAGTCTCTTCGAGACGTTAAGATTTCTTTCTCCCTCATCCAACGGTCGCTGCTTCCACGTGCATCGAAGATCGCTGCTCCCCGCTACACGAGATCACGCCAAAACCGCTTACCTCCCTCGGCCGTTCAGATCGTAGCGCCTCATCCAACGCTTTCGCTTGGGTCTGTCTCATCGTCCGTAGCCGCACCCGCCTCACAACAAAACTACCAACACCCTATACCCCAGACCAAACCCTATTCCCTTCTTCCACCTTCTCTTTCTTCTCGTCATGAAGCTCGCAAACCCACTCCACCACCATCCTTCTCCCTGACAAAAATCAGACCACCTCTCCGCCACCATCTCTCTTCCTGACACAGCAACAACCAACCCCAACAGCCGCACCCCTCTCTAGATTTAGTTTCTCTCTTTCTTAGCTTCTCCAACCCTAGAAGCTAACTTAGAGAAAAACTAAAGCTAGGGTTTTCATCAGCTGTGGACGCATGGAGTAGCTGAAACGATTGACAGAGGAGACAAGTGAGGGAGCGACGTGGGTGAGAGAGTATGTTTGATTTATCTCGATTTTGAGAATTAGGGTTTGAGAACTTTTATTTGCATGTATAAATAGGTAGTGTTGGTGGATGTTAGAACCACGCCTGGATTAGCCAGTGCAGTCATTTAGCTTTAATTCTGTTCTTTATCATTTTATGATGTTTTAATTAGTTTTGTTAGGGTCTCAATGAAACCCTGTTGCCATATTGTGTGTTTAAGCTCTGTTGAACTTTCTTAAATGATTAAAATTATAATTATGTCTTCAATTAGGGCTTCCACTACTTTTCTCTCACAATGGATGTCTTGCATCCATTGTAGTTAGGTTACATCTGTTGTGAGATTGCCACTGACTCATACTTTAGGCACAATAGCTAATTCCATTGACTAGTTGTACTTAATTAGACAACTAGTGCTCGGGTTAGCACTTTAGCTGTTATTAGAAGCATAACTTGGAGAAACCCCTTAGATAGGTGGTGGGTTTGACACCGCCCTTATCGGTCAAGGATAAGAAAGCCTCAACTCGTTGAGCACACAATAGGAATTCAGAGGTGGATTTGCAGACCTTAGCACCCTTTTATCTCTGTCCTTTACCTTAGTTTAGGATCACATTTCAATATCAGCCGTTTCGGCAACCAAATATCTGTAAAACCCCCTGTTGTCATTTGTTACCACTTGAAACTCAGTAGAGCAGCCTTAGATCAATATCAGAGCACCACAAGTCCTTGTGGGATCGACCCGTACTTGCCGCGTCTCCGATAGACGTCGTGCACTTGCGGTTATCACCGTAGGCCATAAATTATACACATCTAGAGGCCTACCAATACACATATACGTTAACTCCGTTATACTTGATAGTGATCTTATAGAGTTTGGTTATTACCAAACCTATTATCAAGTAACATACTTCTTTGTTGTATTGTCTCGATCTTGTATCCATAGTCAATCACACAAGTTATCTTTTTGTAGTATTTTCTCGATCTTGTATCCATAGACGATCACATGAAATGAATCGAATTGTCACATTGTCTCGACTTTTTCAATAGACAATCACTTTTGGTAGAGGACTTATAGGTTGAAATAAAAATATTATGGTGTATTTGGGTACCCTCGTCTTTTCAATTGGTATCAGAGCAGGCAAACACGAAAAGATCTAACAATTTGTGTTTGGTGTTATCCAACCTATAAGAAATGAACTCGAGTTCACATGAACCGATTTCGCTAACGTCTGACCAAGATTTGACATACCAAACTATCTAGGGTGGAAATCTGCTATGAGATATTTTCTCTAATCACGCGACTTTAGTACTTGGCTATTAGTCGTTGATGGTTATAATCGCCCGAAAAGGGAAGGTTCGGAAACTGAGCTTAAACGTTCAATGGATTATACGGGCGAAGAAAACGCTTTTCCAAAGCAGAATTCAAATGGTTTGAATGCTATTATACATGGAGTTGAGAGCGAGATAGAGGATTGAATCGAGTGTTAGGCGAGAATGGTTACGCTATTGTTCGATAGAGAAGAGGCGAGGAAGGAGTTGTGCCTCGAGTCATGCAGTGAGTTGTGATCGGTCGCGTATGGCGGGGAAGAATCGATGTCATTCGAGAGATGATTACCAAGGGAAAGAATGGGTTTGGATGATCCATTCGTTAATGGGTTTCTATAGGTGATCTCTGCTTGCTTGTTACTGAGGGGAATGATGGAATGATGCGTAAAATGACTAGATGTATGTTCAGGATTGTGCGGGAAATGGAGCTCAAAATCGGCTTTGGCAGGCTTTGGAAATGCCACGAAGCGAGAGGGCTCGCCCAGTCAGATTTTGCCCTTTCCGTGCAGGTGCCACGGTCATAGGCAGTTACTGATCCCGAGGCGAGGTCCCAGCTTCGATGACCCGGTCCAGGAGCTGACTCGGGAACCTAACTTCCGAGAAATAAGGCGACTCGGCCAAACTAAGATGGCTAACTTCCAGGGCCTGCTCAGCGGTGACTCCCTTCTCTTGACCCATTGACCGCTTCTGAGCCCAGTTGAAATTGACCGTTAGTCCTAACGGAGGCCGTGACGAATATTCCGTCGAATATTCTCTCGGCGGAGAAATTCCCGGGTGGGCGGCGGTGGCGTTGTTCCGGCCGGATTCCGGCCACAATCCTGATTTTCCGGCGACGAAATTCGAGAACTTTCTACTGGAACTTCTCGTGAGGGTGAAGACTTGGGCCTAGGAATTGGATGGAGGAATTGGACTCAAATTTGGAAAGAGAAGATGAAGAGTTGAGAAAAGCTTGGATTTGGAAATTGAATTGCAAAGGAATAAGGATTCTATTCCTTGGAAGAATTGGAGAATATTGAAGCCTATAAATGAGAAGTTTTCTACAACTTCTACACCTCTCTCTACATATCTCTCTACACACATCTATACACCCAACACTTTTCTTTTCTTATTCTTTGTGAACTCTTTAACATGAGTAGTTAATTTTATTGATTGAGGATGAATTCCTAGTTCTTAACATATGATTTAAGTTTTTGTTTTTAAATTCTATCTTGAAGTTTTTCACATAATTATCAATTGTTTTTACTAATAGGAATGATCTTAAAGACATTCATGATTGATTGATAGATTGTTTAGAATGCATGCTAAATTGATTTGTTAGTTTAATCTAAAGCTAGTGAAAGTTAGGAGATAAGTAATCGTTTCTTGACTCTTTCACATAAGTAGCAAACCACGAGACCTTACGGAGGGATTCCGTGGAGCAATTGTGTGTAGAAACAGAGTTAGCAAGTGGACCTTGAGCTAAGAGTCTAACTACTAATATCAACCTAAGAAATTCACAAAACTTAATGCATGAGCCAAGTTACATCTAGGTTGAGCTAATTCTAGGTGGCTTGGTGATTAGAGATCCACGTCAATCGAGAACTAGGTAATCAGTGATACAAGGGATTTAGGGGTTTAGCACGGCTAGGCTGCTTTACCTACGGTTGGTGATAATTTGTGACTAATAACAAGTAGAAAAGAACATAACTTGATTCATTGTTTACGTATGAAGAAGGATTCCTTGATCTTGTCTCTCTTATTGCTTTCAACTTTACCTTTTAATTGTTTTGTTTATTTTCTTTTGCTTTTACCCCGCCCGTTGACAATTTTGACAACTGAGAATCTCTGCTGCTCCTCGTGGGATCGACCTTGACTGCCCTATATTACTTGTTAATTAGGTAGTAAAGTATTAATTAATTTGTTGTGGATTCACGACGCGCATCAAATTTTGGCGCCGTTATGGGAACCGGCGGATGATTTTAGTTGTTTTATTTTTCTTTTTGCTTTATTCTTGCTTTGTTGGATTCTATTAGTATCTAACTTAGTTTTTTGAATCGTGCTTTCAGGTGCCGGTTTTCCATGTACTGGTGGACAAGAGCAAGCATATTACAACAATCAATATGGTTTTTTCAACCTCAACAGTACGACAACTTACCAACCATCCTTAGGATACAATCAAAACCAATAATTTTGGCTATGATAAATTTTCTACGAGAACCTTATGGATATTCTCCTACATATCAACAACCTTGTGAGCGGGTATGTAAAGTGGACAAACACACGGATGGAAGGATAGTTATGCATCCTAATAATTTGTTTTCTAGTATTGATGCAGACGCGAGAATTTGGAATATACTCCTCTTCATCGTGTTTTCCTTGGCTTTTTCGAAAAGAGGGAGATCTTGAATCTAACGGTGGTATGGCGTGTGAAGCGTCGAGGAAACTTGCCTGAAATTATACAAATTGGAGGATGAAACCACATTCATTGATTTACTGTAGAGGAGCCAATTGAACTTGCGAATGATTTTAATGATGCCGAGACTTATGGTTAAGGTAGAAGCAGCGAAGAATGAGATTGCAAGGTTTAATAGAGGACCACAATGTACAAGAAGTAAGTAATTCATTGAATTTTTAAGGATGAAGAGGATTCTATAATACAGAGATTGTGCAAAGGTTTGTCTAACCCTTTGCCTGTTATATTCTTCTCCTTTACCTCTTATTGGTTTGAATGTATGTGCTTGAAAGTATTTTGGATGATTTTGTTTCTAAATACCCACCATTGGCAAAGCACTTGATGCTAACACTATGCGGAGTTTGCCAAGAAGAATACATGGAAGTTCCCAAATTCTGCATGTTCTTTATACACTTAAAGTGTGGACGAGAATAAGTATAGCGAAATTCCTATGAACAATAATTTCCTATTGTTTTTCTTGTGCTAATATTTGTATGGAGTTATTGTTTTGCAAAGCGAGTATTATGGGTGGATCCTCAAATTTCCGATTGTTAGTATATGGGAATGAATCTTGCAAGAGCTAAGTGGACACGTCGACTTTAAAACAAACGCTTAATGAGGCTAACCCATCGGTTTTGTATTTACTTATCCTTTTTGCTTTGTTATTTCTTTTTCTTGTTTCCTTATCATGTCAAAATTTCCTACCTCAAGCTTTACTAGGAGGATTCAGTACGTTGAGGACAATGTAAGGTTTAAGTGTGGAGAGTGGATTAAGCATGTTTTTAAACAAAAATTACAAAAAAAAATTAAAAAATTAAAAAAAAAAAGTTTTACTTAAACTTTAACTTTTAAAGATTTTAGAGTCACTAGCATAGCCAGGTATGTTTACATAGAGATTTTGTTATGACATAATTGAACTTGGAAATGTTAGAGAACTACATTGGTTTCTTGTTTGTTTGAGTGTTAAATAATGGATTTAATCATCTTGGTGATCGCGGGTTTGGTGCGAGGAGAAATGCGTTATTAGAGTTGCTGATCAATCATTAAGTGGAGACTACCGTATTCCATATCTCATGAGAGAGCACTGCACCGAAATCTTCATCTACTAAAAACTGCTTTGAGTGTGTGTCATTGATAAGTTGATGATCAGGTAGAATGGTGAGCTACTGACCTCCACAATAGAAGCCTCTCTTTGAATCTCTTAAGTGCTAATTTTATCAATCATGAGGTGGCGATCCATGGATGAAGCTTCCTTCTTGTGAGTTCGGTTTGCAGATGCACTATTCTCTCTCTCGACAATAGCGGATCCATAGAAACACTCTCATCATCGACAGGAGCGACATCAAAATCTGCAGGGAAGTTGGAAAGGATTTAAGGTTTACAAGCAGCGAGATGAGAAAAGAGCAAATTTCAAACTCAAGTAAAGCAACGTACAAAGAGCGGATTTTACATATGTGTTGAAGACTTACACTATAGTGAGTGTAATTTTATATCCAAGTATGAAAGAACTTATTCATAAAAGCCAGAAAATTAAAATGGTGAGAATTTTTTGAAGTTTATGATTTCAAAATAGATACTAAGTTATGAAGAATCAAGCGGTAAAATACTTCTTCCACGACCATGGTTTATTTTTGTATTTAATTTCTCTTAGCTTAAAAAAAAAAAATTGAAAAAAAAAAAAAAAGAAAGAGAAATATTTGTTTTCGTTAATTAAGCAGTGGAAAGGAAAATTTATAAGGTAGTTTCAGAGCGACAAGGATTTTAAGGTAAAGGTTACAAATTGTCAAGATTTATGGAATTCAGGGTTTATCATCAATAGTTAAGGCCGAAGAATAAAGATAGACGGAGCGGAGAGGCGTTTCTATTGGATGCCTGTGAGTGGTGTTATCCTAGTAGGCGATCGGATGTGAAGGTAAGTAAGTAATCTCATCTCGATAATAATGGTTGATTTCCTTTCTTAGAGATGCGTCCGAGAAGAATGGTTTTCAAATATTAAAGATGTAGGTTTTCAGAATTTCGGAAGTTATCCTTCACCATTCAACGTGTCATGAATTTCTCTTTTCATTCCTACTGCACACATGTGAGAACCATAAAGCGTCGTCTTTTTAGTGCAATTATCATAAAATCTTTTGGTGAGCGAAGTCAGGCGAAATGCTTATTGATCGTTTCTCAAACAGCGTTCTCTCATTATGGTGTGATTATTTCTCCTCAACATTTAAGAATGAGAATATGTTCTTTAGTATTTCTTCTTATTACTAGCATCAGAAACTACTATGTCCTCGTAACTCTTTGGATTGCTTGTGGCGGCTTGAATACTGTGAAGTTGTGAGTTTTAGTTTGGTTTGCTCGAGGACTAGTCAAAGTCTAAGTGTGGGGAATTTGATAGGTGTGAAATACACCTAATTTACTATCTAGTAGTTTATGCTTTCTTTGCTATTTTTCTTTATAAATTATGTATTTTCGGCTTGTTTTGAGTTTTATAGCTGCTTTGGAGTCCTGCGGAGGGAAAGAAGAAGAAATCACCCAATTTTGAGCCAAAAGGGCAAAAGGTCATTTACAGGAGATTGATATGGAGCCAGCCAAGGTTAAGGGGCAGCCCTATTTGAAGGAGTACTAAATACGGATCGGCTAAGGATAAGGGTAGGCCCCGGGTTTATGCCGCTCGTCGGCTCTAACCACTTATTAAGGCACCCAAGCGGGGGTGGTTTTATGTGGGCGTTTTAATCCTGTTCACGATTCTATGCCCTAAAGTTAAGAGAGTTTTCTCTCATTTTTCTGCCTTTGCACAAAAAAGAGAACAGCAAGCAACGGTGGGCACAGCTGTGCTTTCTGCCCGGTCGAGTTTTAAAGTGATCGATTCGAGGATGTTGATATCTGATCTCGTTGGATACGATCCCGAGAGGCTGGAGGTTCGGATTCGTCCGAGAAGGAGGAGGAAGATACGCGATTGCTACTTGATTTGTGTTCTTGTCTTTACACATGAGGAAGAATAAGCGGAGGGTTGTTGAAGTGTGACGATGGGTTGGTGGTGGAATCGATCGATTCAATTCGGCAGAGGAGGAAGAAGATGGTGCTACTGCTGATTAAACGGAGAGAGAGATCGGATGAAATGGAGTGCATGCAATGGTGAAGTGATGATCTGCGGTGAGAAGTCTGGAGAAAGCGAGAATGATTGGGTTCGGTTGGGGTGAAGGCTCGAGGAAGAATGGGTCCATTCTTGACTAGTTTGAATTGAGGATGAGCAGATTAAGCCCGGGAAAGTTCGATGGCGGCTGTTGGTGCAATTAGCTTCAGAGATGTGAGATCGGAGCCCAGCTGTTGATTGACAGAGATGAAGAGATTAGTAAGTAGGCTGCGTAGAGATGGGTATGGACTAGATTTGGATTTGGGGTTGAAATATTCTGATGTTGATTTGAAGATTGTTTTTGAGTTAGAAGCGGAGATGAGAGGTTATTGAATGAGTGGTAGCTGAGTAATGGTTCTGCTATTGTTCGATAGAGAAGCCGATGAAGGAGTTGCTCGATACTGGCCAAGTGAGTTGCACGTGATCGGTGGCGTATGGCGAGGGGAAGAATCGATGTCATTCGGAGATGATTATCAAAGGAAAAGAATGGGTTTGGATGAGTCTGTTAATGAGAGTTTTCTATAGGTAGATGTCTTGCTTTGCTTGTTACGAGGGAGGTGATGGGACGAGTGCGTAAAATGACTAGATGTATGTTAGGACTGTGCGGGAAATGGAGCTCAAAATCGGCACGGCCGGCACAAATGCCTGAAAGCGAGAGGAGACTGTCAGCCGATTTTTACGACTCGGCGAGTTGCCACGGTCTGCGGCGATTACCACGATCAGGCGAGTGCTGTCGACGGCAGTCCGAGCTGACTCGAGATTCCTGCTCGAAATAAGGCGGCTCATCGGCCGAGCTCAGAGAGCGCTAACTTCCGAGGCTGACTTTCGGCAGTTTGACTCCCTTCTCTTGACCAATTGTACCGGGGCCGATTAAAATTGACCGTTAGTCTAACGGAGGCCGGCGGAATATTCCGTCGAATATTCACCACCGGCGGAGAAATTTCCAGTGGCCGGCGGTGAGCGTTTTCGGCGAGATTCGAGCCCGCGAATCCAGTTTTCCGGCTTGAGCCAAAAATTCCAGAATTTTCTATGGACTTCTCTCGGGTGTAAAACTTGAGCTAGGAATTGGATGGAAGTGGACTCAAATTTGGAAAGAGAAAGGTGGAAGGTTGAAAAACTGGATTTGAAATTGAATTGCAAAGAAAAAAGTTCTATTCCTTGGAAAGAGTTGGAGAATATTGGAAGCCTATAAATAGAAGTTTTCCCCAACTTCTGTCACCCACCTCTCAGCCTCCCTCTACACACATCTTACTAATTTCTTTTTGTTATGTTTGAACTTTTAACATGGTAGTTAATTTTATTGATTGAGGATGAATTCCTAGTTCTTAACATATGATTTAAGTTTTTGTTTTCAAATTCTATCTTGAAGTTTTTCACATAATTATCGTTTGTTTTTACTAATAGGAGTGATCTTAAAGACATTCATGATTGATTGTTAATTATTTGAAATTATACGTTAGTTGTTAATTTGATCTAAAGCTAGTAGTTGAGATAAATGTAATGTTTCTGGCTCTTTGTAGTGTGGCAAACCACGTGGATTTGGCAATCCTAGTTCCCCGGCAACGGCGCCAAAAACTTGATAGGGGCTAAAAGAAGCTTTCATATGTTCTAATTCTGCAAGTGCACAGAGCCAGTGAAGGCAGTGGCAAGCACAGGTCTTTCCACCGGGGACTTGGTGTGTGCCCTGAGATTTTCGGCTAGACTTAACTGAGTTCATTCCATCTCTGTATATATATTCACTTACATTCTTTGCTTTTCATCTTGTTTTAGTATAACTTAGTCTAAATTTTATAACTTGCATCTCGTAACTTGTCATTGCATTGTAGTTTTTGCATCATAGTTCTTATTAGTCAGTTTCTTAGTTTTGCGGTGTTACTTAGTTTTTTCTCGTGTTGTAGAGTAACTTAGTATTGCATTGTAGTATTCCATCTGTTAGTGTAGTATTCCATCTGTAATTTTCCTTTTCTTGTTTAAACTTAGTGTAATATAGTTGTTCTCTCTTTTATTGCATCTTTATTGTTTTAGCATATTAGCATATTAGCTGTAGCTTAGTATAACCTGTTATTGCATTCCATTTTACACCCTGCATCTTGCTTTTTGATCTGAGTTATAGGTTTCATTGCCTTGTAGCTTAGTGTTAGTGTAACTTAGTTTGTTTAATCCATTGCATAGTTAATCCATACTTCTCTTCTTGCATTTTGTAGCTGTTACAACTATACATCTTGCATCTTAGTGTCATTAGTGTCATTAGTGATTTTTGTTCCCTTTGTCAGTCCAAGTTCCTCTCAGCTGGTCATCTGCCAGTGCAAGGAAAAGCTTGCACCTTGCACTGAGCTATAACTTGCAAGGAAAAGCTAGTCATTAGTGATATGCATCTTCTCTGCTATAACTTGCATCTTCTCGGGACCGATATTTATTTGTTGAGTAAACAGTATCACGGGCTTGTGCTGTGAGCACTGAGCCAACCTAAGAAAGGCAAGGAAACACAGAACTTAAGGTAAGCTCACCAAATGCAGTATTTTGTGAGTCTGTGGAGCATTGAATGATTGAACTATTGATGATAATATACCATGTATGCAACCTGAGCATGACCCTGTGACCTTGTGAGCTGTGAGTCTTAGCCTATTAAGATTGAGAATTGAGCCGTCATCCCCCCGACTCCTTTGTGCTTAACCTGTGACAACCTATTCCGCATACCTTGGCTTCAATGCATGATAACCTCAACCTGAGCATAGCACATCCGCTTCGAGCTCCGAGCCCCGAAGTCATGTTGAGCCTCGGTTGCAAACCTTGTTAAGCCAACTTGTTGTCAAACCAAACTGAGCTTGTGAGCTATCTGCCTTCGGGGTAACATATTGGCTAGCTAGGTGGCTACTTATTTGCAACCTTGTTGATCTTGTTAAGCTATATGCCTTGTGAGTTCTGTGCATTAGTTATTGGATGAATTAGCCATCTCTTCACTGAGAGGCCTGAGCTTTGACAAGGCTCGAGCTCAATTCCACCCTCGAAGGCTTGTGAGTTTGAGCTACAGATACTCAGATCGGCTGAATCAACTGGGTTGGTTGATATCAACTATCCCAGTTGACTCCAACAACTCTGAGCCTAACTCCATCTGCCCTGTAGTGTGTGAGCATATACCCGTGAGAGCTAGTGACTGGCAACCCTCCGGCCCCGAAGCTGTGAGGCCGTGTTGCGAATTGCCGGCCTGTGTTGTAAGCTGCTGGCCTGCACTTAGAGCTGCACTTAGAAAGTTGCTAACCTGTGTAGTGCTCATTTGTAAGCTGTGCCGTGTGCTCTGTGTGTTTTGAGCACATAAACCCTGCCCTGTTCAGCTGAACTAAACACAAACCAACCAGCTTTATCTGCCCTGTAATGTGTCATTTTGAGAGTGTGTGGTTCTCTGACCTGTGCCTAGAGTTGTGCTGTGAACACAACCTGTGTGTTCAATTGCATATTTGTGCTTAGCCTGACCACACAACTGAACCCTAACCAGGGCTCTGCACAAGCTTGCTGGCCAAACTAAACCCACACTGCTGGGCTTTGCACATAACTTAAGCCCACATCCTCTGAGCTGCTGGGCTGCTCACAATCCAACCCTGGGCTGCAACAAACTAAGCTTAATAACTAAGCCCAACTACTGGGCTATACATTTTTCAGCCTAATTTGGAGTCGTCATGACCAAACCGGGCCAAACTACCTAAGCCGGGCTCTTTCTTCGGGCTTAAGCTAAACCAAGCCCACATCCGTTGGCCGTGCACACAACTGGGCCGGGTCATCTAAAACAACCACTTGGGCTTATACCAAACCGAGCCCAACTCAACCTAAACTGGGCTGTGCAGTTTCACAAATCCTGGGCTTCAAACAACAAATCCCAAACAAACCAAATTGAGCCCACAGCAACCTGAGCTTCCCACATAAACCAAAGCTCCCAACAAAACCAAATGAATCCCATTGAAATCAAATCCCAATAAACCAAATCCAAAGCCCAATAAACCAAATTCCCACATAAACCAAAGCCCATTTTCATGTTCTATGTTTCTGTACATTATCTTTTGGGTTGACCCGCAACTCTTTAGATTGTTAGTGTATGATGAATTTTTGTATATAATCTCGTAGGACTTTTTAATTTTCTTTTCTTGAATCGGTTGAGTCTTCTTGTGCATATTTTGTGCTAATCCGATATGATCTGTTGGATTCTAGCCTTAACGAATGAAGCTCTAACCGTGCTCCGCCGATATCCATTAATCTCTTCCCTTTTCTCTTATCAAGCATAGTTCTCTCGGTATGTGACTGTTTCAAATTTTTTCTATATGTCGACACATTGAGGACAATGTTTGATTTAGGTTTGGGGGTACATTTGCATTTGCATATAGAGTTTTTAGTCTTTTTTAATCTTTTATTTTCAAAAAAAAAAAAAAAAAAAAAAAAAAAATTCAAAAATTCAAAAAATTCAAAACTTTTTGCAAATAAAAACCTCCAACTTTTAGAGATTTTAGAGTCACTAGCATGCTTCTAGCTATGTTTACATAGAGAATCTGACCGAAATAACATAATTTGGAAGTACCGGAGAACGCAATCGGGTTCCTTAGTTGATTAGAGCGTTAAAGTTGGATTTAACCATACCGGAGAGCGAATTAGGTGCTGTTAGATATTCGGTAGTAGAATTGTGATCACCCATAGTGGAGACTACCCATTTTACATCAAGTGAGGCACCAACCTTCAATTTTTGCAACTTTCTAGAAAAGTGTTAGAGTGTGTGTCACCGTACGTAAATTCGGGTAGGAATGGTGAGCTGCCCAACTTCGCACCATTTTCAGCAGACTACTTTTGATCTCTTGAGTGCTAGTTTTTGTCAATCATGAGGGTGACGTCTAAAGATGAAAACTCCTTCTAAATACCGATTTGCCGTTAGCATCACTCTCTCTCTCAATCAGCAAGACCCATAGAAACACATCATCATCAACAAGCGGAGCAGAATCAGAATATGGAAAGAAAAATTGATATAGTCCAAGGTTTATGTGCAACAAAGAAAAGAAAAGAAAATAGGATGAGAATTAATAAAATTTATAAAATCAAGACAATACAAGTTGTGGAAAAATTGAGTGATAAAGTCCTTTGTCCATGGAGTTAGTTGTTTCATTATTTGTATTTTTATTTTCACTTATTGTAATTAAAAAAAAAAATAAAAAAAAATAAAAAAAAAAATATTTTATTAGTTTATTTTTGCTACCACCATGGTAAAGAAGAGTTCAAAAAGAAAAATCCAAACAACAAGGAAATTGAGTAGAAAGTTAAAAATTGTCAAGTTTTTGTGAAGTTTAGAAGTTCGTCATCAACATTTGAAGACCGAAGACCGAAGATTGAAGACGTTTCTATGGTTCTTATGAGAGAGTGATATTAATTGCCGATCGGGTGAGAAGTGAGTGAGTACTCCCACCCTTGCTAATGGTTGATTTCCTTTCTTAGAGATCATCGAGGTAAAAGATTCTTTTTGTCCACACTTTTGTGGAGTCTCGGATTTTATTTTCGGAAGGTTATCCTTCTTACCTACAACGTGTGCAGGATTTCTCTCTTTATTCCCGCTTTGCACACATGAGAGACTAAAAAGCGATCTTTTTGAGTGCAATTATCATAAAACCCTAATGGTGAGGCGGAAGTTGAGACTTATGATCACAATCGAATCCGAATTCTTTCATATGGTATGGTTACTTCTCGCTCAGCACTTAAGGATGAGAAGGCGTTCTTTGGTAGTTCTAACTTCCTGTTACTAGCACGCATAAACTCTATGTCCTCATAGCTTCTAGGATGCTTGAGACTCTTTTACACTCTGAAGTTGGAGAAGGTTTTGTGGGTACACCTCTTGTAAACCCTCACGAGACTACAACTCGTCCACTAGGGACACCTAGGGGTTTAAAGGCTTAGTTAAAGGCTTAGTGCATACGCTAAATGCATTCGAGAGACTGCTGACAGAGGGGTATAGTTAGGATTTCTTATTTTCTGTTTCACTTGAGGACAAGTAAAATTCAGGTTTGGGGTATTTGATGAGTGCCAAATAGTGCATATTTATACACCTTTTTATTGGCATTTTACTCATCTTTTGCGCTTAGAAATCAGATATTATCCCAAATTCTGTGTTTTCCTTGTTTTCAAGAATAAATATTTGTATTAATTAATTTTGTGTTTTTAGGTAATAAATAAAGCTCGGAGAAACTAAGGAGCAAAAGAGCAGAAGAATTGGAGTCAAGCATCTATGGAGCAGATAGCCAAAGCCCGCGCGCGCAACAGTTGCAACCCAACAAGTAGCAATTCATCTACAAGACATGGGCTTGAGCTAGACCCGACCCGTGACCCGGATCCGAGCCCGTCTCTTCTGAGACGTTGAGATTTCTTTCTCCCTCATCCAACGGTCGCTGCTTCCACGTGCATCGAAGATCGCTGCTCCCGTGCTACACCAGATCACGCCAAAACCGCTTACTTCCCTGAGCCGTTCAGATCTCGCTTATCTCCATCCTACGCTCGCTAGGCCAGTCTCATCATTCCCCGCTGTTCATGCTTCACACCACAACACCTATATATTCCCATTAACCAAAACCCTAACTCATTTCCTTCTCTTCCCTTACCCGACAGTTGCAGAGAGAGCTCTGCTCCTCTCCTTCACCTCCCTCTCCCTGACAGACCACCAACTCACCACCTCTCCTGTCACCTCCAGAGCCACCACTACCTCCTTCTACCTACTCTGCCATCATCAAACGCGCAAGTAGTACCTGCTACCTTCTCTACTTCGAGTTATCTCTCTCTTAGCCTCTACCAACTCTAGAAACTAATTTAAAGATAACTAGAAGCTAGGGTTTGTCCACCAACATCACAAGCAAGCTACCAGGGACGATGTGACAAGAAGAGGAACATCAATCAGAGTATGGGTTTGAGTTATTATTTATTTAATTTCAATTTTTAATGAATTAGGGTTTGGGAATTTTGGGGGAACTGCATGTATAAATAGAATGAGGGGTTTGTGTAGAAATCACGCCTGGATTAGCCAGTGCAGTCAATTAGGTTTAATTTGTGTTCTTGTTATTTTTATTATGTTCTAATTTAATTGCTAGGGTTTCACTGAAACCCTAATTCCCAATTGTGTTTGAACTGTGTTGAATGTTCTTGAGAGCTTAATGTATTAGATAACTTCAAATGTTAACACCTCAACTCTTTTCTCTCACAGTGCATACCAAAGCCATGGATGCACTGTAGTTAGGTTAATACTGAGTTGAGAGTGATTCAGCTCTTGCTTCTAATTTTAATACTAATTCCCCTGACTAGTTGTGCTAAATTAGACAACTAGTACTTAGGGTTAGTGCCTTAGCTGCTATTTAAGTTATCACTTGGAGAAACTCTTAGATAAATGGTAGCTAGTGACAAGCTTCACTTGTCTGGTATAAGAACAAGAACTCAAACTAGTTGAGCACATAGTAGGAATTCAGAGGTGGATTTGAAGACCTAGCAAGCCTTTATCTCACTGTTTACCTTAGTTTAGGTTCACTTCACTAAAAATCAGCCGTATTGGCACAAAAATATCTGTATTACCATCTGTTGTCACTTGTTACCACTTGAAACTCAGTAGAGCAGCCTTAGATCAATATCAGAGCACCACAAGTCCTTGTGGGATCGACCCGTACTTCCCGCGTCTCCGATAGACGCCGTGCACTTGCGGTATAACATGTAGGTCATAATTTTCATACACTTTCGAGGCCTACCAATAAGGGGTAACCAAGTTATAACCCCTTAACCTCAGCTGGACTTCTACTAGTACTCCTCCCAAAAGAGTTGCCCCTTAACCTTTGCTGGGCTCCAGATAGTGTTCGCCCCTGAAATGACAATTTTGCCCTTTTGTCTCAAATACAGTAATTTCTTCTTCTTTTCCTCCGTGTGACTCCAAAGTAGCTACAAAACTCAAAACAAGCGTAAAATACATAATTTACAAGAAAAATAGCAAAGAAAGCATAAACAATAGATAGTAAATAGGATGTATTCTACACCCTATCACCTGCAGCAAGTTTGAAGAAAGTTATGCTGATTCTTATATCAGACTTTCAAGGCTCGTTATTCACGTCAAATAAATCCTTGATGGAGTTCTCATCCCTAATGAATGTATGGACGGTAGACTGAAGGATAAAAAACCTGGTATTCTTTGCAACATAGATATGGAGAAATTCTTTCGATAACGTTAATTGGCATTTTCTATTTAATATTCTGCAGAAGCAAGATTTTGGCAACAAATGGATTTCTTGGATTAGATGGTGTGTTGCTTCTTCTCACTGTCAGTATTAGTGAATGGCACAGTTCTACATAGAAGTTTAAACCCAATAAGGGGTTACGGCAGGGAGATTCATTATCGCCGTATTTATGTTTATTGGTGGTAGAGGTTCTTTCTAAACTAATAAACGATGCAGTGGAGACAGGTCAGCTTTCTGGATTCAGGTGATGGAGCATGGCTTAATAATTTCTCACTTAGAATTTGCGTTGATACACTAATTTTCATTGGCGCAAGTGTGGAAGAAGTTAGAAGACTTCTTATCATATTAAAGGTTTTCGAAAAAATTACTGGGCTCAAACTGAATTTATAAAAAAAAAAAAAACACAATGACCAGTGTTGGTGTGGATGCGGTAATTGAGGCTCTTTCTAAGAAACTTGGATGTAGGACGGAGAAGTTTACTTTCACATACTTTTTCATGCTCAGACTATCACATGCCTCGCATACGTGACATATAAAGCACATATAAAAGCCCAAGCGTCAACTCTGGAAACCAAAGACCAGGCGTCAGCATCAGACAACCCAAGATGATCTTTTTGAGTTACAATTTGTGCGCAGCGGCGCCCCAGACATTTACTGTCTGAGAAGGTAATAATCATCTAATTACGACGAACTCAGGGTAATCCAGCAAGTGTTTGGGGTGCTTGAGTTGTACGGAGACAAGACACTTCAGGGAGGTAGCCTAATATTAACGTCTTAGACTCTTAGAACTAACAACAAATACGTTGCATACATTTAGAATCCATTTAATCTCTTGTTTTTACTGACTTAGAACTAAGACCAAAGACCTTGCAAACATTTATATAAATACTGATACTAATGTAGTGGATAAACAATATGTATACGGTGGACTAAACTGTTGATTACTAGTGGATTAAACTGATCATTTGCATTTTCTGTAAGGGGAAACTACAGCTTTGGTGACGTTTTATAAGAAAAATGGGGGGCTAAAGCCAGGTTTAGTCACCTGTGCTTCCGCCCCTGAAATCCAAAACCAAAAAGCGATTCTAAAATCACCAACATGTTATCATAACTTACCCAATTGAAAGAAAGAGAGCAAACAAATGCTTCTTCTCTCTTAATTATCAGTAAATTCTAAGTTTAATCAATTTTCAAATTAAGTTCATCAAGTTGCCCATCAGGAAAAAATCCTGGTATAGAACACTAATTAAACCTTCACCCACTAGGTCAAAACCAAATGATAGCAGAATCTTCTATCTAATTCACCTAATCATCGTTTTTAATCTTATCCAAATTAAAACACAATAAACTCTACATTCTTTAACTTTCTAATCGATTAAGATTAAGAATAAATATAAAGTTTAAAAGTGCCTTTTTCACATTATCACACTGACCCTAATTGATTTCTATAATAAAACCCTAATTAATAAAGTCCAGGCATACTAGTGGAAACCCAAACTAGGGTTCGATTAGAAAATAACTAAGTTCATCGACTGGAAACTATACACACACTTAATAGAAACATAATCACAAGTGAAAGAAGAAAAGTTATTTTGGATCACCTGGAGGATTCCCGTCCATCTCTGCTACTTTTTTCATCCACAGGAAAAAAATTAAGCCAAAGAGTAAAGTGATAGGGAGAAGAACATGGTAGAACAGGGGGAGATCGAGACATAAAGAAGAGTAGAAAGCATTCCGATTCTGATGTACGGGTTTGAATAGTTTACTCTTCCCATTTCAGTTCTTGTTGAATTACAGGGCTAAAACGTATTTTGCATACGACCAGCCTTGACCGATTTCACTCAGTCCGTCAAAATGGGTTGACTGAAACCTTGAACGTCCATAAGGTTTGACTCAAAACTTTGTATTTCCTTAAGGAATGCTCATTAATCTATAACTTCAACATATATATGCGTATTTAGATTTACAATAAATCTTCAATTTAAAATTTAACATACGACTGGATTTTTAAAATGAAAAGTGACCTGTGACGCGAGTCACGATTTAAAAATCTTGTGACATTATGCATTCTCAAGTTACATCGATTGGAATAAAGCACCTTACACAACTTACCACAACTAAAGTAATCTCCGATTCTTGACAATCTTTCCTTCTAACTATTTTAAGAATATCCATATTGAATATTAGTCAGATTGATTTATCCAATAGAAGATTTCTTAATTAAACGAGCCCATGGATGTTCATAAAGCTCTTGCACTAAACTGTTGTTGAAGTTTTACTGTTGTTGATGTTTGTAGGAAACTAGAGTTTGTATTTGTCGTTCTTTCCTAATCGCAAACCGTTAATCACTATTCTTTAAGTTTTCTCCCATGTCTTAAGCCTCTTCTTAAAATAATAAAGTTAGCGCAAATGTAGATATATAGGCAATGATACATTAGACCTGCAATGAAAGACAAAAGAATGAAGAGCTATTTATTTACAAAGTACATATATATTGAAGGACCCTTCAGTCTACACTTACAAAAGTGAAAAAAATGAAAATAGTAAATTTATCTGGTCTTACAAAAATTATGACCAGCTCATTGAGTTGTGCGCATAAACTCACACCTTAATCCATTTTTGGGGATCACAGTTAAACATGACAATCATCATTGATATGTCTGTAAATTAACTTCAGTTGACACAAAAGTACTAGATTGCAATTTGCTTGGTATTTGTTATGTACACTACTTGAAGTTTGGTTTGAAAAAAAAAACATTAGAAAAAGATGCTTGTGGTTCACATTTGTTGCTCAAGCTCAACAAAACAGCGAAATCAATAGAATTGACAACATTAATTGATTACTAAAAAAATCTCATAATCCAGCACTAATACAATGAAACTCAGCAAATCTTGATCATAGTGACAAGGTAAAAGGTCCTGTGTATCGTATCTTTAGAAAAACAATTATCTGTCAAATGGATATCCTCAAAAATCGGCAACTAAAATGTCCTTCAAGTTATAATTTACTTCTAGTTAAGGTTTCAAGTGTGAAGTTTTGCATATTCCTAGACTCGGATTGTGTATCATTTAAGTTTCCTCCCATGTCTCGGAATTGAAAAGAAAAGCCAAAGGTTCTAAGAAGGTCAGAGTCAAGGTGGAGAAAATGACAGGAAACTTTAAAAGAAAGGAGAGAATTGAAGTGTTTCCCATTTTTAGAAAATGGAGGATATTTATTCAATTTCCATTTTCTAGAGGTGTACATGAAAATTATGCATGACTCAACCTACAAACAATGTGATCACACTCACTTGAGTTTGTGCTCAAAATTATCACAACTTCATCATTTGTAATAGGCTTTTGGTCCATGATACGAATGTTTTAATTTCCTGTGTATTACATTGACAAAAGTATAATGTATTTTCGTATGCGTATAATATTACCATCAATCTATTGGTTTAAATGTCTATCGTCAGTTATAGACAATTCAAATTGATAGATAACAATGTTATGCGCGATGGAAAGTTACAATTTCTATGAAAACCTAAAATAAAATAACTTATTCACTAAAAATTCAATTAATTTGTAATTAGTTTTCATTTGGGCGACACAAAAAATTACTCCGAAATGCATAATTTTAATGGGTTTTAATTAAGCAAGTAAGCGAAGATATATTTACTACAGAAGGCACGTGTATAAAAGTTTTCTTCGAGGAAAATTATTTAAATACATTGTGAGTTGCAAACTGGCTGGTTGGCGCATGCTATGCTCTACTTCAAGTTTGGTTGAAAGAAATTTTACAAAACCCATTGGCCATGCTATTTGGCGACTTCATTTTTCGCGGCATCCAACTGTATCTATATGACTCTTTTATCGGATATTAACAACTTCATGTGATTTTCAACTTTTGAAATAAAAACCACTTCAATTGGTTGTTGGATATTTGTAATCTTGTTCTTAAACACACAAAGTGTTACTGAAAATCCGATCAACATCCTATAGAAATTTTCGACCAAAAAATCTTCCAAATTACAAGCCCTTTTTGGTTAGAGATTCTTGTTTAAATCTTTTCATTTTCATAGAATAATGATCACTATTCTTAAAGTTTTCTCCAATATCCCAAACTCTCCCAGTAGAAAATAGGATAGAAGTCAGAAAATTGAATAAGTAGATTGCTCCAAGGAAAAAATGAGAGAAACTTTATTAAGACAGATTTGAAGTTTTATACATTTATTGCGCGCGCATGACTCACCCTAAAAACAGTGTGATTACACTCATTTGAGTAGTAGTTCTCAAGTTCATCACATTAAACCAACTTTGTGCAATAATATATTTATATCATTATGTAAACATCACATATAGCAACATACTAATACTATTCCAAGTATAAGCTCAAGAAAAACTAGCATATACATTGAAATTCAAAAGCGGAGTTCTAACACTAATACAAACAACTTTTAGATCGGTTTAATGTGATGAAATGCAAAACTCTCAAAATCCAAATTAGCTCCTTCATTAGACGTTGTCGATTTGGATATTATTTTACATGTCTTATAAACCCAGGAATTCAAATTCAAGGACTAATTAACCAAAAAACTGATTATTTATTTAACTCTGAAAGAAAATTGCTTGTACATAGAAAAAAAATATGTTTGGAAAACATGTTTGGATAACTTAAATTTGACATTTATTGCTCGAAAATTTCAACTTCAAGAAAAATCTAATAGGTTAATTTGCTGGCACAGTAGAACAGATAAGTCTTCAATAAACCATTGCTAAATAGTTTATCGAAATCAAGCCAATGGACACTACATAATATGTGGATCAAGCCAATTGGCATTTATAAGATCTTCAACTGGAATTTGAAATTAGTGTTACCAGTTTCAAGTTACTTGCTGCCGAGTGTGGGGAAAGTTGGATCGTAAGAATATCTGCGGTACGGGTGAATGAATCACTTTTGTGTGCATTATTATCACTTGTTGGAATTGGTTGCATTTTCAATTTCAAATCACCTCTCCTTTTCCATGGCACAAAAATGGCTAAAATGATAATTCCCCTCACTAAAGTATAAGGTTTTAGACTTATACTTTAAATACTTTCATCAAGAATTGTTTTTAGTTATGCTGAAAAATTATCAATATTGTTTGAACGTAAATAATAATAAAAAAATCTCATCCACGAATTTTACGGCCACGAATCTTATCTCAATTTCTTAACAATTTTCCCTCTATATAACTATTATAACTTCATGGATGTTCATAAGGATTGATTGAGCCAATTGATGATTTGTTGACTAGAAGAGCCCATGGAATTTCATAAAACGTTTACCCTAAACTGCTCTTCAACTTATCTAGCGGTTTTTCATCTATATTTAATAAGAGTTTGTATTGATAGTTTTTGCTAGCTAGCCACAAACCCGTAATTATTTTTCTTTAAGTTTTCTCCCATGTCTTGACCCTTTCCATAAAATAAAAAGGTGAGCATATACTGGATGTCATAGGCCTTTACTAAAGGTAAATAAATGATACAGCAAACTGGTCGTGAGATGGAGAAGACTGGAGATTTTATTTTTTAAGTTTATTTATACAGTACGTTGGAAGTTATTTACACTTGCAAAAGTGTAAATGAAAACAGTGCACTGCTCTTGCTTTGTTGTGACAAGCTCATTTGAGTTGCACCCAAAATCATCACACCTTGTTCCATTTTCGGAAGGTCACATGTATAACGCTTAAGTTGCATCACCAATAACAGCGGTAATGGAATAATTAGGCAGCTTTGGGAAGTAGGTTCAGCTAAACCCTTGCTGCCGGCATGCTGGAGGTGTCACTGTAGTGTAGTGGTAAAGTCATTGGATGATGATATTAGTGATCTGAGTTCCAAACTCGCTAACATTAAGTTATTTACCGATCAAAAAAAAAAAAAAGAATCTAATACACCTTTTTAAGTTATTTTCACTTATTGGTTGCGTTTTCAGTTTAAAATCACCTCATTCTGTTCCATGACACAAAAATAGCTAGTCTTTTGGTCAGAGAGGGAAAACAAATTTTGTTTCGAAGATAATGTTTGTCGAGCATAAGTAAACATAATGTTGAATTCCCATTAACAACTTACAACTTAATTCGAAGAAAAACCAGCCAAGGTCTGATCAAGCAGAGAAAAATACAACTGAAAAATAAAACAAAGTTGAAAAACAAGTGTGAATTGTAGCAGGCTGATCCCCTAAGCGATCAACAGACAGACAGTGCTTGAAGACGACTGGGGAGGGATGCCAAATGATAAGAAGCAGACTCCTTCACTTCATCACAATCATCAACCCGTAATTTGGTGAGAGAAGTTGAATCCGGTACAGATGTCAAAGAGTGACGATCAAATAGCTTCAACGGGCAGAGAGAGCTAATGCTGGTGTTGAATCCTCTACCGGATACGATTGAGTTTATGGACTTTTCGGTTGTATTACGTAACTCCAAACTCTCAAGAGAAGAACATGAAGTAAATGGTATAGATTTCAACCTTATGCAGCCACTGACGATCAACATTTTAAGGGACGGGAAAGATTTAAAAGAATGAGGAGGAGGAGGAGCCCAATCTTCTAAACTCCACATATCTATAAGACTCAACTCGACTAACGAAGGGAACACCGATATTTCATTCTTTATTTCTTCTTCTTCTTCTTCTACTAGTCTCGGATCGTAATAGAATTCCTCACCCAAAGACTTCACTGAACGCATTCCATCTATCTGGAGAATTCTTAGATTAGGGAGCATACCCAGCGCTGGTAGATGCTCGCAAGTGTTGCATTTCTCGAAATATAATTTAACCAAATTCCGAAGGCCATGACCAAAACCCATCCACATTGGAAGCTTTGTACCTCCGAAACCAGATACTGTCAGCATCTTTAAATTAGGGTGAGGTTGAAGATACACCAACACCATTCTATCAATCCGACTTCTATTAATATCATCATAATCATCATTATTAGAAGAAGAAGAACTCCAAGATAGATACAAATTCTCAATGGGTTGCTCGTACAGCTCTAATCCTGCTCTTTGCACGGCTTTTTTCCCACCTCCTCTCAAGTACTCGAGATTTCTTAAAAGTATAGTTTTCTTGGTAATAAGACGTTTAAACATTTCGGCCTCGGATCCTTGTCAATTCAAACAAAACTAAATTTGTAATAGCCTTCAATTCTTGTCTTCCACCACGCGGTTTTACTTAGATCACCGGATCTTCAAAAGGCTAAGCAATCAGTATTTGCAGATAAAACTACAGAAAACTTAATAACTTGTTTGCAGAGAACTTGTTTATATATACTACGCACCAGTAAGAAATTTGCTTTACCAGTAATACCTAAAATAAACTATTTCCAAACTGAAGTAATACTTAATATAAGCTACTTCTAAATTGAGAAGGGGAGAGTACAAACGTGGATACCAAGTCACGTCGTGCACGCTGATGATATCCTGCAAGCATAACTCGTCAAGTTTTGCTGAGAAAAGGTAACAAAATTGCTAAGCAGCATGGAGAAAGATAAAACTACTGTTTGATGGCACCGAAGAATCCAGGCTCATCTCATCAGATTGCCAATTGCAACACCAGATAAAGTATATTTCACATTTTAATCTCTACCCTTGATTTAAAGAGCAGAAATCGTGATTCTCAACGTTAAATAATCGTCAGAAAAATAGCTAGCAGAAACCCTTCCAGTTCCAGATGTAAAAAAGAAACTTGTCTGCTTGTCATGTCCCAATACCAAGACCAACATTTTACGATCTTTATCAGCCCATTGTGCCAACCCAACAGTATGGAAATAAATGGCACGATTTGATCATCCCGGTTAGAGTGAAACCAATTTTTATCACTCTCTTTACACAAATTTTTTGCTCTAAAACTGATTTTTGTATTTTTTTTTTTTACATTTTTCTTAATCTTAGTATGACTGGTGAGTCGGATGACTCCGATCATCTGATTTGTCCTGTCAATGCTTTATGAACTTGTGTGCAAGTTTCAACTCTTCGAACAAAAAACCTTTTTAGTTATTGTTATGGCGCTACACCTAAAAAATGTTAGGAGCAGCTGGTTAAAGGTTTACAGATTCTAACTAACTAGAAAATGGGCAGAATGATAAACAAAAAATATCATTAATAATAAATCTCAGTACATCTAGATCAGAGCAAGCGTTGTGTAACCAAAGTATCCTCAGTCGAACTGTTCTGCTATGATCATGAGGTAAGTAATAGCACTTAGCAGTAACACCCTGGTTACACTGCTGCTTACGTGTTTCTTCTGCCAGCCAGTTCCATCCAACTGTTGCTAGATGTCAATGGTCCAGTCTGTCACTATCAGATTGGTTGATGATTTATGTAATCTGATTGGTTCCTGTGTGTTGGTGTGTCGGTTTAATTCTTCAATCATCTGTAATAAATAGCTGCAACATTTCTTGTTCCTGTAATCAAGACAATTACTGAAAGTAATTGCAAACCTCCATTAATTATGTTCTTCAATAATTCTCTTTAGTGTGTTTTATCAAACTACAACTATGGTATCAGAGCCAGAGATCCTTACATTCGTTCTGCATCTCTGATTTCTTAGAAGAAAACAAAATCAATTCAATTCATTCTTTTGTTTCTTTAATTTTCTTCTTCAATGGCACTGAATCAGTACAATACTCAGATCTCAACAATTCCATTAAATCAGATAACTGGTATTACTAGCTTCAAACTCAAAGAAGACAATTTCATCACCCGACATAAAGAGATTTGAAGTTGAGGCTCTAGCAGGTGGATGAAAATTACTCCTGAGAGAAGGATTGTAGATTGGATTACCTCTGCCACGACCTTTGTAAGATGAATTATAGGAAGTTGATCTTTGATGAGCAAGAAAAGCTTGTTGAGACTGAAAAGCAGCAAATGCTTTATTGTTTGCTTCAGATAGCAAGTTGTTGGATCTCTCATTCACCACAAGTTGTTAACTTAGGAGGAGATTGTGAAGTTCATCAAAGGTAGCAGGTGGATTACAAATTCGAATGGAAGTACCAAAAGCATTATAATCTTGACCAATTCCATTCAAAATAAGAACAACCAACTCATCATCACTAATAATTGAACCAGCGGCAGAAAGTTGATCAATTAACTTCTTGATTTCTCCTAAAAAGTGAGTAATAGTTCCAGATCCAAGTTTTAAAGTTTGCAATTTAGTACGTAATTGAATCGAATGTGTAGTGGAGGTTCTTGCAAATCTTGAATCAATACTTTGCCAAAGATCTCTAGAGGATTCAGCACCAACAACATATGGAATAACAAAATCGAAAATAGAAGATTGAATCCAGAGAATTAAAGTATTATCATCATCAACCCAAGCAATATAGTTAGGATTAATATTACCTGCATCGAGATCTGCTTGATTGCTATACTTTGGAGGACAAGGGATTGAACCATCAAGAAGACCTAAAACTTTGTATCTCTTTAGAAATGGTAGAAGTCATAAATTACCATTTGCTAAGTCAAATCATTGTAGAGCTAGACCTCTAGAGCTCTTTCATATGGATTTATGGGGTCCAAGTCTGTAAAATCCAATTCAGGATTTAGATATTATGTCAACATAATAGATGACTTCTTCAAGTATTGTTGGATTTTCCCTTTATATGACAAATCAGAATTTAAACAAGTTTTTCTTCATTTTAAAGTTAAGATTGAGAATATTCTTAATTTTAAAGTTAAGATTGAGTCTACTTTTCTTACAAACAATGGTATAGTTCATGAACTTTCTTGTCCACATACACCTAAGCAGAATGGTGTTGCAGAATCAAAACACAGACACCTAGTGGATGTTGGAAGAACTATTTTGCTTCAATCTGGTTTATCAGACATCTTTTGGGTAGAAGCCTTCCACACAGCTAATTTTATCTTCAACGGACTTCCAACAAGAGCTATTGGCAATCAAACACCTTATGAGGTTATTTTTCAACACAAACCAGATTATTCATTTCTTAAGTCTTTTTGTTGCTTATGTTATCATTGGTTAAGACCTTACACTACTTTTAAACTTGCTCCTAGAAGTAAAGCGTGCATTTTTATTGGATATAGTCAGTAACACAAAGGATATAGGTGTCTTGATATCACTTCGGGGAGAGTTTATATTTCCAGACATGTAATGTTTCATGAATCCATTTTCCATTAAAACTTACTTTTATTGCTTCATCTCTATCATCCTATGCTTCAACTGAATCACAAACTACCACATCATCTTCAGCTACTTCTACTTCTACTGGTCATCCTATACTTGAACATGCTTCTGCATCTACACCATCAAATGCATCACCAGCACCTACTGAATCATCATTTGCAACTGACACTTCAGATTGTTCTGCACCTGCAATTGACACTTCAGATTGTTCTCCACCTGTAAAAAATACTTCAGATTGTTATGCACCTGCAACTTCTCTACAACCTAGTAATGCTCACACTATGATTACAAGAGGTAAATATGGTATTTTTAGGCCAAAAGCTTACTCTACAAGACATGCATGCTCTTTCTGCAACAATGAGCAACAAAATCTCTCCCATTGCACCTACCAGTTTTACTCAAGCAAGAAAAATACCAGTTTGGCAAGACTCTATGGGTGAACACACTACACTTCAAAATGCAGGTACTTGCACTCTTGTTCCTACCTATTCTTTCTTAAAATTTAGTTGGATGTAAATGGGTCCATAAGATTAAACAAAATCCAGATGGTAGTATTACTAAGTTCAAATCTAGGCTTGTGGCAAAAGGATTTCATCAAGAAGAAGGTCTAGATTATTCTGACACTTTTAGTCCTGTAGTAAAACCAACCACCATAAGACTTGTTCTTGCTCTTGCAATTCACTTTGACTGGTTCATTTCTCAAATTGATGTCATCAATGCTTTTCTTCATGGAGACTTGGATGAAGATGTCTACATTACTCAGCCACCAGGATTTGTTGATGAATCCAAACCACATTATGTATGTAAATTACACAAGTCTCTCTATGGATTAAAACAAGAACCAAGAGCTTGGTACCAAAAACTTGTTGATGTTCTTATATCTTATGGCTTTCTTGCTTCATCAGCAGATTCATCCTTATTTGTTCAGAAAGTTGGGTCAAGGTTAACCATTATTTTGGTCTATGTTGATGATATTCTCATCAAAGGAAAATCTAAAGCATACTGTTTTTCCCTTATTTCTTTTCTCAGTGATCATTTTCCAGTGAAAGATCTTGGTGTTGTTCATTATTTTCTTGGACTAGAAGTTAAAAGGAATTCCAATGGGTTCTATCTCAAACAAAGTATGCCCTTGATCTGCTAGAAAAGTTTGATATGTTAGGTGCTAAAACTTGTTCCTCACATGTTCGAGTCAGTTGCAAGCTTAGTTCTAATTTTGGTAATGTGCTGTCAGATCCCACTCCTTACAGATCTTTAGTTGGTGCTTTACAGTATTTAACTTGGACCACGCCTGAAATCATCTATGTTGTAAATCAGGTATATCAACATATGCAGCAGCCAACTACCGAGCATCTTACAACATCCAAGAGAATTCTTAGATATGTTAAAGGTACTCTTGACTATGGAGTGCCTTTCTCTAAAGGCCTATTAGCAGTTCATGGGTTTAGTGATGCAGATTGGGCAGGTGACCCTGATTCTAGAAGAAGTACATGAGGATATTGCATATTTTTTGGTTCTAGTCCTATTTCTTGGTCCAGCAAGAAGCAGACTACAGTTGCAAGGTCTTCTATTGAAGCGGAGTATAGTAGTCTAGCTCATTCCACGGCTGAACTGGTTTGGGTATGCAAACTGCTTAAAGATCTTCATATTTTTTTCCTCTTGCTCCAACACTACACGTGATAATATGAGTGCAATCTCATACTCTTCAAATCTAGTTTTTCACAGTCGTATGAAGCACATGGAAGTCGATTATCACTTTGTCAAAGAACTCGTTCAAGCTAAATCTTTACAGGTATCTTACATATGCACTTTATATCAACTTGCTGACATTTTTACAAAAGGTTTATCATCTCCTAGATTTAGTTTTCTTTGCGACAAGTTGCACGTTATCTCTGCTGATCACTACAACTTGAGGGGGCCTAATAGCACTTAGTAGTAACACCCTGGTTACACTGCTGCTTACGTGTTTCTTCTGCCAGCCTGTTTCATCTAACTATTGCTAGATGTCAATGGTCCAGTCTGTCACTATATGATTGGTTGATGATTTCTGTAATCTGATTGGTTCCTATGTTTTGGTGTGTCGGTTTATTTCTTCAATCATCTGTAATAAATAGTTGCAACATTTCTTGTTCCTATAATCAAGACAATTACTGAAAGTAATTGCAAACCTCCATTAATTCTATTCTTCAATAATTCTCTTGTGTGTTTTATCAAACTACAACTAGTAAGTACTTTGAGGTAAGTTTTATTGTGTATTTGTAGAAAATCTTACTACCACACCCTTTAAATAATCTATCTAACAAAACTAAGAAACCATCATGAAGAACACTTAAACAATTTTATTGAGTTTAGAAATCAATACAAAGATGATAGATAAAACCCTAATTTGGGAAACAAATAATTTTCTCTCTCTTAAAGTTCTATCTCAACTCTCAAAAAGATCCCTATCCACCTCAAGGGTGGCTGGTCCTATATATATGAGTTTTACATAGTGGAGGACAACTAATGAATCCCCTATTTTCGGATCTGGCATGCGAAGTGCTCACACCCTCACACAGAGTATCTTCGCACATACCCTTGTTCCTCGCACAACTTTCATACTTTACCCGTGACTTGGTGACGTCATTGATTCCGTCACTTCGTTTTTGTTGTGTGCGAGTTGAGTTCGCTCCTTTGTAATATCATTACTTCGCATACTATCTAAGAGTGCGATATTTAACCCCTATATTTTGCCTCTTCTTTCACATTCCTTAACGGTGAGAGAAATATTCCGAGATCTCGGATTTTAACTTTCTCACGTGTTGTTCTTATCAATCAGATCGTATTTTGACATGTTTCTTATCAATGATTTTTGTTGCAATGAATTACGCTTCACATCCTATCACTCATTAATGTGTTTTAAAAGAAAATCTCGGGTAGAGGAATCGTAATCCTTTAAAATCTCTCTCTCTCTTCGTTCTTTTCTTTTTACTCTCTCTCTTTTCTTATTCAACCTCTGCAAATTTTTTGCAAATTTTTCTTTACTGCAGTTATTTCTCTGTATTCAATCTTCCTCACATTGTTTCACCTTTCTGATCATCTTAATTAATCCTGATATTTATAATCCCATTCATCTTTGATCAAACGATGGGACAGAAGGCTGGTTATAAAATGGCAGAACACTTCGACAGGTTATGAGTTGGTTATAAAATGGTAGAACACTTGTTATTTTTGAAAGTTGTTTATGAGTTGAATTTAAAGATAAGGGTTTTTCATTATCCGTTCCTCCATTGTCGGGACCTACCGTGACACTTAACCCTAAATTCTTCAAAATTGATCAATGGAATGATCATAAGATCATAATCTCTGTAGGGCAAATTTTTGCTGGTCTCCCTATCCCTCTTTTGGATATGTGAATCCCTCTCTTCAATAAGATTATATCGCACAAAAACTTTAAGCGTGCGATTTTTCAATTGAGTGGGGACGCTATAAGGATCATCGTTGAGTTCGCTCGAATCTCTTGAAAATCTTCCAAAACTCAACCTAATCAAGGTCGGATTAGAGTCTCTCTACCCTAAAGAATACGAGAGTGGAACGAAGCATATGCTAACCAAGAAATTATTCCTTGATTACAAATTAGGATCAAAAATGTGTTGTCTGACTTCTTTGCGAACTATGAAGTTAAGATTATGAATTCGTTGAGCCTTTGACAGTTAGAGTCTCTACCCTAAAGAATTGAAGCGGTTCATTCTCAAGAGAAAAAGAAAAACTGAAAACCAGGATCATGCGAGATGTTGATTTTAATGATAAAAGCAATTGCACTGCTCGCAACTCCAATGACAATCGGTGAGATGTTTATCCCGTTGTTCTCGTCGGTCCGTACATCACCGGTTATGATGATAAGAAAGAGATAAATCCTCTTCCGAAGGTTTTCCGATTTTTGTTCTCGCTTGGGAATTTAACTGGATCGAGGAGGCCAAAGTGGTACGTCATTCTGAGCTTCGCTCCTTTATCAACTTCTTTTCTTCTTTCTTTTCTTAGAAAAACTTTTCCCTCCTTTTCTTCAGATTGCCAAATTAAAGAGGGATTATAAAGCTAAGAAGAAACCAAATACCCTAAGGGCGTTACGTTCGATCACCAATGAAGTAAGAAATATTTTCTCTTTTCATTTAAACAATATTGTTGCCTCTATTTCTTATCTTTATATGTGTGTGAATGTGGACGAGCTGGGCTCCAATGAATCTAGTGATGAAAATTCTTCTGAGCACGAGGAGGAAATTTCCATACGTGCGAAGGCTAAGGGCAAGTTTGTAGCCTTCAAGTCTTCTTCTAGGAATGTTGGCAAGAAGAACATCCCCTCAAAGAAAATAAAGATTTCCTTTACAACCTCTTCTCCAAATCCTCCAGTTCCACAACTTTAGGGAAATGAGTTACCATTCCCTGATGCCTATTTTTCAACATCTCCAATGTCCCAGTTATCTCTTATCTTCAAAGATCCCTTCACGGCTGCTGGTGATGACGACTTAATTCGCACTTGCCAAAAGATTTCCACCATATGCGATGCCTAAACTTTAAATGATGAATCTCTGTGAGGATCTGCCTCAGCTATATCTCCCGAATTCCTATTTGCTATGTCTTCCATGGTATGTTTTCTCCTTCTCTTGTAAGCTAAGATGAGTTTATGCTACTATTTTTTCTTTGTACTTTAGTTATTTTGAAATCTCCTGCCCTTTTGTCTTTATAGGTGGTGCGAACTTCGCATGCAGTTGCCTTTGACTCGCAAAGGAAGAATCAATCTTTGGAGGCTGAGTGTGCGAAATTGAAGGAGGATCTCTTAAGTAAGAAGCGCGAGGTATAATCTTTTCGTAAACGAAACGATCAACTAATTGGTAAGCGAAAATTCATTATTATGAACAAAAAACAGAGTTCATTCTTTCAAATGAACACCCAAAGTTCATTATTATGAATAAAAATCATAGTTTATTTGTCAAAATAAACATCTACCAAAAACAAACTTATTCAAACCTAGAACAGAGTTCATTCTTTAAAATGAACACCTAAACAAAGTTCATTATTATTATGAACAAAAATGAGAGTTCATTATTTCAAATGAATACCCAGTCAATGTTCTTTTGAGCACTTTCGGCTAGGTCGATGCTTCAAATAACCTAGCCGTAAATGCATAAAATTGTTGTCAAAAAAACTTGAACATGTATTCGGTTAGAAACTCCCGGCCATTACCCAACAAGCGGTTAAGAAAACCATCCGTAATGGTTTTACGAGTGGGAAAGACATAGCCGTATATTACTCTGATAACCAAAAAATAAATTGACTCCTGGTTACGGCTAGATATCCAGGCCGTGTATCTGTGTCACGTTTAGGACTCCAAATCGTAATTATGACATAAAGTTAACAACTTTGGTTTACGGTTTGAATTCCTGGCCGTAAACCTGACACACCACTAAACCTGCAGGTTTTGTTTGTTACGGCTTGGTCGACCTTTCGAATTCTTGTTCGTAACCTAAGCACGGTTGGAAAAAAACCGAAATTTGTTTACGGTTGGGAATGACCGGGACGTATATTAGTCTGATAACCCATAAAGATATGGACTCCTGGTCACGGCTATATATCCAGGACGTGTATCTAATTAACGGTTGGGACTCCAAACCGTAATTCTGATATAACGTAACAACTCTGGTTTCCGGCCTGAATTCCTAACCGTAAATTTGACACACCACAAAACCTGCAGGTTTATACTTAATTACGGATTGGTCGAACTATCAATTTCCTAGCCGTAAACACCTATAATTTCCTTTTGTACCACGTCATATCGGCTAGTTTTTTTAATTTTGAAAAATAGAACTATCGTTAGAAGATTGATTTATAGAAGGTTCTAGATGTTCAACCACTTATTTACACTTGAAATAACTCCACCTCCATATAACCACCCATTCCAAATCAAAATCACACCTTCTACCTCAATAATCTCCACCAAAATCCCTACTAAATCAATGCAATGTATTCAAAGGATAAACGCAATTTCACTTTGGAAGAAGACATATCTCTTTGCAAACAATTTGTACTATGCTATCTGAAGAGGGGAGAAGAACGAAGGAAAGATGGTTTACCCAGCCAAGCATTTATATACATATGTTGTGAGGAAAAATATTCAAACAAGTTTCCTCACTCATTTTGGTGTCAAAGTTTTGTTTAGTAAGATCAACAAGGCTACCTGTCCGTATTGGAAAATACGTTTCAAGGCTTCATCCAGATGCTGCTCATCACTATATCGATATCTAATAACATCATTTCTCACCTAATGAGTGCAACAGGAGTTGTTCAATGACTTGCAGATTAAGTAATACATCACCAACTATAATTAACGAATGTCATTCCCAGGAACAAAAAACCCAAAAAAAATATCATGAAAAGTATTTGGATGTGAAAATATAGGAAATTATTAAAGATGGTATGAATATTTGAATCAACAAAGTTCACTTACCTGTTTGAAAATTTCAGTAGCACATTTCTCCCTCAATGCTTCTGCATCTGAATATGTTATGCACGGAACTAGTTTGAGCTCAACATACTGCAAAAAAGAAGTTATTACAAACATGCAAGATTTTTGACAATTTTGTAGTGAAATAGGTAACACTGATAACCATGATGGAGTTGAATTGTATCTCCGATTTGCAGACATACGCAAATATATGGCTTTACTTCGTATTTTCAAGCAACTTCGACTTAGAGGTGAGACTAATGATGGAGTCGTAGCTCAAGCTAAGAAAGAATGGAGAAAATGGAAAGGTTATAATTTGAACTTCGAAGTTCAATTCGCCATCATCAAAGACTTCTTGATAATTGAAAGGGATGTTATTAAAACCAACTTTGTAATGGGGATCTATTAAGTATGCAATGGATTTTATCGTGGTATAATTAATGAAAGTATTACTACCTTTCAATTGTAGTATGTATTCATGTTGAAACTCTAAATTTCTCAACTTACATATTCAACATGTTAACCCAGTCGTAATAAATACAAATTCTGGGCAAAAGAACGGCCAGAAGATCTTCACTTACCATTTGTTATTCGTATTCACGGCATGAGAGTTCCTCAGTTTCCAACCGTTGTCGCCTTTTTACGCTGATTCGACCCATTATCCCAGCCGTAAAAGGTAAAAGCTCATATTTTTCTCTGATTTTGGACGGATTTTGAATCGATAAAATTCTTATTGGGAGTTGATTATAAGGTTTTCATGAGTATTGTGATGAAGGGTTCCATCATTTTTCCTCAAAGTTTTTCAAAAAAGTTTCACCAAAATCACCCTTTTTTCCTTATTCAAAATCCAATAAAATCAAGTTTTGATTTGCAAAAGATTAATCATTTGATTAATCTAATCCAATAACGAATATTGATTAGTTAGCTTAATCATTTTAATTAGCATTAGGTATCGATAAAAACATTAGGATAAGGGTTTTATGGATTACTATTTCATGACCCTATACAGCCAAAAAAAAACCAACCGTTCAAAGACCCAATAATAGGATTCCTTCAAAAATATTATTCGTTGTTTCAGTTTTCCCATCCCACTAATAGTTTCAAGTTTAGCAACAGTAGGCCCATTTGACAATAAACGTTTCGAGATTCAATTTTTTATACTTATGGACTCATAATTATTAGTTTTTAAGTTTTCTCCAGCATCTCACAGCTATTCCAATGAATAATAAACACAAATTTCAGTAAGTTAATTGCTCTGAATAATTTTCTTAGAAGTGTAAATGAAAATTGTGCATGACTCGCCTTACAAACAATGTGATCAAAAAATCATTCGAGTGTTGTGATCAAACTTCAAAACCATCACATGTTATATATCATTCTGCAAGTTCTAGCTAACACTATCAAAACAGAAATTGGAACGATTTCATTAGATGAAATGCAAGACTCATATAGAACCCAACTCTTGATCCTGGAATATCGAATTCATTTGGCGACATCTTTACCTTCTTCACATAGATGTGCTTACTTCTCGAGGCCTTTAGCACTTGTAATCCCTGGGATTTTGCAGTAAAGGAGGTAAAAGATGGCTATAAATTAATCAACATATAGTTTTTGGAGACTGGGGAGGGATGCCAAATTATTATAAGAAAAAGATTTCTTAAGTTTATCACAATCCTCAATCCGTAGTTCAGTGAGAGAAGTCCATTCTCGTAAATCCGGTACAGACGTTAAAGCAGGACAATTATATAACTTCAACGAGCAGAGAGAGCTGATGCTGGTGTTGAATCCAGTGTCTGAAGATACTTGTGCCTGTAATTCTTCATTGTCTAGATTACGAAAACCTTGAAAATTGGAGCAGTTTCCGATTCGTAAAGATTGAATACGAGTTGGGAGTAACACCACTGGGAAATATTTAAGCTGCGGAGAAGAATATATAGTCACGGATTCGAGGGAGGTCAGCAGTTCTACTCCTGTACTGGCTAAGATTGAGTTAACCGCCTCGTCGTTGGTATTACCTAACTCCAAGCTCTTAACAGAAGAACAAGAAATAAATGGTATGGATTTCAACCTTAAACAGCCATTGACAATCAACCTTTTAAGGGATGGGAAGGATTTAAAGGAATGGGGAGTAGCAGCCCATTCTTCCAAATTTGACATATCTACAAGACGCAATTCAACTAACGAAGGGAACACACATATTTCAGTATTGGTTTCTTCTATTTCTCCATCGTTGCTGCTGCGACTAGTTTCTTGTTGCGAGTAATAAAACTCCTGACCCAGAGACTGCACTGAATTCATTCCTTCTATCCGAAGAATTCTGAGACTAGGGAGCATACCCAGCGCTGGAAGTTGCTCGCAAGTGTTGCAATTCTTGAAATATAACTCCACCAAATTTGGAAGGGAATGACAAGAACCCATCCACTTTGGAAGCTTTGACCCTTCGAAATCAGATATCGACAACATCTTTAGATTAGGATGAAGTTGAAGTCCTTCCAGCACCATTCCATGATTCACACTTCTGTCAATACGCTCATCATCGTCGTCATCATTAGAAAAAGAAGAACTCCAAGATAGATACAAATTCTCAAAGCGTTGATTGTACGTTAACGTTGAATTCTCGGAATGTTTTATATGTAAAAACGTCGTTTTGTTACTCCTAAACAGTCTAATCATTTCGGCTTCGGATCCGTATCAATTCACACAAAACTAAATTTTAATAGCTCCCCCTCTGTCAAAGCTTCAAGAAATTGTAATAAATTTGTATACAGACAACTTGTTTATATACACTGCACCGAAACGTGGCCAACAAGAAATAAACTACTTCCGAATTGAAGTAACACCTAAAATAAGCTATTTCTAAATTGAGAAGAGGAGAGTACACGCTTATGACATCCCGGCGTACGGGTCAAATTTTGCTAACAAAATTGCTAAGAGCGAGCCCATGACAAAGGTTGGCAAGTTCCATATCCTGCTGCGCTAGCTCTCAAGCAGAATTTTGGGCTTTAAAATCTAATTTTGCGCACTCTAAATTTTTTTTTTTTTTTTTGAACCCTGTTTATATGTATTCTTTTGTATAAGTTATGAAAGTTTATATGTACTCTAGTGCTTTTTCCTAGAACTAGTTATCATTGCCACAATTGGTTCTACAGAAGTGATTTTTTTACAGATATATGATATCAAATTATGGTTAACTCCCTATAAGGAATGGGAATGCATATAATGCGTATCTTGCCTTTTGAATTATTCCATAAGCCCCAGTTAGGCATTCTATTGCAAAGAAAATTGTATAGATCATATACAGAGGAGAATACACAATCAGTATCGTGACATGGCTTAGTTGGTGGATTGCGAAATGAACGGAACTAACTACCAACAAGCTTAATTATCTGAATGAATTAACTTAAAAAAAAAAAAAAATCTAAATTTCGTAATTAAGCAATGTCGTTGTTAACAGCACCAAATCAGGCGCCAATACCGGCCAGATCCCAAATTAACTTAAATTTTATTTCAACTTGGAGAACCACCGAAATTGCTATTTGACACGCTATATAACAGCTGATTGACAGCAAAAATTGACGTGTCATGCCACATGGAAGAGAGGTTTGTATTTTCTCATCCCTGTCTGCAAAATTAACAAAAACGCAAAAACAGAAAGAAGGAATTTTCTTTTTTCTCCGTAGGAAACATTAAGAGCGATTATTTCAAGAAACTCTTGCATGAATCTCTTCATCATCAACCATTACCATCAATCCAATTTCTTATAGATGATTATACACTCCGAGTCCGGGGGATTGTTATTATCGGGTCAGTTTACGACATTTTATTTGTTTTTGATTAATGAAAATAAAATTTATCTATGAAATTGAGATTTATTAATTACATTTAAGATTAAGAAACCAGTTACAGAGAGAAATCACAAACTCCAACTTATTTTAACTTTCAATGTTTGAAACAGATTTTGGATCAGAGGTACGCAACATCTGTGCTGCTTACTACAATCCAATCTTAGATGACTAACTTGGAATCAGTTTTCTAGCACTACTAACTTGATTAATTAAGTGGGATCTGGTCAAATTTCACTTCCATTCATTGAAGAAGAACAATCTTCAATAGATAATTCAATTAAATTAAAACTCTAAATACTTTGTATTTGTGAATGTTATATCCGGTGATTCTAGATCCAAATTTCCTTTTTTTTTTTTTTTTTTTTTTTTTTGATGATGATGTGGCTAGGAAGAATTCCCATCTCTTTCCGCCATATCAGCCGCCACATCAGATCAGCTGTCATGTAGCTGTTACACAGCTGTTCACCTAGCACGATTGGAGAACCACCTAACATTCAATAAATATATTTTAAGAGCTTGCTCATGTCATATGCGTACAGGCTGCAGCTAGCTTCATTTGACTTTTTTTTTGCATCTCTTCTTTGAGTTTCATCTATATAGCTAGGTTTTATAACTCATTGTAACCTCCTTATTCTAATCACAAACTTAAGATTACAGTCCACTTGCTTAAATCTTCTTTTCTTGCTTGGTGAATTGTGTGCTCTTTCATTGATTCATTCGGTAAATATATCTTTTCCTGTTGAAATTATCTTACTTGTTATTATGGCGTTGGAAGAGATGTTTGTTACTGGTGCCACAGGGTTCATGAAAAAACTGGTTTCTGTTGCCGCCACAAAAATTGGTATGACCGGAGTTGTAGATAAAGATCTGCAAAAGCTTAAGAATACCCTGGAGATGATTGCGGCTGTAACATCTGATGCTGAAAAGAAGCAAGTTCAATCCGAAGTTGTGCTACTCTGGTTGAGAAGGCTCCAGACCATTGCATATGATATCGATGACGTTTTGGATGAAATTTCCTATGAAACCATACGTCTCTCTGAAAAATATGGAAAGCGAGAGAAGGTACGTCGCTTTTCAGTTAAATTTGATTACAAGATGGCTAATAGAATCAAAATCATTAATCAAGAATTAGATGAAATTGCTAAGCTAAAAGATATGTATCAGTTAGAACATAGTGATGATGATCAAAACACTGAGCAACTAGACCGGATGACAGCATCCTATGTACATGATTCTAAAATTTTCGGCAGAGAAAAAGATAAATCTTTTATAGTCAAGATGTTATTGATGACGAACCCTTCATCATCATCATCATCTGATAATATTAGTACACAAGAAAAAATTTCAGTCATTTCAATAGTGGGTATGGGGGGGCTTGGGAAAACTACCCTCGCTCAATTGGTATACAAAGACCACTTGATTGAGAGCAGCTTTGAGCCAAGAGCCTGGGTCTGTATTTCTGAGGATTTTGATATCTTTTTAATTTTAAGAAATATTTTAGAGTCCATTACTCAAAAAAAGTGTGATGATTTCTTAGATGTCGGTATATTGGTAAGGAAAGTTCATGAAGAGATTAGTGGGAAGAAGTATCTGCTTGTACTAGACGATTTATGGAACGAGAATGCCGAAGACTGGGAGAAACTTAAGGGTTATTTAAGCGTGGGTGTTCAAGGGAGTAAAATATTAGTAACTACACGTAAAGAAAACGTTGCATGTATAGTTAGGGGTACAATTCCACCGTACAATTTAACAACCTTAGGTAATCAGGAATGCTGGTTAATTATGAAGGATAGAGCTTTTTCTCCAGGCGGAGCAGTCAAGACTCCGAATATGTTAAAAATTGGAGAGGAGATAGCGAGAAAATGTGCTGGGTTACCACTTGCAGCTATTTTTCTCGGAAATCTTATGCGCTTGAGGAAGAACGAGACAGATTGGTTGGTGATCAGAGATAATGACGTTATCAATAGAGCTGAAAGTCCGAACAATATAATTCAGATATTAAAATTGAGCTATGATAACTTACCCTCCCATTTGAAACGGTGTTTCTCATACTGTTGTTTATTTCCCAAAGGTTGGAGATATCATAGAGAAACATTGGTTCGATTGTGGATGGCCGAAGGATTCCTTTATCCGTCCAATGGAGTTAGAAATCAGAACTCACCAGAAGATATTGGTAACCATTACTTTTATAATTTGTTGTCAAATTCATTCTTTCAAGATGTGAAATATGACCAGCTAGGTAATGTTATTGAGTTCAAAATGCATGATTTAGTACATGAGCTTGCACAAAGTGTTGTGGACAGTCATGAAGTCGCGATTCTAAATGCAAGTGAAATGAAAAGAGTTGCATGTGATATCCGTCGTCTGCAGTTAACTACAGGAGGAGTATCGGGAACAGCTTTTAGCGTCTTGAACAATATGAAAAAGCTGCGAACAATATTTTGCAAGGAAAATGCTAATGCGTATAAGAGTCTGGTAATTAACAAGCATTTGCGTGTTATATATTCGCTTTCTAATGCATTTCTGGAAAAATATTCGCTTATTTCTAAGGGTGATGATGATATACTAGAAGAAAGTCCTTCTCTCTGTTTCGAGTTTATACACTTGAGGTACCTTGACCTCAGCAGTCTCAACTTTTCTAGAATTACAAATGTTCAAGTTGATTCCATTAATCAGCTCTACAATCTGCAGACTCTCAATCTTCAGCGATGCAGAAATGTTGGAAGCATTCTCAGAGGAATCGGTTCTTTAAAAAATCTGCGTCATCTTAATGTCTCTTTTTCAGATGTTGAAGTGTTACCTGATTCTATTATAAGGCTCACCAATTTGTTGACCTTAGATATCAGTCATTGTCGTGGCTTTCATGTCTTGCACACAAATATTGGGGCTCTCAAGAATCTAGTGTCCTTTGATTTTCGAGGTACCAATATCAATAAATTACCAGATAGTTTTGGAGCATTGACAAGATTAAGGTCTCTAGTTTTGGAAGGTGAATATTCTTCAATAGAATTGCCCGAGTCTTTTACTAGCAGCATCTCTAAATTAGAGTTTGTGAACTTTGGAGAGTCCAAGTTTCCCAAAGACATTAAGAATTGGGTGGAATTGAGAAGTCTCATTTACTACAGTGGATATATGAAGTTCTTTTTATATGTCAAGTATCAAGTAATGCCCAGAGGAATAGAGATGCTAACTCGCCTGGAAGTATTAGATTGTTACGTGGTTAGGAATAAGAAGGACGACGACCTCCAAGGAACTAATGATTCTAGTGGGATCGAAGATTTAGCAGGCCTAAACTCCCTTCGGGAGTTAACTATAGTATATCTGAACAATGTGAGAGGTAAAATGGATGCTGAGAGGGCCAAGTTAAAAGACAAGCACAACATGCAAAAATTGTACTTAAAATGGGAACCGAAACAAACATCTGCAGAAGCTGATGAAGAACAAGGAGGACTTTCTAATGATACTCTTAGGGCCATGATGTGTCTAGATCCACATCCTAATTCAGAATTATCTCTAGAATTGACGCATACAGAAGAAGTTGTTGCTAACAATTCTTTTATGGTGTTGGAAGGTCTAAAGCCACATCCTAATTTACAACTGTTGTCGATAGAATATTTCGGGGGTGTAATGTATCCAGAGTGGATGGGTTGCCTTCCAAATTTGGTGAAATTATATTTGGAGGATTGCAAGACTTGTGAGGAACTTCCGGCTCTAGGTATGCTCCCATGTCTCAAGGTACTTCACATACTGCGAGTGAGCTCCGTGAAATGTCTGGGAGAAGAATTTTACTACCAACAACAAGAAGGAGAAAGCAGTGCAACAACAACATTATTCCCTTCGCTAATTCAACTGAGAATTTTTAAGATGTATGATTTAGAAGAATGGGTTGCTCCTCCACCACCTCACAGTTCCTTCCCTGTACTTGAGGATTTATCTATCGACAGGTGCAAACAACTGAAATCTATACCGGATTTTCGATTGCATACTTCTCTCAGGAAATTAATGATATGCATATGCAACAAGTTGGAGGAGTCAATGTTGTATGATCTGAAGAACCTCGCTATTTTTGAAGATTCAAGAGTTCTTAATGATGATGATGATGATGATTATACTCCGACAGTGGAGGATTATTTGGATGAGCTGTGTGATTATAAGGAAATACCGAGGCTTAATGATTTTGTAGAACAATTGCTGTTAGAGGAATTTGGAGATGAGGTATACGAATCCCTTCTCTCTATGTTTGTTTTAATTTTTTTTTAAGTTTGTAATTCTACCCATTTATTTTTTGTTCATGCTGCAGGAATAAGATATTGTGTAGTTCTACTCAGCTGGATCAATCTGAGACATGATGTTTTTTTATCGGATATGAGTTCATACTGTTCCTCCTTCTGCAACTACCGCATGGGATGTTTTTTTGTTTCATTGGTGGTGGTTGTGGTGCCAACCTAGTTGGGATGGCAGCCACAACTCTTGTTTCCTTTTTGGTTTGTTAGGCCACGAACCCCTTTGTAATGCGCATATATGTAGACTTAATGCCTTGTTTTTGTTTTGCTTTGTGTTGTCCCGGTTGGTTGCCCGGCCTTTTTGTTCTGATTTGGGTCGCGAATTTTTTTTTGGTCAATCTAAAGGTAATATCACAAATTCCGGAATTCATATAAATTTCTTTTGTATTCGGTAACTCGGTTAAATTCCTAGGATCTATAGAGTTTACGTGTTTTAAATTTTTTGTACCGTTTGACATTTCCCTCAAATCGTAGAATTACATATTAATAATTAAAAAAAAATAATAATTAAATAACTAGAACACCGCTGCCACGGTGGGGAGGGCCGACGGAAAGAAAACGAAACAAATAACAATTTCCCAGATAGGCATATACTACCTTCCTTTCAGGAAAAGCTATATTTTCATAGTTTCATTTTGCCTAATAATAGGCCAAACTAATAAAGTGATCACTTTTCCTGAAACCGTGAAAGTATCTCTTTTACTGAAACGGAGTGAAAGTATCACTTTTCATGAAACGGAAAATTAGTCGATGCATGAACAAAATATGGTTGCATAATGTGTTATGCATTTTTTGTGGTGGTTTGCATAATGGCTAAGCATTGAATTTTCGAAATCTATGCCTAAAGTGAAAGTATCACTTTTCCTGAAACGGAGGGAGTACATCGTTTTATCAGTTGCAACGGAAAATTACTTAAGTATCCTTTGTGGTGGTTTGCATAATGGATATACATATAATTTTCTAAAATTGTGCCTGTTGATGGTGGTTTTTAGACAAAGGGTAAAATCGTAAAACCCCGAATAACCTAATGTCACCAGTGACACATTTATTAGAACATTCAATGCAGGTAGTCAGTAATTAATAGGGGTATTTTTTCAAATTAGGTTACAACGAACAAAACCCTAATTCACCTCCGTGCCAATGACAAATCATGCCAGCCACACCTAGCCCAAGCTAGCCGCGCCATTCCAAACGCACTCTGCCTTGGCCCTAGCTATGCTAGTCACACCAAACGCGCCAAAGCATGCCGACCATGCTAGCCGCACCTTCGTGCCAATGGAAAATCATGTCAGCCACACCTAGCCCAAGCTAGCCGCGCCATGCCAAACACACTCTGCCTTGGACCTAGCTATGCTAGTCACACCAAACGCGCCAAAGCATGCCAACCATGCTAGCCGCACCTCCGTGCCAATGGCAAATCATGTCAGCCACACCTAGCCCAAGCTAGCCGTGCCATGCCAAACGTACTCTGCCTTGGCCCTAGCTATGCTAGTCACACCAAACGCGCCAAAGCATGCCAACCATGTGATAGACACATTTTTGTGTCTGATTTAATCTCAATTGTATATTTTGTTAGTGCTCGATTTTGTATTTATTATGGCTTTTTGTGTCTTTGTAGGTGTTTTTGGAGAAAATTGGCTCGAAAAGTGGTATTTGCGCTCATGGGAGAAAATTACTATTCGGACCCCTCATTTGGATAAGGGGCACCTCAATTACTAAGGGGCGACCACTTGCTATTCGCACCCCTGGGCTGTATAAGGGGCACTCATCCCCTAGCTTTTGAAAATTGAAAATTGGCGGGAAGTTCACTACAGTTCTGCGTATTTTCTAAGGAAAGATTGGACGAGATTTTCATGGGATTTATGGCTGACTTGGACTGGTATAGGCTTGTTACGATTAAACAGGCTAGGTAGTAAACTGGGACGCGAAAAATAAGATGAATATCTTGGTTATTCGATAAAACAGGGAGGGAGAAAAGTTCTCGGGATTTTGTGAGATTTTGTACGTTCAAGGAAGGATATCTTCTTACCATAATATTAGAAACTCATAGAAACAGTGACGTGTTAGGGACGCGTAGAAGAGATAAAGAGGGAAACAAATCCCGTGCTTGGCAAGAAAGAAACGGAGAAGATATGGAAGTTTCTCACGAGATATTTTTGGCCTGTGATGCTATATATATATGGATTCGAGTCCCAGGAAGGGGGGGAGTCTTTGGGGGGAGACGTCTGGGTAGTTGCAGAGAAGAAATAAAGTTTATAGAGGTGCGGGAGCAGCAGCAGGTGGAGAAGAAGAAGAAGACGAAGAACAGACTACCAAAGTCTGTCGCAGAGGGCTGTCGCAAATCTACTGCAGGATACAATTATCGTTTAACGGCAGTCTTATTCCTCTGTAACAGACTTATTTATTCAGCGTTTAAAGGCTGTCTTTTATTCTGTAACACCTCTTTAGCGTTGCGAACTGCCTGATTTATTAGTTTTCTCTTGTTTTTCACCTATTTGAGCTATGAACAACTTTTTGAGCACGTGAATAATATGAGGAGCTAAACCCCAAGACTTGGGATGATGGAGGAAGCCATATTTCATGCGTGTGGTAATTATATTTAATTCTTATATGACTTCTTGCACTTGATTTAATTATTTTATGATTTTCACTAATTAGTTGTGATTTCGTTTGATGACGTATGCTTAGTCTTAGTACTTTTGATGCGTCATGCTTGTGATTTACAATTAATCTTTTAAAAATCTACCTTGGCAAAGAAACAGAGTCAATATTTTATTTGAGTTATAATTGTCTAGAAGAAATATATGAATCGCATGAATGAATTTTATGGTGGAATCCTGAGTCCTAGTACCTCTCGATATTTGTGACAAATTTGTGTATATATTTTCTTTGTTTTTAGTATTTTCTGAAACCAAATCTTTACAAGTCTGAGTGAACGACAACCTTTATTACCACTTTCTACAACAACTTCAAAATAACATCAATTTTTGGCGCCGCTGCCGGGGACTTGTATTTAGATTTGTTTTAGGTTTTTATTTTTCTTTTTATTATTTTTGTTCTCTTTTACGCCTTTGGTATTTTTCGATTCTTTTGATTTGGAGCGAAGCTACAAGGAAACAAAAGTGCTATAAAGGAAAGCATCGCCAGAGAGAAGGAAAGAAAAGAGGAATGCGAAAGGAGTGAAGAAGAAGATTTTGTATATAGTTATTTTGTTTTATATTTAGAAAGCGTAAATAGGGTTGTATTTTTGTAATTTTTCTTTTTATTTTTGGACACTTTTTGGACTGGACATTATTTTAAAACCCTAAGGAAGGGTTGAAATTAAATATAAATCTGTTTACGAGGAAGGACGGCGATTACGATATTGTCTCGGCCCCTCGGGTTAGTGACACCGACATCGGAGTCGGTGGCCCGAGTCGACTTCAACGGTTCATCGCCCGTCTGCACGGAGGTAAGACTCTATCCACCCACGAATCCCTGTCGGTGGGTTTAATTTTGTGTGACAACTCACACCCTCGCGAATAGAATGTCGAATCGGTATAATAATAGCCAATACAACGAATATCCGATTGAGTTTCAAACTGGACGTTACTACTTTGACCATAATGTGAATAGTGGTTGGGAACATCACCTTTTGAAGGTTATGGTCCATACCATGGTGAGCCCAATTACTATCCTTATTCCCACCTAGGTCATACGAGCAAAATTCCTCTCTACTAGAGTCCGCACGTAAGTTAGCTGAGTCAGCACAAAAGATACTTAAGTCGACACGTAGTTCAGATGAGATGAATAACTTAGTTTTGGACGAAAGCAATGAAATGTGTGAACCTTCTTTCTAGATCAAATCGGGAAGTCATGTGAGTCGACTCGAGGAAAATCTTTGTTAGAGGCCCAGAAAGAAATGCTCAAGATAGTTTTAATTTCAATATAGTGTTTCCAATAGTACCTTTGAAAATGAAGATAGTTATTTGCATAATCAAGATGACGAGGTTAGAATTGGTAACACTACTTTAGATGAGGTTCAACCATTTTCATGTTATTATAATGATGATTATGATGAGGATAGTGTTGATGAAGAATCAAATAAGTAGGCATAGTGATCGAATTTGTTACTCCAATTGAGCTTAATAATGATAATATTTCTAGTTCAAATCCAAATAATTTTAATAATTATTCACCTATTCAAAAGGACGAGGATTTGACTAGAGATACCACCGTTTTAGACGATGTAGTATTTCCTTATGATTACGAAGCCGATGATAGTTTTGAGGAACGAGTCTATTCTGAGAATATTGTTTTAGAGTCTAGCGATTTAGAAACATTAGTCTTAGACAAAGAAGATGAACTCGTAGAGCTTTCAAATATGATAAGTGAGGATGCACCTTACGATTATAACTTAGAAGAAGCGGTTGACCATTTTCGGGATTCCGATGATCTAGAAATTAGGGAAATTGTAGATAGTCTATCTAGAGACACCCAAAACTCTAAGTTTGGGGGTGATTATCATCCTCCGTGCTTTACCTTTATCTCTTGTAGAGATCCCTCACTTGGGACTTGATATATGTGCCTCAACCATTGTGCGATTGCCTTCATACTAGTTCTCCAGAACCTAATAATGTCCAGGAAGAAGTTCAGTTGTTAGAAACCCATCCTCTGGTTGATGTGGTTTATCCAGGCTATGATACCCAGATTGATTTTGTTTTCCCACTAAATATTTTTCAACCAATAGTGGGAACGTATAAGTTTCGGATGTGTCAATTATTTAGTTTTGAGGCTAAACCTAAGTACTTTAGGAGATTAGAATCGACACATTTGCCTAAGATTGACCGCCGAGTTTCATCGTGGTCAATTGTGTGAGTCAAAGCGATTGACTTTAAGGATCAGCTTATTTAGGTTATTATTATGTGCTTTAAGTTTTTACTTGAGTTTTTCCAGACTCCAATACCTGAATCGGATCTTAGCTTTGAGGAATTCCAACCCATGAAAATATTTTATTTGGACCCAGTTATAGAGCCTGAACCTGAACCACAGCTAGATGTAGTTGTCTTAAACAGGAAACTAGACAAGGGTGTGCTTTATTTGTTATTTTTCTTGGCAAGTTGGAGATTCCTTTTATTTGTGATAGCTCTATTTGGTTTTGATGACCCACAGATTTTTCGGCTATTACTTTATGATTTTATGAGGTGACTAATCCTTTGTTAGTCTGGCTGAAGACTTTAAACTTAGCACTTCTTGGGAGGTAACCCAATATTCATGCGACACGGTAATATCTTTCCTTAACTCTTTTACTTCAAATGGTAACAGTTTCTTCTTGTTCATGCTTTTAATTTTATCTTTAGAACATTGAGGACAATGTTAGATTTAAGTTTGGGGGTATGGGAGAAACTTTTAGTTGCATTGTTAAACTCCAGAGCCTAGAAATTTATGCTTATTAAGGATGGCACTAACCAATCTAAGTGGATGGAAGCATTTTGGTTGTAGGAGTTTAGGAACCAATCTGATTAGATGGCAACATCTAAAGAGTCTATTCATAAAAGCATGAGCTCGGGTGTTAGAAATAACATGATAGTTTCACCAATCTCGTCGAGTCCTTTTCACTACATTTTTTTTTATTTTATTTTGTTTTTAAACTATGTTTCTCTAAGTGATTATGTGGGGCCCACGATTCAAGTTGTTACCGATGCTAGGGTGAATTAGAGTGATTGAGATACCCAGAAAAAAAAAAAAAAAAAAGTGAAAAAAAAAAAAAAAAAAAAAAAAAATGTTGAAAAATGTTGAAGAAAAAAAAAAGAAAAAGAAAAAGAAAAAAAGAAAAAAAAAAAAGAAAGTGAGACCTAGGACCATTTGACCAACCCGGAATAAATTCAATAAAGTCGACCACCTGGAACCCTTGTATATGCCAGTTGTGTTGACCTAGAGTTAGGTTATCGACCACTTTGGTTCCCTTGTATATGCCGGTGTGTTGGTATTAGTCGAGACTAGTATCTCAAATCCATTAGGATAGGTTCATTTTTGCGGAGGCCTTCGAGACGAGATATGGGAAACATCGATCACTTAGTAAACATCAAAACCATCTATGTTTTCTCTATATCCATCTTCTTGATCTATCCATGTGATTAGTTTTGACTCAGGGTATTGATGTCCATAGTGTGACTATACGAGTAGAGCTACGTGACTTATATATGAATTTTAGTATGCTTGAGTGCAAACTCGTGTACAAAGAATTGGAATTTCGCATCGGGGTACTTCCTCTTGTAGTCAATAAGTATGCCAACCAAGGAGATTTTTAGTGCCTTCCAAGGTTCGCGTAAATAGTTAGGGTCTGGAGTATAAAGGTTTTGTGGGTACACCTCACGGTAAACCCTCCCGAGACTATAACTCGGCCACTAGGGCCACCTAGGGGTTTAAAGGCTTATTGCATACGCTAAATGCAATCGACGATGCTGCGACAGGTGAGTTAGGATTTTCTTTTCTAGATTTGATTTGCTCGAGGACTAGCAAATAATAAGTTTGGGGAGTATTTGATAGACACATTTTTGTGTCGATTTAATCTCTTTGTATATTTTGTTAGTGCTCGATTTTGTATTTATTATGGCTTTTTGTGTCTTTGTAGGTGTTTTTGGAGAAATAAGCTTTTGCGAGAAAATTGGCTCGAAAAGTGGTATTTGCGCTCATGGGAGAAAATTACTATTCGGACCCCTCATTTGGATAAGGGGCACCTCAATTACTAAGGGGCGACCACTTGCTATTCGCACCCCTGGGCTGGATAAGGGGCACTCATCCCCTAGCTTTTGAAAATTGAAAATTGGCGGGAAGTTCACTACAGTTCTGCGTATTTTCTAGGGAAAGATTGGACGAGATTTTCATGGGATTTATGGCTGACTTGGACTGGTATAGGCTTGTTACGATTAAACAGGCTAGGTAGTAAACTGGGAGGCGAAAAATAAGATGAATATCTTGGTTATTCGATAAAACAGGGAGGGAGAAAAGTTCTCGGGATTTTGTGAGATTTTGTACGTTCAAGGAAGGATATCTTCTTACCATAATATTAGAAACTCATAGAAACAGTGACGTGTTAGGGACGCGTAGAAGAGATAAAGAGGGAAACAAATCCCGTGCTTGGCAAGAAAGAAACGGAGAAGATATGGAAGTTTCTCACGAGATATTTTTGGCCTGTGATGCTATATATATATGGATTCGAGTCCCAGGAAGGGGGGGAGTCTTTGGGGGAGACGTCTGGGTAGTTGCAGAGAAGAAATAAAGTTTACAGAGGTGCGGGAAAGAAAGCGGGTGGAGAAGAAGAAGACGAAGAAGGACTACCAAAGTCTGTCGCAGAGGATTGTCGCAAATCTACTTGCAGACACAATTATCGTTTAAAGGCGTCTTATTCCTAACAGTAAGACTTATTTATTCGGCGTTGAAAGCTTGTCTTTATTCGTAACACCTCTTTAGCGTTGCGAAGCGCCGATTTATTAGTTTCTCTTGTTTTTCACCTATTTGAGCTATGAACAACTTTTTTGAGCACGTGAATAATATGAGGAGCTAAACCCCAGCACTGGGATGACGGAGGAAGCCATATTTCATGCGTGTGGTAATTATATTTAATTCTTATATGACTTCTTGCACTTGATTTAATTGTTTTATGATTTTCACTAATTAGTTGTGATTTCGTTTGATGACGTATGCTTAATTAGTCTTAGTACTTTTGATGCGTCATGCTTGTGATTTACAATTAATCTTTTAAAAATCTACCTTGGCAAAGAAACAGAGTCAATATTTTATTATTATTTGAGTTATAATTGTCTAGAAGAAATATATGAATCGCATGAATGAATTTTATGGTGGAATCCTGAGTCCTAGTACCTCTCGATATTTGTGACAAATTTGTGTATATATTTTCTTTGTTTTTAGTATTTTCTGAAACCAAATCTTTACAAGTCTGAGTGAACGACAACCTTTATTACCACTTTCTACAACAACTTCAAAATAACATCACCATGCTAGCCGCACCTCCGTGCCAATGGCAAATCATGCCAGCCACACCTAGCCCAAGCTAGCCGCGCCATGCCAAACGCACTCTGCCTTGTCCCTATCTATGCTAGTCACACCAAACGCGCCAAAGCATGCCAACCATGCTAGCCGCACCTCCGTGCCAATGGCAAATCATGTCAGCTACACCTAGCCCAAGCTAGCCGCGTTATGCCAAACGTACTCTGCCTTGGCCCTAACTATGCTAGTCACACCAAACGTGCCAAAGCATGCCAACCATACGGCCGCGCCTCCGTGCCAATGGCAAATCATGCCGACCACACCTAACCCAATCTAGCCGCGCCATGCCGAACACACACTGCCTTGGCCCCAGCTACTTACGCCCGGTCGCACCACGCCAAGCCAAACACCCTTACCTTGGCCCTAGGCGCGCCATGCCAAAGTAGGGCGTCCAGTGCCTAGGCTTGCAAACCGTGCAACCTAGGCCAAATTGGCCACACATGCCGGCCATGCATTTGGTAGCTTTTGTTACTGTGCCGTGGCCCTAATGGCCGAGCATGCCATTGGCACATGCCAACACGCCGCGGGTAGCTTTTCTTACCAAGTCGTGGCCCTAATGGCCAAGCATGCCATTGGCACATTCCAACACGCATCGCCGGTAGCTTTCTTACTGCATCGTGGCCCTAATGGCCGAGCATGCCATTAGCACATGCCAACACGCCTTCATTGGTAGCTTTTCTTACCAAGCCGTGGCCCTAATGGCCAAGCATGCCATTGGCACATGCCAATACGCATCGCTGGTAGATTTTCTTACCAGGCCGTGGCCCTAATGGCCGAGCATGCCATTGGCACATGCCGACACGCATCGCTGGTAGCTTTTCTTACCAAGTCGTAGCCCTAATGGCCGAGCATGCCATTGGCACATGCCGACACGCATCGCTGGTAGCTTTTCTTACAGTGCCGTAGCCCTAATGGTCGAGCATGCCATCGACACATGCCAACACGCATCGATGGTAGCTTTTCTTACCAGGACGTGGCCCTAATGGCCGAGCATGCCATTGGCACATGCCACACTACAAGAAAACTTGGCTTTAACGACTATTTTCTTACCAAGCTGCAGTGAGTGGAACTCTTCAAAGAACAATTGTTTGTAACTAAAAACGGCTCGGATGGCGAAACCTCTAACTACCGGTTTTCCAGCAACTACAATTGTTGGAAGTCTTGATGACAAAGTTTAACAACCTAAATATGGTATTTGTTGTTATTAGCCTCCTGACACCAAGATTGGGTAACCAAAATGTACCCTAGAAGGTATATATTTTTTGTCACTTATCTTGCCCACTAAAGAATATGTTGGTAGACACCTAAACTAACTATCAAGTTCTTGACGTTGGTAGTAGATTTTGACGAGATTTTGGCAACCATAAAGTATTGAAGGTAAACATTTCAACCCACAATGTGTAGCCGCAAAGTTAGATTGTTGGTACAAACTTATACCAACTCACCAGTTTATTGGTGTGGTAAGTAGCTTTTTAACCACCATGATATAACAACTACTAAGGTTGATGGCTTATTAAGCCTGCAAAGGTTTTATTCTTTTGTGCATGGTGTCTACAACGTACCTACGAAAAATACGAGTCAATCCCACATGAAGTTAGATTGGTGAAAATAAATTCTTAAGTTCTATTGATACTAATAATTTTGGATGAATGGGAAATCGAATGACAAAAAGATGGATGATTATACTAAAAAAACAAGATTAAAACATATATAGAGATACTAATTAAGATTTGAAAATCACCTTCTAAATGCATATGAATCCCTAGGTTGATCAACTAATTCTCTTTTTAATCAAGTAGTTGTAGAGATCTTAGCATCGACTTTTTCAAAAATTTGATACACTCACATGTACATATTGATGAACTAAAGCATAATATGTCGATTTCTATCTTTACCTATATGTTTAAGGCATAAGTATTGAACTAAATCTATAAACATATATAGTTAGGCTTCTAACAACACTGGATGTTTGAACTGAATCGATTAACATATATACATATCTAAGCTTCTAGCTAGGCATTTGTAAAAAAGAATTGAATTTCCTATTTCTACAATTCTACACGAGTTCGTTCAAATTCTACAGGGCGATCGAGTCTTCATCAATGACGGTTGTATGAGTTGGAAGAATGAAAATTAGAGTTGAAAAATGAAAATTGGAGTGAAGGTATGAGTTGAAATGAAATTGGAATTGGGTATTTTTATGGGGTGATGAGGATCGTTGGATGGGTATACGGGGCAACCGAGTCTTCATCAATAACGGTTGTATCATGATCGCTCGGTCTAATTTCAATCGACCAGTCGACACTCCACTGCTTGGTAGGGTATCAACCTCACTTGGCTAAGATTTGTCACTTAGCCAAGTCAGTTTGCTTGCCTGCTCTATAGTGGGTGCAAAATTGACCTGTTTGCTATGCCCATATATGGGAACCGACCTAAAACCGGGAGTTCGTTTTAATGCCAACAGGAGCACACATTCTTTTCAAACCGTGTGAGTCTCCAAATGCAAAACTAAATATATACGGTCTGAAATTTTCCCTAATCCGTATCCTGGCGAGATTGGGGTATACCCAAACTAATTTGGGTATACCCAATAAGACAAAATCTGGTCATTATGAAGTAAAACCAAGCCACCCCTTAACTTTATATTTTCTAAATGGCTAATATGCCTTTGTTTAATTAACACTAAAAATTCTGATTAGGTTAAGTAATTGAGTTTAGATTAATTAATTGAGTAGATTAAAACTTATGAAATGAAATTTTGTTTTTGATTGAACTTATTTGGGAAGATTTTTGAGGAAAAAAAATTGTTTTGAGAAAATCTTTTACAACGGAAATGAAATAAGCACACTACCCAAGCACTTCCAAAAAGGGGATTGCAAAGCTGTTGTATGAAATCATACTCAAAATTAGATCGAAATCAACACTTTCGGTTCGAAAGTATGAAAAGTCGCAGGTCGACGGATGAAGAACACGTCGATTATATCTGGTCGGCAAGGTCTGCGGATGAACAACATGCCGACAACATATGGCCGGCAAGGTCGGCGAATGAAGAAGATGCCGACTTTATTATTTTTGACGCACAGAAGACTGTTGTAAATGCTTCACTAGTCGGAATCTTATTGATTTCTTACCTTGCCGGCTGCCTTATAGTCGGCAAGGTCGATAAAAGAATACCATGCCGACTATAGGATTTTTGACATACAGAGAGGTGTTACAAATGCATGACTAGTCGGCAAGGTATTAATTTCATAACCTGCCGACTAAATTATAGTCGGCAAGGTATAATGATGAATATCGTGCCGACTAAAATATAGCCGGCAGGGTATAAGGTTGAATACCGTGCCGACCCTGTAACTACTGATTTCAGAGATGAAGATTCGGCACGGTATTCAACCTTATACCCTGCCGACTATATTTTAGTCGGGAAGGTCGACAAAAAAAAAACCTTGTCGACTTTCGATCCGTTTTGATTCTTCGTTTTTTTTTTTTTGATCTCATTATGTATGGTTAGAGTTTTGAAGAAAGATTTTGAAATTTTTTGGAATATGTTTTAGTTGGGACGGTTTTTTAGTATGGGCAATTTGGTCTTTTAACACCTTTTAGACACCCCTTAGCACACTAGTTTGGATGAGAAAAAATGGGTATACCCCAATTAATCTAGGTATACCCCAATCTCGGAAGGATCCGTATGACCCTTTTTAAAGATTTTTTTTTTTTTGAAGGAAAAATATTTTTCTTCACCTTTCCTCTTCCCCTTTCCCTTTCACTTTTTTTCCTCTCTCTCTAAACTGCGCCTACCTCTTCACTCATCCTTCTTCAATCACAGATCTACTCTTTAGTTGACTCCCAACAACTTCTCATTAGTGATAACAAATAATCAAACATCTGGATGCATCCAGATTTGAAAACAGTGAATAAAAACTACTAGCAAGATGAGTTTCTTCCCAATATCTCTTCTTTAGATTTTGTTGCATCGAGATCTGATTTGGTTTAAAGAAGTGTTTTTCTGCTTGGATGTTTGTTGTATTTTTTCAATTTTTTTTTTTTTGATGATTTTGTAGACCAAATATTGAAATCTTCAATCTCCTTGTTGATTATCCAGATCTGCGTAAGATTTTCTGGACTTTTTCAATCTATAATGGTCAGTTTTTTCTTAAAATAAAAATCAAATTCTATTGGGTTATTTTTGTTTGTTGATTTTGTTATCGAGATCAAGCTTTAGACTTTTGTTTGACGGTATTCGATGTACTTGAAAACAGGTAATAAAAGTTGTCTTGACATCAAAATATATGATGAACTCGAGAGATTAAAGAAGAGATTTGAGTCTGAAATGAATAAGAAGGATGAGTTTGTGGTGGATTCGAGTTGTTTGAAGTTTTGACAGGGTTTTCTAGTCGTGAAATTAACAAAATGGTTTACTTCCATGTGTGTAAGGTGATGCATGGTTTTTATTGAGGTATTTTTCAGAGTTATGACGACATTAAGAGCGACGGGTTATGCTTGTAGCCGCATCTCCAGCTTTTAGTCAAACTGTTCTTTTTGTTTAGTCGATTTGTTCGTTTTTATACTTTTTTCTTTAATTTTTCGTTTTGGATTCTCGTGTTTTTGTGTTTTTGATTGGAGTACGAAAATATGGAATGTGTGTTGATTTTGGATATATTTCATTTTAAGTTTTATAGGTGTATTCGATTTTAAGTTTTAGTGTTTTTTTTTTTTCATATCTATTTCTAAAGAAACCCTTTCTCTTTTCAATTTCAAGTTTACATTTCTTCTAGTTTCTTATTTCCTTGCTTAGGTGAATCCTAATAGAAATCCCAATGAACAGGGAGAAAATTATTCAGTCTCTTTACCCTATTTCTTACCGCGATTGGAGGTGGTTCCGCAAGAGTTCAAAGTCAATGCGGGGAAGGGTTTGATGGTAACTCCTTGCTCATCGATTTGCTAAATGGATATCCATTTCTTGTCTTCTTGTCGATGATTGTGCGCGGCTTGCATTAATGACTATTTGTGCGTAAGTTGTTGCTTCGGAGATTCGATTTACGTTGACTACTTGTATTAACCTTCTTGTATTTCTAGGTTGTCATGGGACTTTTTAGACTTGTAATAATTGTTAGTATTAGAGGAGCTTCTGTTCTTTTTAAGGTAAACAGAGTTTAGCGGTAGTTAACTGTTTTCATTGTCTTTCGCTCATTGTACCTTTGGTTTTACAAGAGTAAAGGTCCTGAGATTGTTGGGGTTTATAATATGGCCACTGTTAAGTTGTTGCTTCATGACTACAACTCTTGATTTGAGTAGTCCACACTGAAATTTTCTGTTACTACTTCTATTGGTTAGTACAAACCTTGATTCATTTAGCGTGTTCTCTTACTAATTTGTTCTGTTATAAAACAAACTATTAGTGTCATTGAAGAGAATAAAGTTGAAAATGCTTCTGTGTTACTAGTTCAGTGAAGCTTATGTATAAGTGATTTGCTATTTTGTTAACTATTTGTGTTTGTCTGCTGGGTTTCTCTATATTTTGACTTATGGTGTAAAATTTTCATTTAACTAAAGTGTGTTGTATTGAAATTGTGCGCATCCTTCCCGCTTGCTTGGATTAGCTTACGTTGAACTTCCAGGGTTTGAAAAGCTTTTCTTCTAGGTGCTTTCTCTTCTAAAAGTTTGAGTATGGTTTCTTCATCCAATAATATGGCTATTTCTGTATCCAGGTTTTGCTCTTTGCTGCTTCAAAAGATTCAATGATGTATCTTAGCACTTCCATAACAAACAAACCTAATCAAGGTAAATTGAGCTTTAATATTTGTATCTTTTCGCTACCATAGTATGTCAAGATTAGATCTGAACTAATTTGAGCCCGAGGTTTGTCTTTGTTTTTCTACTACTTATATGTTCATATATAACCGCATCTGCAGAGATATTGTGAGGTTGTGAAGTGATTTTCTTTCCCTTGTTGTTATGATTATTGTAGTAGGTTTAGTTTCTGCTGTACTTGTATGAATTGTGAAACAAGTTAGTAGTTCTTTGTAGTGGATCGCAAAATAAAGTAAGTTTTAACAAAATAACTAAGGTATCACATAAGTTGAGTACCTTTTGGTTTTAGGAAAATAATATTGAAATATGTACCTATCTTTGGCAAAAAAAAGTTGAAAATGTGATATCATGAATAGGTATGGTTTTGAGCTATCCTTGTACACTTTAATTTAAGTAGGTTAATTATTATGGGGTTTTATATGTCAATGGATCGGAAAGCGGCACTTGAGTGAATACAATGAAGACTGCTTTGGAGTGATAATGTTATCTCAAACAGCGAATGTGGTTGATATATTAAGTGTAATGATCTCTAGATAGAAAACCAAGAGATTCGGAATGCTGCCACCGAGTTAAGAACTGGTAACTACGTTTACTCTATCTTCTGTTATATTAGTACCTAATATCCATGTTCTCCCTGGGTTTTGCTTACATTAACTTGTCTTTGTGGTGTTGGAAAGTGTGGTTTCCTATTAGCGTAATGTGAAGTGGACTAAAGAAATAAATTTGTTATAGGTAACTTGGGATTATATTTTGTTGTTGTAGAATCATATAATTGCTGCAATATCGATATGTTCATTTTATATGTTGGAAAAAAAAAGGAATATAATATGTTGAATTAATTTGGACAAGGATGTGTCGCGTTATAGTGCTGCAATATGATACTTATTGTTATTGCTTGCAGAGAACACCCTTGGATCCAATCATTTCCTTAATGGGAGCCTAGCCAAATAAAGATTCAGACTCCCAGCTGTAGCGGTGACAACTTAGCTAAGAGTGAAGATCCCTCTTCAGACTCTCAGTGGCAGCAGTGACAGCTTAGCTATCCGGCCGCTACTCTGTCATCGTTTAGGCCAGTCCTCCAGGATGTCCTCTCGTGTATATATTGTAGTCGGATGTTTTTAATATATTTTGGGATATGTTGAATGTTAATGATGTTAGTTTTTTTTACCAAAGTGGAATCTACTTCATTCTTTCATGATACTACCCTCTACCAACTCAGTTATGGAGCTGGACTAGACTTTGAGCAATACTAATAACACCTTGACCAATTAACCATGCGTGGAGCTTTTCAGCAACTCGGAACTAATCATTCAACCAACCAAAAGCTGGTAAATAAAAACCTTGACCAACAAATATGTCATGGCGTAACCCTTGAACCAACCGAAAAACAAATCCGGAATTCTTATCCAACGAACACTACAAAAGCTTAAACTCTTGAGCAACTAGAATTCAGTGGGAGGAAACTCTCTTCCGTCGAGACATATAGCGGTTACAGCTTTTCACCAGCTCCAACAATAACTAAAATTCGGCAAGTTAAAGTACTTTAGCGGGTGGTAGCGTTTTATAATTGGCTACCTATACCAACAATGTTTAAGTCTTCAGCAACGAGTCTTTTTCACGGTTAAACTTTCTATCAACAAAAGTTATGCTCTCTAACAACATTAGTCAGTAGTTACTGAAAGGCATGGCTCACTAAAATTAAGTCGCTTCATTGTAGTTGAAAGAGATTTATTCCAACACTCTGGTGGGTACAGATCTTTAGCAAATCAGTCTCCAACAACTGAGCCTATCCGTTGCCATGTCGGTTGCTACAGAGCTCCAACCACCCAAACCGGCCCTGTACCAGCTGAATCCGGCTAGTCGGTAAAGCCCAATTTTCTTATAGTGCCAACATGCATCGCCGGGTAGCTTTCTTACTGTGACGTGGCCCTAATGGCCATGCGTGCCATTGACAAATGCCAAAACCCACGCCGGTAGCCTAACTTGCAAACCGTGCAACCTACCACCAAGGCATTCCGCACACGCCATTGGCACATGCCACACACGCCACTAGCGGCTCTGGCATTGCCACTTACACTCAACGTACAACCTACCACCAAGGAATTCCGCACATGCCGTGGCACATGCCACACACGCCACTAGCGGCTCACGGCATTGCCACTTGCACTCAAGGTGCAACCCGCAACAAAGGAATTCCGCACATGCCATTGGCACATGCCACACGCGCCACTAGCGGCGCCACTTGCACTCAAGGTGCAACCAACACTCGGGACAAAGAACACAAACCGGGGATGCTTTCGTGGTCTTGGTTTGGCCGGTCACAAAGATGCGACGTACACTACGCTCACATTAAGAAAGCGTGAATATGAATAAAGCGGTCAAATAAATGAGGAAATAATGGTGAAAACGTTTTCACCCATAAACACCATGCGGTTACCACCTCCTCCCATTATTTCACCCTTTACTCTCTTCCTTCATGAGGCCGAGTAACGTTTCAATCTCGACTTGTATAAATAGGTCTTACCTATTTCCACCGATCCAACAAGTCTCGGTCAGAGAAAAACACAACACTTTGGAAAAGGCAACTTTGCAAGCTCTCCAAAAAGCTTTCATCTCTTGCAAGCTTCCGAAGCTTTCACTTTCTAATACAAGTCGAGACACTACTCTCCTGCATTATTAGGTCTCAACACCTTTCTTTGCTTCCTCCCCAAATCAACCCTTCTCCTCCACTTTGTGACCGAAGCAGGTCTGGAACGGCCATTTCTTGGTTTAGGCCGGACTTGTACAGATTATTGCGAGAGAGAATAGCAAGGGACCAAGTGGATCACCCTGTTGAATACCCACATCTGATGAAAGTACAGATTAGTTATAATATAATTTGGCCAGCTTTGAGTAACATAACTCAACCCACTTGGAAATACTAGGGAAGTGGGTGCGAACCTCTCTAAGTAATGTAGACCTGTCGACTAGGTTAAACGCATTAGTGAAATCAATTAGCATCATAGTGTGAGTAGTATAGTTACCTTTCAATTCTAATAACCTGTTGGCCGCATGCATGATGCCTTCACTGCCACAGGGGACACCAATACCAAATTGATGAGTACCCAAGTAAGCATATCCTTGCACGCAGCTGTGGCAGCCAATTTCGAGCATAATCTACGTCAGATTGTGCCAACTGCAATTGGACGTAACCCCCCCTGGTTTTAACAACGAGGTCAATGGAGAGCTAGATAAAAACTCCCCAAGTAATGTAGGGCAAGAACAAACAAGCCATATGTTCACTAATGTAATGGAATATATTAGGTCATCAACCACAACTGCAGCAGAGCCACTCAAAGCATCTAAGAGATGCTGAGCTCTAAGTCCGTCACGCCCACAAGCCGTGCCTTAAAGCTCTATTCCATATATATACGAGTTGAAATGTACAAGTATAAAGGATTTCCCAGAAACCAATGTCTTATTTTTGTGTTTGATTAATAGATTAGGTTAAATATGAAAATTTGGAGTTTTTCGGTAGTTACATAATAAAGTTCAGCTGATAATTGGTTATTAAACACGAAAATAGTCGCCGAAACTCGTAAGCTGAATCTAAGTATATGTATTTAGAACGCCTATGCCGAACTGCTCATTGTTCTACGTATATGAAGAATACCCGAAAGTTGGGGTGAGAATTTATTAGTTTTTTTTTTTGATGGAAAATGTCATATATTAAACTAGCAAATGTAGTACAAAAAGATTTACAAGATCATTGTTATCAAAGGTATTAGAATCAATGCTAGATTTTGGAACTCTTTGAAATAGGTTTTCCGACATGTCTTTGTAGTCTTTTAATCCTTGCCTCCTTAGCTATGTAGTCCATTCGCCTTGTTGTTTTTTCGTTTTGTATACTTTACTTTAGCTTGAGGTAGGTCGCCCAATATTATCCTTATTTCTGCAAGGTATTGTCTCCAGACCACGATGACTCTGTCGTCACCTTGTTTAAGTTATACGCAGAGCTTTGCGACAAGTTACGATGAACACGCTTGATAAAATATTTTCTTTTAACCACGTAACAGCCTTTAGCAAGGCCTTTGCTTCTGCGTGGAAAGCTGATGTTGCCCACTCCGAACCAGCAGAAAGATGCATGAAAGTCTCCTCATCAGCAGAATATAGGATAAAAGCATATCCCATCGAAGAATCCTCTTTCTTATAAGAAGCATCAATGAAGATTATCCAATCCGAATTTAGGTTGGACCAATAATTGTTGATTGATATTCTTTCTTGGTTCTGCTTATTGCTTTGAAGGGTATTTGAAGGGGAGGAATTTAAGAAGCTATTGATTTGTCCTATTAAACTGACTGGGTTTGGGTGGATTTTCTCAAAAACTACTGAACATCTGTATTTCCAAATGAACCAAATTGTGGTAGATATTTTTACCTGAATCTGGTTCAGATTAGCTTCCGTAATCCACCATTTAATCCAATCAATAGTTGTGTGGGAGTTTCTAGTGATTATATTTTGTAGAGATAGGCCAAACCAGACGGCTCTTGCAAATGGACACTCGCAAAAAAGGTGAGCTTCCGTTTCTTGCGCTTGATTGTTGCAAAGTTGACAACTCTGGTCTATTTCCATATTGTGAGCACCTAATCTTGCCGACGTTGGTAGAACTTTTTGTGCTATTTTCCAGATGAGAAGTCTAATTCTTGGGATGGCTTGAATTCTCCAGATCTTGGTCCATGGGAAATCTAGGTTGTCATTATTGTCAAGATCCTGATTGGCTAGAAAAGTGTAGATATTTTTGGCCGAGAATTTCCCTGATTGATGGTGTCTCCATCTAATAATGTCTTGCTCCTGGTTCCTAGGATTTAAAGCTTGGATTTTTTCCTTGTCCTCCGGGTAGAAAAATTGGTTTAGCTTTTCTTGATCCCATCTATTTTGATCCGTTATTAGCTCTTGAACTCTTGTTGGTGCCTGTTCTTGAATATTGGGGATTTTTTGGATTATATCTGCGTTAGGGATCCATCTGTCTTCCCATATTTTCACCGAAGCTCCATTTTTGACTTGCCAAATAAAATTACCTTTTATTAACTCTAATCCTTTTAGTATGCTGGTCCAAATCCAGGATAGATTCGATTTTCTGGATTTTTCTAGGGGGTTAGAATTTGGGAAATATTTTGCTTTTAAAAGTCTGACCCATAATTGGTCTTGTTCTGTTACCAGCCTACTGGCAAGTTTAGTAAGAAGGGCTAAGTTGAATTGATGTGGATTTTTAATTCCTAAACCACCTTGGGAAATGGGTTTGCATATGCTTTTCCACGCCCTTATAAATCCTCCTTGTCTCTTTTGCCCGTCTTTTTTCCACCAGAAGTTTCTCTGAATGCGGTCGAGATGATCAAGAGTTGCTTTTGGCAGAGCTAGAACTTGCATTTGATAAGTTGGGTAGGATTGAAGAACAGATTTTATCAAAACAGTCCTCCCTGCTTGAGATAACAATTTCGATTTCCAACCTTGTAACGTAGAGTAATAACGTTGTAATAGAGGCTCAAAGTTGGCTTTTCGGCTTTTGTCGAAAAAGAGCGGTGTTCCCAGATATCTATCATTTTTAGTCATCAGCGGGACCTTTAAAATTTTTGCTATGATTTTTCCATGTCTTGGATGTATTTTTGGGCTGAAGTAGACACTGGATTTTTGAAGATTAACCATTTGACCCGTGATGTTCCCAAATAATTGTAGTATCTCCAATAGGCTTTTCGCTTCCCCCAGATCCGCTTTTGTAAAAAGAAAGCAGTCGTCCGCAAAAAAGAGGTGGGAGATATTTGGGGCATCTTTTTTTATTTGAAACCCAGATATTTTCTTGTCTTCAATCGCCTTTTCTAGGAGTCTAGAAAGAATTTCTATGCAAATTAGGAAAAGATACGGTGATAAAGGGTCACCTTGTCGTAAACCTCTAGAAGTGTTGAAAGATGGTTCCGGGGAACCATTTAGGAGAATTGAAAATGAGGTTGTTGAGATGCATTGCATAATGAGTTTTGTCCAGAATTCCGAAAATCCAAAAGCTAAGAGAACTTTCTCAATAAAGCTCCATTCAACTCTATCAAAAGCTTTTGATAGGTCAAGCTTTAACGCCAGGAAACCCTTTTTTTTCTTGGAAGTTTTCATCGAATGTATAAGTTCATGAGCAATTATGATGTTATCAGTGATTTGTCGACCAGGGAGAAAGGCCGATTGATTAGGGGATATTATTTTACCGAGGATGGGTTTTAGTCTATTAGCTAATATTTTTGAGATGAGTTTATAAATGGTATTACTCAGGCTAATAGGTCTGAAATCTCCCGGAGATTGGGGAGTGGAAATTTTTGGGATGAGGGTTATGAAAGAATGATTAAGATCTTTGTCGAGGGTGGCCGATCGAAAAAACTCTTGGACAATATCGATTATATCATTTCCCAGAATGTCCCAGTTGGCTTTAAAAAATCCCGGCTGAAACCCATCCGGGCCTGGAGCTCCCCATTGATTCATATTGGAAATGGTTAGCCATATTTCCTCTCTAGTGGGAATAACTGTCAATGAGGCATTTTCTTCGAAATTGATGCAGGGATTAATGATGGTAGAAAGGTCAAAATCAAAGATGTTGTTTTGAGATGATCCTATTTGTTGGAAATGTTTAAGCAGCAAATAGTTGATTTGATCCCTATCTGAAAGCCAAAGCCCAGAAGGTTCTCTAAGGGAATTTATCGCATTGATTCTTTTTCTATTTGAGGCGGAGGCATGGAAATATTCTGTGTTCTGATCGTATTCTTTGAAGAATTTATCCCTAGAAAGTTGATGGTAATAATCATTTTTGATTTTGTACCATTTTCCTAGTTCAGCTTGGAGATTTTTTATTTTATCTAAATTTTCGGAAAATTTCCCGGTTCTGTGTAGACTTTCAATCCTATTATTAAGGGATTTTATGTTCTTGTGAATGTTTCCAAACACATCTGAGTTCCACTGGGATAAATCCGAGGATAGTAGTTGGAGCTTCGAATAGATGTTTGTCTCCTGCGTAGAGTTGGAGTGGAAATTCCAAGAGTTGGCAACCATTGATGATAGTGTTGGATGGGAGAGCCAAGATCTAATGCACCTAAACGGTTTTTGGATTTTTTGTTTATCCGGGTTTGAATCAAAAAGGAGAGGTGTATGATCAGAACCAACTCTAGGAAGATGACTCACCTTTGTGTCGGGAAAATTTTGCGACCACTGAAATGAAGTCAAAGCTCTGTCTATTCTTTCACATATGTTAGCATCGCCCTCTCTATTATTTGACCATGTGAATGGTGCCCCTTCATAACCCACATCTTGAAGTCCCAAAGAGTCAATTGTTCGGATTATGAAAGATTTGCTGCTTGAGCTAGTTTTATTTCCACCTTGTTTCTCATCTGGGTCTAGGATAACATTTAAATCTCCTATTAGGAGCCAAGGTTTGTTGACCTGCTGAGCAATGTTAGCAATATATGACCATTGTTCAAATTTAGCTTCTGGCTCCACTGCACCATAAACACAAGTGATTAGCACCTCAACTAGTCCGATTTTTGATTCAAAATGGCACACATTGAGGTTTGAAGATAAAAGATTCAATTCTATGTTGTTATGCCACGCAACCGCTAACCCTTTTGCAATTCCCACCGAAGGAACAATAAACCAGTCAGCAAATTGGGATTTTTTAAAAAACGTTTCCATACGAGACAATGGAGCTTTTGTCTCAGCAAGGAAGACTATGTCTGGCTTGTAAAAAAGATTCAGGTGGTTAAAATGGTCCTGGGTAATAGGAGTACCAATACCTTGGACATTCCAAGAGAGGAGTTTCATAATGTCACTAGAGAGAGACCGGAAAGGAGTAAGCAAATCAACTAGAAAATCAATAAAGAAATTATCAAACAATAGAGAATCTCTGAATAAAATACACAACAAATTAGCACAACAGACTAATAATAGGAAAGAGGCTTGACAGAAAGAATTACACAGATAAGAAGAAAAAATGAAAATTATTACAGAGAAGCCCACTAATAGAACAAACGGCATCAGCTAGAATAGCAGAAAGATGCGGCTAAGACTCAAAAGGAGTGGAGGTTATAATCCAGTAGATGGAGAACAAGCCAGACAAGATTTTGCAGTAAATGAAACAGAAAGCTAGAAAAGGATTGAAAGGGCAGGAGAGAAAAAAAGCAGGGTATACTAATAGCGCAAAGGATAACTAGGAGGCCGTTGTTTGCAAAATTAGAAGCAAAAACACCAGGATCAAAAAGAAACCAAAGACAGGCAGAAAAAAAAAAAGGGAGATTCAGCTGAGATTTCAGCTGAAAGTGAGAAACAACAAGCTAAAAAAAACTATGAAATTTAAGAAAAGGAAACAATGAAGCTAAATGCTAACAGAAAAAAATGGAATAGCTTACCAGAGCTGCGCAAAACCTATAGAATCCACCAAAACATAGTAGTTAACCGGAAAACAAGGGATCGGACATGGGTAAAAAATTCCAAGAAAAGAACGACTAATCGAAGAGAGATTGATCCCAATGCTTGCAAAGATACAAAATATGAACAACACTCATAGGAATTGGTTCAATAGACTACAGGCCCTAACAACATCACAAATTCCATAGCATCTCAACACCCACCACCCCCTTGGTGAAATTCAGAACAAAGGTTAAACTAAATGGATGCAAAAAGCACTGAATATGATTAATAAAGATGAAACTAAACGGATGCAAAAAGCACTGAAGTTGATGAATAAAGATGAAAATTGATTAGATGTTGTAAGAAAAGTCAACATAAAACCATCACCGAGAGAAACAAGGTGATACCAGAGAATTTAACCAACTGACTTTACCACAAACATGTTCAGTACAACAAAGAGAAGGGAGACAGATTTTAATGGATTTAAAATTTGAAATCATGACAAAAGGTTAAGATTTGATATTGGATTTGAAGAATACTAATCAGATAGCCAACGAACAAAACCTTACCATATATGAAATACGGATATGGTAAACAACCGAATCAACTGACTATCAAAAAGAAATTTTTGATTTTTGATTTTGATTTTTTTTTTTTTTTTTTAGAACTAAAGATGAGAATCAGAAGAGGGGATAAAGCAATTAAATAGGGAGAGAAATAATTGATACCGAAGGGGGTTCAAAACAAAAATCAACAGATGCGTAGGGATGAAGGCCTGATCGAAAGAGAGATGAAACCAACCTAGCAAGCACCGACAGAAGATTGGATTAGATTCAACTTCAATTCATACAAAAAAAAAAAAAAAAAACGTACCCATATCCGAAGGCCTGAGAATTTATTAGTTGAACCTTGTAAATTAGAAAATATTAAGAAAACTATCAGAAAAATTTAAAAATTACAAAAATAAATAAATTAAGAATAAGAATAAAGACAGTTTTACCATGGATAAGAGGTTTCAACGATTACTATCTAATGATCACTGTTTGTCCTCATTTGATATGCCCAGAGATTTTCCAGTATGCACTGAAACACCGTTCTCCACAAGACAGTGGCAATCTTTCTGCCATTGGCTCTTAACTCTGGTATCTAGACTTACCTGTTCTTGTATGGATTTTGACCAGATGTCGGCGAAACAATCGAGGTCAATCTCGGTTTGACCAGATGTATGGATTTTGACCTGTTCTTGTTTTTTTTAGTAAAATTAAAATCTCTTTCACTTTTCTTTCTTCTTCTTCTCTTCTCCCACCTGCGCTCACCCCAGCTCAGGAGGATTCAGTCTCTCAACAATGTCCATGGGGGATCACATTGGAGAGTGATTTCTGCATTTTGCGTGCAGCTTCGCCGCAAGAAATTTCAGGTAGGTCTTCAATTTTGGTGCTGATTTGGTTGTTGTTGTTGTTCCTGAGGTTTAATGATTCCAATTACATTTTTTTAGTTCATAAGGTCCCTGTTTAACTACAATTGGTTTAATGATTCAATTTTGGTGTTAAATTGATGTTCTGCGCATTTACTTTGAAGCTTTCCTAGAGCAACAATTGGTTTTGGAAGTGAGTTCTTTTTCATCAATTAATGGGGAAAAATACATAGAAAATTATAGATTATAGAATAGAATAGAGAAGAATAAATAATCGGTAACACATGGCTTAATTGGTGGATAAATTGCAAAATGAACAAAACTACAAGCAACCCTCAGTGATTAATTTTTTGATTTTGTATTTAACCCATTTGGAACTGGATGTGTTCTTTCTGCTGTGGTTCACAACATGAAATGAGGCGTGGATGCCGCTCAGATCCCAAATAGACTTCAATTTATTGCAACTTGGAGAACCACTTGACATTTAACAAATATTTTTATAACATGGAGCGATTAATGAGGTGGTTGGAATAAGAGCTAGCCCATGTGTGTACAGCTAGCTCCATGTGCGCATGTTATTTGAGTTTCTCATCATCTGTGTAGCTAGGTTCTCATAACTCTTGTAACCTCTTACTTTTAATCGTCAGTGTCAACTTAAAACTCACATCTTCCACTTGCTCTGCTCTTCTTTCTTCCATTGCTTCCTGAATTGTGCTCTTCTATTCATTTGGTTAGTCTTTTCTTGTTATTATGGCGTTGGAAGAGATGTTTGTTACTGGTGCCACAGGGTTCATGAAAAAACTGGTTTCAGTAGCTGCCAAAACAATTGGTATGGCCAGGGTTGTTGATAAAGATCTGCAAAAGCTTAAGGATACTCTTGAGATGATCGCGGCTGTCACATCTGATGCTGAAAGGAAGCAGGTGAAAGATGAAGTTGTGCGAATCTGGTTAAGAAGGCTCCAGAGCGTTGCGTATGATATTGATGATGTTCTGGATGAAATGTCCTATGAAGCCATACGTCTCTCTGAAAAATATGGAAAGCTAGAGAAGGTACGCCGCTCTTCGGTTAAATTTGATTTCAAAATGGCTGGTAGAATCAAAATCATTAATCAAGAACTAGATGAAATTGCCAAGCTAAAAGATATGTATCAGCTAGAATATAGTGATGATGATCAAAATACTGAGACACTAGACCGGATGACAGCATCCTTTCTAGATGATTCTAAGATTGTCGGGAGAGAAAAAGATAAATCATGTATAGTAAAAATGTTATTGATGGCAATTCCTTCACTGCCATCAGCTGAAAATTTTATTATACAAGAAAAAATTTCAGTCATTTCAATAGTGGGTATGGGGGGACTTGGGAAAACGACCCTTGCTCAAATGGTATACAAAGACCACTCGATCGAGAGCATCTTTGAGCCAAGAGCATGGGTCTGTATTTCTGACGATTTCGATATCTTTCTAATTTTAAGAAAAATTCTCGAGTCCCTCACTGAAACAATGTGTGATGTGTCTAGTGTCGATGTACTAGTAAGGAAAGTTCATGAAAAAATTAGAGGGAAGAAGTATCTGTTGGTACTAGACGATCTGTGGAGCGAGAATGCTGAAGACTGGGAGAAACTTAAGGGTTATTTATGTGGGGGTGCTCAAGGGAGTAAAATATTAGTAACCACTCGTAAAGAAAATGTCGCATCTATTGTTAGGGGTAGCATTCCACCATACAATCTGTCAACCCTGGGTAATCAAGAATGCTGGTTAATTATTAAGAGTAGAGCTTTTTCTCCCGGCGGTGCAGTCGAGACTCTAATCATGTCAAACATAGGAGAAGAGATAGCCAGAAAATGTGCTGGTTTACCACTTGCAGCAATTTTTCTCGGTAATCTTATGCGCTTAAAAAGGAACGAGTCTGACTGGTTGGCGATCAGAGACAATGATGTTTTCAATACACCAGAAAATCCCAACAAAATACTTCAGATTTTAAAATTGAGCTATGATAACTTACCCTCCCATTTGAAACGGTGTTTCTCATATTGTTGTTTATTTCCCAAAGGTTGGATATATCATAGAGAAACATTGATTCGATTGTGGATGGCTGAAGGATTCCTTCATCCGTCTAATGGAGGCAGAAACCAGAGCTCGCCAGAAGACATTGGTAACCGTTATTTCTGTAGTTTGTTATCAAATTCTTTTTTTCAAGATGCACAGTATGACCAGCTAGGTGATGTTAATGTGTTCAAAATGCATGATTTCGTACATGATCTTGCACAAACTGTGGCAGACCGTCATGAGATTGCGATTCTGAACTCAAGTGAAATGGAAAAAGTTGTATGTGATACCCGTCGTCTACAATTAACTATAAAAGGAGTGTCTGAAACAGTTTTAAAAGTCTTGAACAATCTGAAAAAGCTGCGCACAATTTTTTGCAAGGAAAATGCTAATCTGTATACGAGTCTGGTTACCATTAACAAGCATTTGCGTGTCATATATTCGTTTTCTAGTTCGTTTATAAATCAATGTAGTTGGAGTCCTTATGAAGATAGTGATATACAAGAAAGTCCGTCTTCCAGCAGTTTTGAGTTTATACACTTGAGATACCTTGACCTCAACAGGCTCAACTTTTCTAGTACTACAAATGTTCAAGTTGATTCCATCAGTCAACTCTACAATCTGCAGAGTCTTAATCTTCAGCGATGCCGAAATGTTGGAAACATTCTTACAGGAATTGGTTCTTTGAAAAATTTGCGTCATCTTGATCTCTCTTTTTCAGATGTTGAAGTGCTACCTGATTCTATTATTAGGCTCACAAATTTGCAGTCTTTAGATATAAGTTTTTGTTATGATATTAGTGTCTTACCCACAGATATTGGTTCTCTCCAGAATCTAGTGTCCTTTGATTTTGAAGGTACCGAAATTAAAAAATTACCTGATAGTTTTGGAGCAATGACAAAATTAAGGTCCCTTGATATCTATAATACGAGTATTCGAGAATTGCCGGAGTCTTTGACTAGCAGCATCTGTAAATTAGAGTTCTTAAACTTGGGTAATGAGTGTAGGTTTCCTAAAGACATCAAGAATTGGGTGGAATTGAGAAGTCTCTTACAGTGCCACGTATTTTTAGGGTCCTGGGTGAATTCCTCCATGTACACAACAATGCCCGCAGGAATAGAAATGCTAACTCGACTGGAAGTCTTAATTTTTTACGTGGCTAGGAATAAAAGAGGTTACATCAGAGGAACCAATGATTGTAGTGGGATTGAAGATCTTGCAGGTCTAAACTCCCTTCGGAAGTTAACTATTAAATGTCTACACAATGTGAGAGGGAAAATGGATGCTGAGAAGGCGAAGTTAATAGAGAAGCAGAACATTCAACAATTGCTTCTACAATGGGTAGAGAAAGAAGAAGGAGGAGTTGGTAACAATTCTTTTATGGTGTTGGAAGGTCTAAAGCCACATCCTAATTTAGAATTGTTATGGATACGGTATTTCGGGGGTGTAAAGCTTCCAAAGTGGATGGGTTCTTCTTATTGCCTTCCAAATTTGGTAGATTTAAAATTTTGGGATTGCAAGAATTGTGAGAAGCTTCCAGCTCTGGGTATGCTCCCGTGTCTTAGGGTACTTCACATATCAAGAATGGAGTCGGTTAAATGTTTGGGTGAAGAGTTTTATTACCAACAAGAAGAAGGAGAAAGCAGTATAACAACATTATTCCCTTCTCTAATTCAATTGAGAATCGAGAATTTGAATGAATTAGAAGAATGGGTTGCTCCTCCACCACCACCTTACAGTGCCTTCCCAGTACTCGAGGATCTATCTATCAAGATTTGCACGAAACTGAAATCTATACCAGATTTACGATCACACACTTTTCTCCGGAAATTATACATATACAAGTGCAACAAGTTGAAGGAGTCGATACAGTATAATCTGAAGAACCTCGCCTTTATTGAAGATCCTATAATTAAATTTGTGAATTTTGTAGATCGGAATGATTATGAGCTTTGACGGCCGAGACGTGGGTGTATTTGATGAGGTCCCTTTCTCTCTGTGTGTTTTATTAGTTTTATTTTTTATTTTTCTAATTCTACTAAATTATTTTTCTTTATGCAGACGGATTTGGATCTAATGAATCCCTTGATATCCCCTGTATCGACGTGAACTGAGAATCAATTCTTCACTTTCACAACTACCGATGTTTGTTTCGACTATTTTTCCTTTACAAATGATTAGTGGTGGTTATGGTGCCAACCTAGTTGGAATGGCAGCTAACACAGTGATGCAAATACACATAGGCTACTACAGTCTTGCTTTTGTTTTGTTTTCTTGTGTCGACTGGCCTTTGCATCTTTTGGGGATGGCCATGTTCTGATTTGGGTAGCAAACACCTTTGTAATCCTTTTCGTTATTGATGATTTTATTTATTGAAAAATAGCCACTGAACAGTTGAAAATCATGAAATTTTATGTATTCTCTACCATGGTCTACTCTGACTTTCAGTTACAACATTGCTCATTACTGTTTGTTTAGATCCAGTGCCATTCCGATGTTTAGTTGTTTTTTGATGTGCTTCTTTACGGAAAGCATTAGAAAAGACCAGTGTGTTTATTATTATGCCTTTCATTTCTCTTCATCTATTGCTGTCACTCAGTGTGTCCTTCACGGATGAAAGCTCAGGTCTGGATTGGCTTTTTACCTCATGTTGATGTTGTTTCTCTCTATCAGAAAAATCTTTGCAGGTTTGACGGCAAAATTGGTGGAAACTGGCAGTTCCTCCTCCCATATATACTTTGGTCTATATGGAAGGGGACGAATGATGTGGTCTTTAACAGGCTTTATTTGCATCCTACCAGAATCTTTGCGGGTGTTAAGGGCATCATTCAAGGAGACAGGACTAGAGCGTCTCGTGCTAGAATGAGGTCAACTTTGTTAATTTTCCTTGCAAGAATGATGGCAATACGACAGAGGTCTGGGCTATCCGTGACGGTATACTGGTGGCTATGGGAAGTTGGAAGTGATTCCTCTTTTGCAATCATGCTCTGCAGTGGAGAAACAAGACCACCATGGATCTTACATGGTCTGATTTATGAGATTAAAGAGAAGAGAAAGCTGCTTTTGAAGACATAAGTTTTATCCACAGATTCAGGGAATCCAACTTAGTGGCAGATCATCTAACAAAAGCTGCCGCCGCTGCTGCTGAAGCTGCGGAGAGTGTTTGGACTATCAATACAGTTTGTTAACTTCTGATTTTATTGGTAGAGCAGGTAGAGCTGAGACTGGAATTGTTGGTGTTCTTAATTAGTTGTTAGCTTTGTAGAAAAAAATGAAAAATTAAAAAAAAAAATCTGTTTCCTTGCCATTGCCACCAGTAACCAGCTATGAACAACGGATACTGATACGGGGATACGGAAACGGGGATACTGATACGGGGATTCGTCAATTTTCAAAAAATGGGGATACGGGATACGTTGGATACGTGTATTAATTAAAAAATATTTAAGTTATTAATATTGAAAAGAATTGCATAAAGTAAGAAAATTCTAAAATACTATCTCGAAAAAAAAAATAGATAAAAAAAAGATAACCCATCACTCATTAATATTGAATAAGAATGTTAGGGTTATACATTTATATACGAGATTTTCGTTTTTAGCTGCAGATTATACAGAAGAGGTTTTAGTTGGTAGCCGCGCAACAAGCTGAGCACCAACCCCTTTTTGAATAACAACACCTAATCTGTGAAAAATAAAACTACCAAGACCACTACCAGCGTCATGACTAAGTAAACAATTTTTCGAGACGCTTGAAAAAAACAAACAGTATCATCACTAAGTTCCCCTAAGGTGGTAAAGGCTAGCACACCCAAACCATAGCCATGCGAAGTGCATACATTCAAATATTTAGAACGTTTACGCGAGATCGCTTTTGAGATAGCCTGGCCTGGGACGAATGTACGAACACCATCTCCAGTAAAGGGGGAGACTCCTGTGACATCTATACACACATCTTGGCCGTTTTCCCAGTTGAGAACAAGGATATCCGCTGGACGTAAATCCTTATTATTCTCAGACACAAAGCCCAAGGCAACCTCCTTGCGAGCATGGACACCAGCTTTGAAACAGATATTTGCAATTACATCACGTACCAAGTCGTGGCGAAACTTCAGACCGACATCATTAGCACAATGAAGCGCGTGGTCACCAAATATATCCATAGGCCTATTGCAACAAGAGCACAAACCATCCTCAACGAATAAAGGGATACCAAGGCGATAACAAACTACTGCTCTGAACCGTCCGGGAATAATTTATATTATCACTTCTTATATTTATATACTGCTTCTATAGAATAATTTTTGATAAATACGAATATATTACATATCTAAAAATATTTAACATATTTTGTATATAAATATTTGGCAATATTATCTATATATATATCTTATACTATAAGAAGTGTCCCCTCTAGAGTATCCCAAAAGTATCCCAAAAGTATCATTTACCCTTTTCGTAATTAATAAAAAAGTGACACTTTAAATGGGGTGTCTGATACGTATCCCCAAGTGTCCCCAAGACGACACTGATACGGCGTCTGACACGGATACGTCACCGGTTTTGAGGTGTCCGTGCTTCATAGGTAACCAGCCCCAAATCTGATATTAGTTACAGGTGTATTAGCAGATGGTACTGGATGGCCCAATAGTATGATTTTAACATGTGTAACTGTCAAAGTTCTATGTTTGTGTCAAACTGTCATTGATCATACCATTTCCAGTTATAAAATCTTCAGCTTTCCACTGCTACTAACATTATAAGAGATCTCATCAGTTGAATGTGAAATTGTAGCCTGAGGTGCGCTAATTGAGTATAGCCCAAGGTAAAACATCTGCTTCACTTATTGCCACTTGTTTGTTGGTGGTGTTAATCTAACGATGTAGCCGATGTCATTGTGGTACAGTAGTTGATGATACCAATAACCTGGAATGACACCAGGGACCCGAATTCAAAATTCATAAGCACCAATAGTCTTTTTGTGGTCATAATACTAGTATTATTTGTCACCGATTTTGTACGGTTACATATCGGGTACCCCACACAGTCTTTTTTTTTAATAGAAAAACTTAGGCCAAGAAGGACCTAATGCACATACACATATAAAAGATTTGTAGGGCTGGTGTTACTAGTCCCGCCTACATTGTTCTTACAATAAAGTGCCAATTAAAAGTTTTTAGATTCTGAGAGGCTAATTAAAACAAAATTGACTGGGTTGATTCTGGTAGTATTGTCTTCTTCTTCGTAGTTCATAACTTCATGAAAGTTCATATGAAATCTCCCTTTAACAACATTATGATAAAGTAACTTGAAACGGATCAGGATTTCCATGGATTCAACTTGTATTTCCACATTGGTATGCTGCATTTTTTTGCCCATTTGAGAGCTAAATATGCTCCCCCAGTTCCAGAGTGGCATGGGTGTCCTCTTGCTCCAATGGGGTTGCCTGCAAAATCTGTAGAGGTTAGAGCAGTATAATAGTTTAGAGTATCAGGGTCCTGGAGGAGCATATTTTGATGATTATGCCAAATTATCCTCCATTGTATTGATCCAAGTTGTATGGAGCAATGGTATAATCATCAGATGATTCATGTTCCTCATAGTTTAGAGAAAAAGTATTTATAATATGGCTTGGGAGCTTATGTATTCTGTTATGATTGCATAGATGCTGCCTGATGCCATTTGATGTTTGTATGGCATTTGGCTAGATATTTCTGATGACCAGATCACACCTGACCTTCTAGATGAACCAACAAACAGTAGCATAAAGGTGGCAGTTTTTATTTGCATCTCCAGGTAGGTACCAGGAATTCAGCCGATATATGAAGATTGTTGTGTTATCAAATTATGTATGAAGTATGATTAGAGCCAAAAATTTCCTGCCAGACAGAGATGGCAGCAGGGCAATTTAGGAACATATGTGTCATTGTTTCCTCCCCACTTTTGCATATTTGGCAAGTAGCTAGGATCAATGTAATGCAGAATGCTAGATGTTTTAGCATTAGTGGGAAGGATTTCATGAGAACATTTCCAAATAAAGATCTTAATCACTGGAGTAATGTCCATATTCCATATTGCTCCCCAGTTTCTTGTGGAAGTATCATTTCTGTATAGGTTCTCCATCTTAGCCTTGTATAAGGCTTTGATAGAGAATTTTCCTGTGTCATTTAGATTCTACTGAATCTTGTCTTCCTCTTCTGGATGGGTATCCGGGGCAAGAATAGCCTGAGCAGTATGGTGATTAAAGTAAGTTTGGACCAGGGTGTTGTCCCAGTGACCATTTGGTAAAAGAATATTTGAAACTGTCTTAATTAAGTGTGGGCAGTTAGTAGGTTTGATAAGTTTTTCAGAGGTATTTGGAATCCAGATATCCTCCCATATTCTTATCTTCCTCCCATTGCCAATCCTCCAAGTACAATGGTGTTGAATGTTGTTAATGCCTTCTAAGATGCCTTTCCATATCCATGAATCTCCATCTTTTGGTTTAATGTCCATATTGAGAACATTCCTGCCAAATAAATACTTAGCATCCATTGGTTGAAACCATAGAGAGTCTTTATCCTGTTCTAATTACCTCCAACTAATTTTAGTGATCATTGAGTTGTTGAATAATTCCATATTCATGAAGCCAAATCCTCCTATCTCTTTCGGCCAGTGATCGTAGTCCAGGCCTTTGGATAGTAACCATTTGGGTTTTCTAAGCCTTTTCCCCAGAAGAAGTCTCTTTGAAGCTTGTTGAGGTCTTGGCAGGTTTGCTTTGGTAGCCTGAAACAGTTCATCTGATATATGCTAGAAGTAGATGTGACAGATTTGATGAGCACTTCTCTCCCAGCTGGGTTTAGGGGAACATTTTTCCTACTAGAGAGTCTTATCCTTAGTTTGTCAACACCTGGCTTGAAGGAATTTATTTTGCTTCTGTGAGTGAAAAGAGGAGAGCCTAAGTACTTGTCATCCAGCTAAAGAACTTGAACTCCCATATTATTGCTGATAATAGGAATAAGATCATGGTTGGTGTTTTTACTGAAGAAGACACCAGATTTGTTGAAGTTGATTAGCTGACCTGAGATTTGCCCAAATATGTTTAGAATGTCCATAATATTTTGGGGTTCAATCTTATTGGCTTTGCAGAATACCATCAGTCATCAACAAAGAGGAGATGGCTGATTGAAGGTGCATTCTTGTAGATTTTTATTCCAGTGATGAGACCCAATTCTTTTGCATGACTGAGGGTTCTAGAAACAGATTCCATGCAAAACAAAAAGAGATAGAGAGATAGGGGATCACCTTGTCTCAGGCCCCTAGAAGGTTTGAAGAAGGTATCAGGAGAGCCATTTATAAGGACATCAAAAGTGGTGGTAGAGATGCACTGTTGGATTTTATTGGACCATTGATCATTGAACCCAATATTCTTCATGATCGTATTTAGAAATTTTCAGTCTACTCTATCAAAAGCTTTTGCCATATATCTATTTTAATTCCCATACTTCCATTTTCACCTTTTATACCTGTCTTAGTTCTCATAGTATGAATTATCTCATGAGAAATTGCTATATTATCAGAGATATTCCTCCCAGGTATGAAGGAAGATTGGTAAGGAGATATGATTTTATTTAGGTAAGGTTTCATTCTTTGAGCTATGAGATTGGAAATGATTTTTTAGGTTGTGTTGCAGAGGCTTAAGGGTCTAAAGTGGCTGGAAGAGGTTGGGTTATCAACTTTAGGGATGAGGGATATGAAGGTGGAGTTCATCTCTTTGAGCATGTGACCAGAAGTAAAAAAGTTTTGTAACATTTTGACAATGTCATTGCCCAAGATTTCCCAGTTGGCTTGAAAGAAGTTTGGAGGGAAGCCATCAAGACCTGGAGCTTTATCACTTGCCATACTGAACAGAATGACTTTAATTTCATTGTGATCAGGGATCCTATTTAGCATGTTATTGTCAATTGTGGTAATGGTAGTGGGTATGAGGTTGATGATTTCTGGATTTATGCTAGTGGTTTTAGCAGTAGCCATTCTAGAGAAATGAGATGTGAAGCAATTTTTCACTTCTTGGTATTCTGTTAAACATTCCCCTGTTTCATTTTGGATTGTATCAATCTTGTTTCTCCTGGCTCTACTTTTGGTAGCTCTGTGGAAGTAGCTAGTATTTTTGAAAAAGCGGGGGTCTAACAATCACACCCAACAATTCGATTAGCAATCTGTATGGACAAACTCCAATACACTTTCTAGAGAATCAACTAGACAATCAGATTCAATATAGATAAAAAGTATATCAAAGAGTTTATATCTCAATCTCTCGATTTGATCTTTACTCAAGAAAATAGAAATGCGAGTCTTTATCAAAGAGAGATAACTTGGATGGTACCAAAGACCAATATCCAAGTGTCAATCAATTTAAATCAACAACCCAAAAGGCCTGGATATTCTAATTGATTGAACAACGCACAACCCGTGATATTTCAATTATATAAACAAATATAATACGGAATAGAAATAACACGTATACTGAGTAATTTTGCTAACGAGGAAACCGCAAATGCGTAAAAACCCAAGGTACCTAGTCCATTGAACACACTATATTGTCGTTATGTGCTCTAGCCTACTCCAAATTAACTTGGCCTGGATGTAATTGAACCCCAATCAATCTCACACCGATCCAAGGTACAGTTATGCTTCTACGCCTCCGATCCAAAAGCAGATGCCACGTACTTGATTCCCTTAGCTGATCTCACCCACAACTAAGAGTATCTACGACCCAAAGTCAAGACTTTAATAAACAAATCAGTATCACACGTTAAAAGTCTACAGAATAGATAAATCTGCCTCAAACTTAATAAACCTATGAGTTTTGTTCCGTCTTTTGATAAATCAAGGTGAACAGGATCCAATCAATAACCCGGACTTATATTCCCGAAGAACAACCTAGTATTATTGATCACCTCATAATAATCTTAATCGATGCAGCGAAAAAAGATATAGAAACAGAAAAGTTGTATCGGTCTGGCTTCACAATCCCAATGAAGTCTTTAAGTCGTTAACCTGGTTTTAGAAGAAGAAAACCAAAGGTTAAAGGAGAATCGACTCTAGCTTAGAAAACTAGTATCACACGCAAAGTGTGGGGATTAGGTTTCCTAGTTGCTAGAGTTCTCCCTTATATAGTCTTTAAAATCAGGGTCTACAATCAATGTTAGCTTGGTAACAAAGCATTCAATATTCACCGTTAGATGAAAACATGATTAGATTCAATCTAATATTTCTCAACCGTTGGATCGAAAACTTAGCTTGTTACACACAAATGAAATGTTCAATTTTGGGTTTATGAACCGTACCCAAACATTAACATTTTTTGGTTCAACAATAGTCAACCAAATGGTTAGCCATATGATCACTCTCATATCAACCATATTCTTCTTCACCATAACTAGTTCAAATGACTCAAATGAACTTGTTAGAGATTTCTTCAATTGCTTAGATCTTATGTAACTACACAAGACACAATCGAAGCAAAAACGGTTTGATTCACTCGAATCGGTTCATGAACTTTATAGCCACGGTTTGCAAAAGCATTCCTTAGTTTATATAAACATTAGTTCAAGAACAACCGGTTTTAGATATAACTTACTCAAGTTCGCGGACTGGGTTCGTGGACTTAAGCTCATGGAAGGAGTAAACAACCTCCCAGAAATTCACGGGTGAGAACTTACGCGGTTGGCAGACCGAGTTCGCGGACTTGGCTTGCGCCACTTCCATTTCTCAGATCAACAAAGTTCGCAAACTTTGGTTCAAGGAATACGGACTTATACATATATGTGTTTCCACAAAAATGCTTATATCCTACCAATGGTTATGTAATCTAAACTCTCATTTCAATCATTGAAACATTCTCAGAGAACGTTATATAGCCGTTATTCACATACCATTTTTCGTCAGAGCAATTTCCAAAGTGATTGAAACATAACATGAATTTCGTCACTAGGTAAAGATGAATTCGGTTAAGCTTAAAGCTTACCAACACATATTTCGAGAAATAGATAGGCGAGTTAAACTCGGCTCGAAATAGCAAATGTGTATAATGAAAGTCTATACGTCTAAACGACTTTTGTCTCAAGATTAGGAGATAGAGTAAATAGACTTTTGAGTGACAGATAAGTTCAAATCTCCACATACTTTTTAGTCGATGAAGTTCCACCGGTTCATTGAGTAGTCCTTCGTCTTGTATGATGATTGCCATGGAGTTCTTGATCTCAACTACACTTTCTATCCTAGTCCGAGACCTTTAGCTACATAGGCTAGAAATCAAGACTTATAGTTTTGATCACTAACATTGACAAACATGCTTGAGATAGCAACGCATGCGAGTTCGACCGAGCAATGCTCTAACAATTTTGATCTCCCAGTTTAATAACTTTATCTCTACTTTTGGTTTTGCAAAAACTTCTCTTCAATGTCTTGTCAATTTTTGAGAATTTGTCTTGCATCAGCTAGAGCCTGCCCTCTATCTATCCTGGAGTAGTTGTTATGCATCCAATGTAGATGTTACTTTCATTCTTCTATATTAGTCTTGATGTTGCCATAGACATCCTTATTCCACATTATGATTTGTAATAACCTTATATCCTTTAGTCTTCTGGAAATGATGTAAGTACTAGATCCAGAGTGAATTTTGTTCCAACATTCCTCTATAATTTTCTTGCAGTCCTCCCGATACAACCATGGACCAAAGAACTTGAAGGGGATGCTGCCATTCTTCCAATTGGGATTGGAGTTAAGCAGTATAGGATGATGGTCAGACCCAATGGCCAACATACTAGCTAGAAATGGTAGTATTAGGATAAAGGAGTAACCAACTTTATGTTGCCAACCCTTTATCAAGTCTTTGTTCAGTGAGAGCAAAGCCTTTTCTTTTGTTTGACCAAGTAAATAGGCAACCAGTGAAACCTAGATCCACTAAGTCCAGATTAAGGATTTTGTTATTAAACAGAGTAGCTTCAGTGTAGTCAATGGGATGAGTACTGAATTTTTCAGAGTCATGAAGGATAAGATTGAAGTCATCAATGATCAACCAAGGCGGTTGGTTGGTGGTTGTTGTTTTACCCAACATTTCCAAAGAATAAATTTTACTAGTAGTATCATAAGGGCTACCATAGTAGCCAGTGAAGAGCCAAGGGGGGCTATTAGAAGTGCTGACTATATCATTGATAGGATTTAAAGAGAAGTCAATTGTTAGAGCACTGCACGGTCGAACTCGGATGCGTTGCTATCTCAAGAATGTTTATCAATGTTAGTGATCAAAACTATAAGTCTTGATTTCTAGTCTACTTATAGCTAAGTCTCGGACTAGGATAGAAAGTGTAGTTGAGCTCTAGACTCCACAGCATTCATCATACAAGACGAAGAACTACTCAAGGAACTCGGTGGATCTTCATCGACAAAAAGGTATGTGGAGACTTAAACTAATCTATCACTCAAAAGTCTATCTACTCTATCTCCTATCTTGAGACAAAAATCGTATTACTATATAGACTTCGATTATACACATTTGTTATTTCGAGCCGAGTTTATCTCGCTTATCTATTTCTCGAAATATGTGTTGCTAAGCTTTCGCTTTGGCCAAGTTCATCTTTACTCGTGACAAAAGTCATGTTGATTATTTCAATATCTTGAAAATTTCTTTGATGAAAAATAGAGTGTGGATAACCTCTATATAACATCCTCTAAGAATGTTTCAATGATTGAAATAAAGAGCATGGGTTATACTGACTTGGTACGTGTACCCTTCTTCCACCTTTCTCCTTGTCGGCGCACGTGAACTTTTCTATCGTTCATGTGTTTGCTCCATTAATCTTCTTTGGAGACCAATAAAGTAAAAGTGTTTTCAAGGGACATATCAAGTAAGTTTTCTTCTTATATCCTTTTTCCAAATTTCTAGATCCCATGAAAGATTTCAAGGTTTCAAAAGAAGTTTCAAAAACTTTGGGATCTTCATCTTCTTCTAGCGTGATCTTACCTATAGATCAAAATTCCATTAGAATTAGATTTGTCAATGATTCTTATGGGAATGTTTTTGAAAGGATTTCATCCAATGGGTTATTCTAGAAAAGAAGTTGGATTTTACTAGTGGGCATAAAGAGGATTTGATATGTTTTGAAAAATTCAATCTTGGAAACATCTTTAATGGTCTTGGTGAAGGTTTTGACACTCTTACAAGAATTTTCTATGCTAACATCTATGATGTTAATAATGAAGACATGAAATTCAAGACCATGATAAATAGACAAAGAATTTTTGTCAATAGAGAGTTGACTTCAAGGATTACCAAAATTCCTTTGGGTAATTTCCGTCTTCCTAGGTCAAGTGATGAAAGACCATCTTATGAAAACATCTATATGGGTCTCTGTCGTAAGATTGTTGATTGGAATATGAGAAAATTTTCTACCGATAATCTTAGTCTCTCTTTGATGTCCTTTGGTAAACTTGGCATATCTAATCTTTATCCCTCCACGATTGAATTCTCTTTGGAGTCGTGAGTTTGCAGAATTGGTCTATTTCCTTAAATTGCGAACTCAAAGTCTTGACATTCGTGGGTTTATCATTTATCAAATGTTATCAATGACATCTCCCAACAAGAAGTTAGGCTATCCACGCTTGATTGAGCAAATTTATCGCACCTTCTCCATTGCTCCGATTGGCAACTCCATTGGAACTTCCAAGCTTGTTTGTCCTTGTACGTTCAAACGTATGAAGGAAAATGCTTGCAAGAGACAAAGATGTGACAACCTTGATGGCTCATGTGATACTTCCTCCATGAATCTTCTTCATCAAATTCTTAAAGGTGTTGATAAGATAAGTGCCAAAGTAAGGTGTGTGCAAGAACAATTACTTGTGATTGCTACTAAGTTCCCAGAAATCAAGGATGACATGGATAATATTCAAGCCATTTTTATGGTCTCCGATGATGAAGATAATGATCAGTTTTTCATGTTTTATCTATTTTTGGTTTAGGAGTCTGTCTTTGTTTATTAGTTTGTTGATTTCTTATGTCTAGGAAACTTCTTGTGTTTTTAGAAGGATTACTAGGGTTTGGAATAACCATTATTGTGAGTACACATAGCTATGTCCAACGATTTTCATTTTCAATGTTTTTAGATTTATTTATTTAAATTCTAAAGTTTAATTGGAAGGTGATTTTTCAGTATTAATCTTTATGGTTTTATTATTGCAACTTGTTATGGGATATGTGTGTTTGCGTCCGTGAACTATGATTGTCCCATACGTGGTCAAAAGTTAAGTCTTTCATATGTCGATATGCAAGTACTGATAAAAGATTGAATGAACTTTTGATAAAACAAAAGATAAGCCTATTATGTCATTATGCAAATATTGATGGAAGATAGGATGAGCTTTTGTTTACAAAGATTAAGTCTATTATATGTCATTGTGCAAATAGTGATAGAAGATAGAATGAATCTTTGTTTATTCCGCAGTATTGATATTTCCTGATCCATATTTTTATGTAAAATACTGTGCGGATCCGTAAGTTATCTTATATTGAGCATTTCCGATTAGATTCATCATCGGTTCTCTTGTGGTTAATTTAGTTGAGTATTCCGGTTGAATTAATCATGGGTTTACTTGTGGTTAATTCAATTGAGATTTTTGGATACAAATTCATATTCTTATTTGATTTGTTATGTCCAAAGAAATCCTTATTTTCTTGTGAAAGTAAGGTCGCTATTGTTATTCTTTCGGGAATGACATTTTATAGGGGAGAGTTCTTAATTGAACTAGTGCTTAATTGCCAAATCTTTGTGGGGAGTGCGGCTGTGGAATATTATAGAGGTTATCTTGAATCTTTATAAACTCCTTGATGAATACATTTAGTTTCGGCTATATGATTGCATCTAAAAAGTTGGTATGTACTTTCTTTTGGTCATGAAATATCTCTATAGAAATTTCATTAAGATCCCACTAGTTTTCGTACCTTTGCCAATTTTATTGACAAAAAGGGGGAGAATTAATGTGTAGTTCACACTACAAATACATATGGTTTACGGATCATTATGTAAGGGGGAGTGGTTTTCATGTGAGATGAAGTATTGACAAAGGGGGAGTGATACATATCACCATAGTATTGTTGTCGAAGTTGTGATACAATTGAACTTTGATACTGTGTAATAATACTATGACACTGTATAACAATGATTGAGATCTATTGTTTTCTCATTGTTATGGCTACGGATCTTCAACAACTATGATGCTGAATTGAACATCTATGGAATCATGGGAATACTTGGAAGTGACGAGGATTTCGAGTAATGTTGAAGAACCAAGGAGATCAAGCATGTGGATGGCAAGCTGCAAAGTTTATTTATTTTGTATTCCATATTTATTGATAGTTTTGTCACTAAAATTGACAAAGGGGGAGATTGTTAAAGAACTGCTCGGTCGAACTTGCATAAGTTGCTATCTCAAGCATGTTTTTCAATGTTAGTGATCAAAACTATAAGTCTTGATTTCTAGTCTACTTATAGCTAAGTCTCGGACTAGGATAGAAACTGTAGTTGAGCTCTAGACTCTACGACATTCATCATACAAGACGAATAACGGGCTCAAGGTACTGGTGGATCTTCATCGACAAAAAGGTATGTGGAGACTTGAACTTATTTACCACTAAAAAGTCTATCTACTCTATCTCATATCTTGAGACAAAAGTCGCATTGCTATATAGACTTCGATTATACACATTTGCTATTTCGAGCCGAGTTTATCTCGCTTATCTATTTCTCGAAATATGTGTTGGTAAGCTTTCGCTTTCGCCAAGTTCGTCTTTACTCGTGACAAAAGTCATGTTGGTTATTTCAATATCTTGAAAATTGCTTTGATGAAAAATAAAGTGTGAATAACCTCTGTATAACATCCTCTAAGAATGTTTCAATGATCGAAATAAAATTTTTAGAACATGTAACCATCTTTGGATATAAGCATATAGTGTGTTCGCACATTAGTGTATAAGTCCAAAACTGGGAACCAAATGTATGCATACTTGTGTGTGTACTAAATGGTTGATGGAGACTGGGTAAGTATGCATCTTGGTGGAAGTTCATGACCGTGAATTTTTGCTGAGTTTGGAAATCAAAACCAACTCAATCCGGTTACCTAAGTATACGTACATGTACGCATATTGGCGAAAAGTTCACGTCCGTGAATCTCTTCTGAGTTTGAAATCCAAAACAAACTCAAATCCCATTACTTAAGTACGCATACTTAAGTGTGTTACTTTCTAAACTTGGTTTGTTCATGAACTAAAATCTTTATATAATAAGGAATGCAATTTGCAAACCGTGGCTATAATGTTCATGAATCGATTCGAGTGAATCAAAACCGATTTTGCTTCGATTGTGTCTTTTATACTTCTATAAGATCTAAGAAAATTAAACAACTCTCGAACTAGTTCATTTGAGTCATTTGGACTAGTTATGGTGAAGATGAATAAGGTTGATATGAAAATGCTCAATTGGCTAACCATTGGTTAACTATTGTTGAACCAACTAAGTGTACACGTTTAGGTATGGTTTCTCAAACCTAAATGACGTATATTTTATTTGTGTATAACAATCTAAGATTCGATCTAACGGTTGAAAGATATGAGCTTGAATCTAATCAGGTTTTCATCTAACGGTGAATATATTGCATGCTTTGTTACCAAGGTAACTTAGATTGCAAACCCTGATTTGGAGACTATATAAAGGAGAACTCTAGCAACTTGAAAACTAATCCTCACACCTCCTGTGTGATATTAGTTGTGTTAGCTAGAGTTGATTCTCCTTTAACCTTAGGTTTCTATCGAGACCCTGTAGGTTAACGAATTAAAGACTTCATTGGGATTGTGAAGCCAGACCCAAGTATTCTCTTTGTAGTTGCGTGATTTGATATTGCTGTTTCTATCCTCGATTGAGTGCAATCGTAAGATTGGCTTGAGATTAATATCTCTGATAGGCAAGATACAAAAGTAGTCACAGACATCTTCGTTTCATCGTTTGTGATTCCACAATATCTTGTTTCGCTATTCGATTAAGATTATTGTCAGGTAATTGATATTTCTAGGCTGTTCTTCGGGAATATAAGTCTGGTATATCAATTGGTTCATGTTCACCTTAATTTATCAAAATACAGAACATAACCCGTAGGTATTTCTATGGGAGATCACTAGTCCAGAAGGGGCCATAAATCACGTTTTTAAATGACAGATTAATCGTGTGATTGAGATATCACAAACAAATAATGTCATATAATATGAAAATAGTGGGACCCATCATTTAACACAAAAAAACTGTTATTTTCAAATTTATCTAAAATGTGATAAATTTGTAGGCGTGTGATTTTATATGAACCATAATATCACACAATAAATCCGTCAAATATCATAAGTTTTAATACGCCCCCAATGAGATTCTTGTACGCACCACGAAAAATGGCTAACCAATGGCTTAACATAGACACCGGCTTACTTGCAATAAGTTCAGTAGAGACGTATCGGTTCCATACTAGCACTAGTGGAAAATGAGATTTTTAAGTCTGATTGTGATTTATAAAAACGACTTCCAACATATTTCTTAATAGACCAGGCTGCCAATGGTAGACGTTAAACACGTAAAAGTAAATCGAGCTGTTGCGGAAGACGTAATACTAGAGGGTATTTTAGTAAAAAAAATATACCTCCTTTTACATGGTTCAAGAATTCTGTGTTCGTTCATTTTCTATCTCCACCTCTCTACCCAAACACCACCTCATGTCTCTCTCTCTCACAATCTATCTCTCTCAACCTCTCAGAGTTCTCTTCTTTCGTTTGATTCATGCTATGAAACCATGAATCCAATTTCCAGCAAGAAGAATCGTGAACCTAGATCAAAAGCAACCCAATCTTTCAGCAGAAATCGAAAACCCTACCTCAAAATCGAAACCCATGTATCAGTAGAAATCAAAAGCAAACATTGAAACCCAATATCGTCTTACTTTCCTCCCGTAATCATCAGGGTAATATCAAACTTCTTTTTGTTTCATAAATTTGATAGATTTTTAGTTTTATTAACGATTTTAATCTTTCTTCACCTTCTCTCGTTTTTGCGGTTGGGTGTTTCCTTGTTAATTTTTGGGTTGAGGATCCCTTCTCCTAGTGTAAGAAATTAAACCCCTAGATTTAATTCTCAACATAACTATAATTCAATTTTGATTTTTAACCCTAAATTTTGTTTTAGTTTATTATATGAGTCTTTAGATTAAGGAAATCATCTGCAACATCATAAAGAAGGGTTTAACTGCATTTGGTATTAGTTTCATGATTCTCATGGTATTGCTCAAGTTAATAGTGTTTTCTTGGCATTTTGTGTTTTTTCGATTGTGTTGGTCTGATTTGGTTTGGTTTTGGTTTGATATATAGGGTTCGGATTCGGAAGATTTGGTTGTTAGAGATGATATTGAGATGATACTGAACTTCGTGTTGTTAAACAATCCATTCATTATTACAGATTAAATGGTATAATTATGTTTACTTTTGATTAATCAATAATTTCTATATATGTTTGGTTTGCAGATTTACTTAAGAGACTTGTCGGTCCATATGATTTATATATCTATTTATTTATGAATTTTAGCTAATGACGCTTGTTTGATGTAGTATTAAGATGGGTTTAGGTTTATGAGTAATGAGTTTTCTTGATTTTCCATGTAAAAGTATACTGCTTACATCCTTGCGAAAATTTCAAAAAGTGGGGTTGTTTGTATTTTTTTTTTGTGTAGATCCTGTTTACAATGGTTTGGATTTTATGTTTATATGGAGTCTTAGATCCTGGATTTTGTGGTTTTGTTTAATTGGAAAACAACAAAAATGGAAAATTTTAGATTTTGGTTCACGTGTATTGCTGAATTAGGGTTTCATTGCTGATTGAATTGCTTGAGTTATTATTGAAGATTAATTTGTTTTGTCGAATATGTTTGATCTTGAATGTTTGATGTTTGTGTATCTAGCCTTTGCATTTACTGTATATTGGTTTCTGTTCGAATTATTTTGGGTATTCCCTGTATTTATTGTTGGTGTTTTATCTTTTGTAGTGTTGTGAGAGGACACCTTTAATGAAAAGTATGTGGAAGATGGGTGTAGTTGTTAATGGAGATGTGGTCGCTCAAGGGTGTCAATTTTCTTTTAAGGATGTCAATTGTCGAGGTTTGGGTTGGTCAAGTTGATTTGGATGTAGTAAGATTTGATTTTGCATTTCTTAAAACCTGCCAGGCTAATTATTAATCTACCTTCATTTGGCTAATTAATTACCTTCAGTGGCCGCTCATGTTGTTGCTGCTATTGAAGGGCAGTTCCCAACTGATAGCAAAAAATTTGCTAAAGCATATTTTATACAGTTTTCATGGGAACTAAAAATAGACTGGACTTGAGGTCAAACCCAATGACTTATTCTTTTCTTTAAGTTCATAAATATACCATGTAGATTTGTATCAAGATCATAAATCATGTTGGCTTAATTGGATTTACAAAGCATCCCCTGCCACTTACTTAATATGTCACCTTATGTTATATGGGATATTAAAGTTGTTTTTGTTCTTCTCAGGTTTAGACGCCACAAGGCCGCGTTTCTAGTTACAAGCAGCCAAAATCGGTTCTTGTCACCTTGATGTTTCTATGGATAGTTTTATACAAAATGAACTGAATTCCTGACAACCGTTCAGTATCTATTAGGTACTAGTTAATTGAGGGTAGAAGCTGAATTCCTGGCAGCTGCATAGTCTATCAGCATCTAGTTCATTGTTAATGACCTATTATTTTTTGTGATGCTAGTACTACTTTTCAGCTTAATTATAGTATTGTTTTTTACTCTTAATTTTTCTATCTTTTGGTTTGTTCCAGAATCACGAGAGAGATAAATATACGGGTACGGAGTTGTATCAAAATGTTAATGCAATTGTAGAGATGGTCTAAGATAACCACTTGGTAAGTATTGTGTTGTAGATGTTGCTACTATTGTTGCTATTGAAATGCATTAACTTATAAGTTGGTTTAACCAGACACTTTATTAATTGTCTTAACTAAAAAGCATTCTGTATTGTGGAAGTTTAGTTGAAATTATGCAATGAGAATCAAAGACAAACTTGCATGGATTTATTACATACGAGGTTTGGTTTTATTCTTATGGGGAAAGTATCTTTAGATGCATGCACGTATTCCAAGCAATATGACTTCTAAACCCCCGTTACATGGTGCAACATGAATGCGAACGATATGGTGTTTTACAAATTTCTTTTCATATGATTCCCATCCGACTTCTTCTACATTGTAGAAGTGGAACTACATGTAACAATGATGATATTATAATGGAACGATCTAAACTCTACATAGGTAAAGCAAAGCTGGAATAGTCAAGAGTAAAACCTAGCCAAAGAAATCACTTCTCCTTGCATGAACAATTAAAACTAGGTTTGTCACTTCTCTTTGTGTTTTCAAAATTGAAACGGAATACTTATGTTAGTATCTAATGAGGAAATACTTTTTTGATGCAGAAAAGGAAGTTAGATGAAATGACTTCCGCTATGATGATCCAAGTGGTGGATCAAGGAAGAGCTTAAAGGCTCTTATGAAGCATATCAAGAGTGGGAAATCCTTTGTTTTTTTTTCTTCATGTATTTGTTTTGTAACTAATGTTTAATGTGAAAAATTATCAAAGAAACAATTTGGAACTTGAGTGATTGTTGTTTGTTGAAGTAGTATACTGAATTGGGTTTTTAATATATCGTATATTCAAATTCTCGTTCTTTGTTATGAATATTATGATATTTTATTCCGGTATTCAGCTAAATCAATTTTTTATATATAAAATCAGATCCAGCAATAGGACTGTGGATACCAGTATGAATAAATGGACTATTGAAGATAGTCGTATTTGAAAAGAATTAAGGAGTCCCGGGGAAGTCGTTTGAGAAATAAGACTACAATATTAGGGCTCCCAGAGGCAGTCCTATTTAGTGATTTTAAGTGTTTTCCTGGCAGACTTTTTTATTGCATTTTCTACTAGTGTAGCAAAAGATAAGTTCGTGATTCATCTCTTCACCCGCCGTCTGTTATTTCCCCTCGGGAAACCTAACTACCGAAGCTCTAACTTAGAAGAAGAAGAAGAAGAAGAAGAAGAAGAAGAAGAAGGTATCGAGTAAGTTTCAAATCCTTGGTATCTTTATATCTGGGTTTTGCTCTGGTCCTAAAAAAATTGATTTTGGTGACCAAAATTGCACATCCAAAGATTTTATTTTGATAAATTGGTTAAGGTAGAATTTGGGAAGGAATGATTTTGATTACTTTGATTGAATGAAATTGGTTTCTGAATTCACTTATTCAAACCCTTATCTCTGTTATTTTTCTAGACAAACCTAAGAGGAGATCGGAGAAGAAGAAGATTTCAAACTAAAGTAAGTTTCAAATCCCATCCCTTAAGCTTCTGTATGGTTAATCAAAAAATTGGGTTAATCAAGTCTTTGATTCTTTTTTTTTTTTTTTTTTTTTTTTTTGCTTACTTCTCTCTGGTTAATCAAAAAATTGGGTTTTCAAATCTATCCTAAGAATCGAATTACTAATCTAGCCTAGAATTTAACGAGCAAATAATTTTCTGCTGTGACATATTTTCACAATGTAGAACGCCACCATAAAACTATGTACCAATAGCAAACTGACTACCATATATTTACCATTTTCTCCTGCCTCTGTGTAGCATACTGCTGCGAGTGCAATATATTGCTCAGTAATGTAATTGCACTTTTACCACACACCACTGTGGATGCTCTAAGCAATTAGCGCAAACCTGACTAAGATTTTGTGAAAAGGTAGAAAAATTTATAGGGTCAACATCTTAGGAGATTATTAGGTGTTAAATTTGGTCTTTTTCTCATTATATTGTCAGGTAAGCAAGCAAAAGGTACTCTAATTTAGCAAAAGTGTGAACTGCTACTAGGAACCTTCCAATGATTTAACAACATTTGTGAACCTGCAAATAAAAACACAAATGTTTTGCTGGAATAAAACAATAGACACTAAAACGTGTGCTGGTAGAGACACACTTAGCATATACAACTAGTTCCCCTAAAGCTATTTGGTTGCGCAGTTCATTGGGATTGGGAGTGCGCGGTAGTTCTTAGGTGTTGTTGTGTCTACACACGAGAGTTGAACACATATCATTTTTACCAAATGTTGTTTAGCTAAATGTTGTCATGAATTATTGTCAATTTTGCATCTCCGAATGTTTGTTGGTGTTTGAAAACGTTCAACAAGATGCAAACTCCAACCACGGGTAGCGGGCAGTAGCAAGAGTACTACTCTTAGATGCTTCCCTTCTCCTAGTCATATCGTAACAAAAAAAATTGAGATTAGTGACATGATAAGAAGAACATATAGGATTGAATCCGTGCACCATCTTCTACATCTGCCGCCATGTACCACACTTGTATTAAGTAAAGGAATCTCAAGTAAGTATCTGATATTGTAATGGTCCCATCTGAGCAACATTCTCTCTAAGTCTTTGCTAATTTCAGCAATTTATCTCGTGGCAATAATTTTGTAAAATGTATTCTTAATGAAGAACTGGGAAAGCTTAGCTTTCTAATATTTTTGTTCTTTTGTAACAAAACATAACCATTTTAGTACACCTTTCTTTAATTTGTAAGTATGTGCAGTATCTTTGTTTTATCTACATCATGTGATTTTATTTTCTGATCCAGATGTAGTTTCCCATCTAGAAGCACAATTTCTTCTTGTAGTGAATCTTTGGCGACTTTATTTGCAAAAGACCCAAGTAGTTTCTTGGTTATCATTGAAATTTCTTTCCCTCTCTCGTAGTAATTGTTTACGTACTTCAAATGCAGAAAAACTCCATCTGTAAGAACACTATCAGAACCTGCTGATTTGTAAAGATCCGAAGATTTAGCAGTTGCATTTATTTTTAAAGTTTCATCAAGAGTAAGCTGCCGATATTCCTTTGGATTCCATTCAGGTAATCTTTGACGGAGAATAGGGTTATGAATACCCATATTATCATCATTCTTTGTAGCAACTCCAAATTACGAAGGTATCATTTCTTACCATTCTGTTTTGAGCAATAAAAATTTCGCCAAGAATAACTATAATTTTTCCATTGGTATCCGCATAAAGGTTTGAAAACTCTTGATTCTTGCCACCCTGTACAGCTGACTTCAAAATATCAGGGTAATATTCCTTCTGTTCAAAAATGGTGTTACTATCCGTAACCAAACTATAGCATGAAAATATGTGATTAGTAACATGATTATTCCCAAATTGACCATCTTCTAGCATGCTTGGAACAACAAGATTGCGACTTATGAATTCTAAAACATGAACTTTAAGAAAAATACGCATCATTTTCTCTTGTTTATGACCCACGAGAAGTCCAGCTTTATCATTATTTCTAGAAACCAGTAAACTTGCATCTTATTTTCTTTAACTGTGTAATAGGGTTTCAGTGTTGGTTGTTTTTTCTAGAAACCAGTAAACTTGCATTTGCATGATATTTAGGCTTTAGTTGTGGTTGTTTTATATTGTTTATTGATATTGATGATGTCAGTTAGTCTCTGAATCTGGTTGGCTTCTGTTGATGTGTAGGCACTAGTGAAGGAGGCATATGATAAAATCCTTCAACACAAAAGTGTTTGGGCACTTGACACTGTCACCGAGGTTAGTGGTAAATTTTTTGTTACATGAATCTTTTTACTTCTTGAATTTTCATATTGGATGGTGGTAGTGATTACGTTGCTTTCTTATAGTATCGCTTGCTTTGATTTAGTTTGAAATTTGTTTTCTCTCTTATAATCATATTACTACACTGTAATACTGTTGCATCTATATTCAAGTAGTCAGCACCGCTATGTAGGTTTCACTATTTTTTCAAGTAGTATCCTCGAACTCGTGATAAGATGTAACATAAGCTTGAAGACATAAGTGCTAGAATGTATTGGCCGAAGTTTCCCTTTATGGGTATACTGTAATTGCCGCCATGTGACCATCTGCATAGTAGTAGTCTAGAAAATTCCCTTATGTTACATTAATTGTTTGACCAAATTTCAATAAATTTGAATTTGATTCATGTATATGGCTAGATATATGGCCGATCAAAAGGGATACATACGCGGAATGGGTCTTTGGTATTTCTAAATCTCGGTTTGTTCTTCTTTGAGTTTATGAAGGCCAAGTTGCAGGAAGTGAGGAACAAGTTGCGGAAAGTGATGCAGAAAAACGAAGCTTTGAAAGCACAGTTGGATGCTGAAAGACATAAAAACAGCACTGCAGTACATGGTCAGATCTATGATAGCTCTTATCAACAGGTGAACTCTATTATCTCTTAGTGATGTATAGTCAGATGTATATGATGCTGCTATTATGGTATCTTAAAGTTTGTCCTGTTACATATACAGGGTATTGGGATCCCTTCGTCCTTTCCTTCGTCGTTTGGTCTTTGCTATTTGAGGAACTTCAGAAAAAAGGTTGTTGCACTTGCATATGTTGATACTAAGCTACTAATTGATGACCACTACGACTGCATGATTGAGGAAATTATTGATCCAACTGCGATGTTATGCGATAGAGATGATAATACTGTACTTGGGAATGTTAAAAGAAGCGAGTTTGTTAAGTGGCCCAAGGCCTATGTGACTCTTTTGTAGGAGAGCCATCAAGTTAGAATGGTGGTGAGAGTAGATTGATTAGTTTTTTTAATTTTCAGGAGGTAACTTGGAGTTGCTAGGATATGTCTGCCAATCTATGTTTGAATATTATATTCTCTTTTAATAAATAATTAATAATTCTTTAACGTCTATTTTCTTTTCTTTTTTTAATCTGGTTGGATTTCGACACACTAATTATAATTGAATCGATTTCATTGATTCCAAAATCAATCAGAGCTTGAGAAAATGACGAAACAGTCTCGTTAGAATTGGTAGTTTTTTTTAATGAAAATACCTCCAATTATAACGGTTATGAACCATTGTTTTATTTCACACCTAATAACCGTGTTTTTTTTTTTATGGCATGCATCGACCGTTATTATATTTCACATATATTAACCGTGATTCTTATATGACATAAATCAACCGTTATTTAATGTTACATACAATAACCGTGATATTTAATAACAGATTATGTATGTGATTTTAAATCACGAATTTTAGACGTTCTATTTAATAACATCTCCTATTTGTCATTTTTAAAAAGTCACACCAAATAAATAACGATTCTAATAACGGATGAAAACCGTGATAAACTATGTTTTATAACAGATTTCATGCGTGATTTATAGCACCTTCTGGACAGATTTATCTATTCTAGTGGACTTTTCTGTGTGAGACAGATTTGTTTATTAAAGTCTTCGACTTTGGGTCGTAGCAACTCTTAGTTAAGGTGAGATCAGCTAAGGGAATCAAGTGCGTAGTATCTGCTGGGATCGAGAGACGTAAGGAGCGCAAATGTACCTTGAATCGTGTGAGATTGATTGGGGTTCAACTACAGTCCGGATAGAAGTTAGTTTGTAGTAGGCTAGTGTCCGTAGCGGCTTAATACGATTATGGTGTTCAATCTGGACTAGGTCCAGGGTTTTTCTGCATTTGCGATTTCCTCGTTAACAATACTTCTGGTGTCTGTGTTATTTCTTTTTCGCATTATATTTTGTTATATAATTAAAATTTCACACGTTGTGCGTTGAATCGATCAATTGGTAAATCCAAACTTTGGTTGTTGATTGAAATTGATTGATCCTTGAACATTGGTCTTTGGTACCGTTCAAGTGAATTTCTCTTATATTCAATTAGGCTCGCAGATTTCTATTTGCTTGAGTAAGGATTGGATCGAGAAATTGAGATATAACTCTTTGATATACTTTTTATTAAGATTGAGTCTGACTGTCTAGTTGATTCTCTTAAAAGTATATTGGAGTTAGTCCATATAGATTGCTAAGCACATATTGGGTGAGGTTGTTAGACCCCCACTTTTTCAATTGGTATCAGAGCAGGCAAACACTATAAACCTAATAAGTTTTTGTTTGATTGTTTCCTAAAGTATGTCTCTATGGGAAATCGCTTTAGGAGCTTGCTCTTGGCATCTGTAATGCACGCCAGAATTTCGTAATGATTGCTTAAAGATTATTGATTAGAACTTTGGTCTCTTGTGATAATCCCGCTTCATCTAAGTCCTTGGAAAGATTAGATGATGAGGAACAATCTAAAGAAAAATTAAAAGTTCTTCTAAGAAGGGTCCGTTGAAAAAACGCAGTCGACGCTCAAAGATATGGAATCTCACAAGATTATCTCTTAATCTTTATGAGGAATACTATCGTAATGGATCAGTTGACAAAGATCTATTTAGATTTTTTGAAAGCGTTTTTAAATTCTTAGTAAAGCTTAATTCCTTTGAGAATAAGAATTGTTATGAGAAAAGTTTCTGTACCTATCAAATCATGTATTCATGATGTACGAACTAGACCTATCTCCAACTCATGTGAAATTGTTAAAAAGAATTCTCATGAGTTCTAAGAAATGTTCTAACCGTCAGGAAAAAGTCTTTTCTTGGGTATAAGAAAAAGGATTCAAAACACTCTATTAATCCAGATTATAATCATTACTATGATTATACTAATACATTTCAACCTGAAAAGTTGCATGAGAATTTCTCTGCAAATTTAGTCTCTCGGTAACACGACTGGCTTTAACCCATTTGTATATAACTTGATGTGGGGCAAGTAATGGTTGACTATTTTGTATGGCTTAATTTTTTGTGTAAACCTTTTTTCCCTTCTTCTTCTTTCCAAGGTTAATTAAAAGTAATGTAGCCTTTCTACTGTTCTTTTATTGCACTGTACTGATCTCTTCAGTGTACAAACCTTGGATAATGAACGATTTAAGAAATCGTACTTTCCTTTTGTGGGTCGTGGTTCATAAACGTGTCCAAGCCAAAGTATGGGTTATAAGAAGCTTGGTACGCGTACCCTTCTTCCACCTTTCTCCTTGTCTGCGTACGTGAACTTTTCTAGGGTTCATGTGTTTGCTCCATTAATCTTCTTTGGAGACCAATAAAGTAAAAGTGTTTTCAAGGGACATATCAAGTAAGTCTTCTTCTTCTCTCCTTTTTCCAAATTTCTAGATCCCATGAAAGATTTCAAGGTTTCAAAAACTTTGGGATCCTCATCTTCTTCTAGCATGATCTTACCGATAGATCAAAATTCCATTAGAATTAGATTTGTCAATGATTCTTGTGGGAAGGTTTTTGAAAGGATTTCATCCAATGGGTTTATTCTAGACAAGAAGTTGGATTTTACTAGTGGGCATAAAGAGGATTTGATATGTTTTGAAAAACTCAATCTTGGAAACATCTTTAATGGTCTTGGCGAAGGTTTTGACACTCTTACAAGAATTTCCTATGCTAACATCTATGATGTTAATAATGAAGACATGGAATTCAAGACCATGATAAATACACAAAGAATTCTTGTCAATGGAGAGTTGATTTCAAGGATTACCAAAATTCCTTTGGGTAATTTCCGTCTTCCTAGGCCAAGAGATGAAAGACCATCTTATGAAACCATCTCTATTGGTCTATGTGGTAAGAGTGTTGATTGGAATATGGGAAAATTTCCTACCAATAATCTTATTCTTTCTTTGATGTCCTTTGGAAAACTTGGCATATCTAATCTTTATCCCTCCGCGATTGAATTCTCGTTGGAGTAGTGAGTTTGCGGAGTTGGTCTATTTCCTTAAGTTGGGAACTCAAAGTCTTGACATTTGTGGGTTTATCATTTATCAAATGTTATCAATGAAATCTCCCAACAAGAAGTTAGGATATCCATGCTTGATTGAGCAAATTTTTCGCACCTTCTCCATTGCTCTGATTGGCAACTCCATTGGAACTCCCATGCTTGTTCGTCCATGTACATTCAAATGTATGAAGGAGAATGCTTGCAAGAGACAAAGATGTGACAACCTTTATGGCTCATGTGATACTTCCTCCATGAATCTTCTTCATCAAATTCTTAAAGGTGTTGATAAGATAAGTGCCAAAGTAAGGTGTGTGCAAGAAAAATTACTTGTGATTGCTACTAAGTTCCCAGAAAACAAGGATGACGTGGATAAGATTCAAGCCACTCTTATGGTCTCTGGTGATGAAGATGATGATTAGTTTTTCGTGCTTTATGTTTTTGGTTTAGGAGTCTGTTTTTGTTTATTAGCTTGCTTATTTCTTATGTCTAGGAAACTTCTTGTGTTTTTAGAAGGATTACTAGGGTTTGGAATAGCCATTATTGTGAGTACACATAGCTATGTCCAACGATTTTCATTTTCAATGTTTTTAGATTTATATATTTAAATTCTAAAGTTTATTTGGAAGATGATTTTGCAGTATTAATCTTTATGGTTTTATATATTGCAACTTGTTATAGGATATGTGTGTTTGCGTCCGTGAACTATGATTGTCCCATACGTGGTCAAAAGTTAATTCTTTCATATGTCGATATGCAAGTATTGATAAAAGATTGAATGAACTTTTGATAAAACAAAAGATAAGCCTATTATGTCATTATGCAAATATAGATGGAAGATAGGATGAGCTTTTGTTTACAAAGATTAAGTCTATTATATGTCATTGTGCAAATAGAGATGGAAGATAGAATGAATCTTTGTTTATTCCGCAGTATTGATCTTTCCTGATCCATATTTTTATGTAAAATATTGTGCATCTCTGTAAGTTCTCTTATGTTGAGCATTTCCGATTAGATTAATCATGGGTTCTCTTGTGGTTAATTTAGTTGAGTATTCCTGTTGAATTAATCATGTGTTTACTTGTGGTTAATTTAGTTGAGTATTCCGGTTGAATTAATCATGGGTTTACTTGTGGTTAATTCAATTGAGATTTTTGGATACAAATTCATATTCTTATTTGATTTGTTATGTCCAAAGAAATCCTTCTTTTCTTGTGAAGGTAAGGTCGCTCTTGTTGTTCTTTCGGGAATGACATTTTATAGTTGAGAGTTCTTAATTGAAATTGTGCTTAATTGCCAAATCTTTGTGGGGAGTGGGGCTGTGGAATATTATAGGGGTTATCTTGTATCTTTATAAACTCCTTGATGAATGCATTTAGTTTCGGCTATATGATTGCATATAAAAAGTTGATGTGTACTTTTTTTTGGTCATGAAGTATCTCGATGAAAATTTCATTAGGATCCCACTAGTTTTCGTGCCTTTGCCAATTTTATTGACAAAAAGGGGGATAATTAATGTGTAGTTAACACTACAAATACATATGGTTTACAGATCATTATGTAAGGGGGAGTGGTTTTCATGTGAGATGAAGTATTGACAAAGGGGGAGTGATACATATCACCATAGTATTGTTGTCGAAGTTGTGATACAATTGAACTTTGATGCTATGTAATAATACTATGACACTGTATAACAATGATTGAGAGCTATTGTTTTCTCATTGTTATGGCTACGGATCTTCAACAACTATGATGCTGAATTGAACATCTATGGTATCATGGGAGTACTTGGAAGTGACGAAGATTTCGAGTAATGTTGAAGAACCAAGGAGATCTAGCATGTGGATGGGAAGCTGCAAAGTTTATTTATTTTGTATTCAATATGTATTGATAGTTTTGTCAATAAAATTTACAAAGGGGGAGATTGTTAGAGCACTGCTCGATCGAACTCGCATGCGTTGCTATCTCAAGCATGTTTGTCAATGTTAGTGATCAAAACTATAAGTCTTGATTTCTAGTCTACTAATAGCTAAGTCTCGGACTAGGATAGAAAGTGTAATTGAGCACTAGACTCCACGGCATTAATCATACAAGACGAAGAACTACTCAAGGAACTGGTGGATCTTCATCGACAAAAAGGCATGTGGAGACTTGAACTTATCTATCACTCTAAAGTCTATCTACTCTATCTCCTATCTTGAGACAAAAGTCGTATTGCTATATAGACTTCGATTATACACATTTGCTATTTCGAGCCGAGTTTATCTTGCTTATATATTTCTCGAAATATGTGTTGGTAAGCTTTCGCTTTGGCCAAGTTCATCTTTAATCGTGACAAAAGTCATGTTGATTATTTCAATATCTTGAAAATTGCTTTGATGAAAAATAGAGTGTGAATAACCTCTATATAACATCCTCTAATAATGTTTCAATGATTGAAATAAAGAGTTTAGAACATGTAACCATCTTTGGATATAAGCATATAATGTGTTCGCACATTAGTGTATAAGTACAAAACTGGGAACCAAATGTATGCATACTTGTGTGTGTACTAAATGGTTGATGGAGACTGGGTAAGTATGCGTACCCGTATGCATACTGGCGGAAGTTCATGACCGTGAATTTCTGCTGTGTTTGGAAATCAAAACCAACTCAATCTGGTTACCTAAGTATGCGTGAAAATACGCATACTGGCGGAAAGTTCACGTCCGTGAATTTCTGCTGAGTTTGAAAACCAAAACAAACTCAAATCCGGTTACTTAAGTAAGCATACTTAAGTGTGTTACTTTCTAAAATTGGTTTATTCATGAACTAAAATATTTATATAATAAGGAATGCAATTTTCAAACCGTGGCTATAATGTTCATGAATCGATTCGAGTGAATCCTAGCCGATTTTGCTTTGATTGTGTCTATTATACTTCTATAAGATCTAAGCAATTGAACAACTCTCGAACTAGTTCATTTGAGTCATTTGGACTAGTTATGGTGAAGATGTATAAGGTTGATATGAGAGTTCTCATATGGCTAACCATTGGTTAACTATTGTTGAACCAACTAAGTATACACATTTAGGTACGGTTACTCAAACCTAAATGACATATATTTCATTTGTGTATAACAAGCTGATATTCGATATAACGGTTGAAAGATATTAGCTTGAACCTAATCAGGTTTTCATTTAACGGTGAATATTGGATGCTTTGTTACCAAGGTAACTTAGATTGCAAACCCTGATTTGGAGACTATATAAAGGAGAACTCTAGCAACTGGGAAAACTAATCCCCAAACCTCCTGTGTGATACTAGTTATGTTAGCTAGAGTCGATTCTCCTTTAACCTTAGGTTTCTGTCGAGACCCTGTAGGTTAACGACTTAAAGACTTCATTGTGATTTTGAAGCCATAACCAACTATTCTCTTTGTAGTTGTGTGATCTGATCTTGCCGTTTCTATCGTGATTGAGTGCAATCGTAAGATTGGCTTGAGATTAATATCTTCGATAAGCAAGAAGAAAATTAGTCACAAACATCTTCGTCTCATCGTTTGTGATTCCACAATATCTTGTTTCGCTAGTCGATTAAGATTATTTTGAGGTGATTGATATTTCTAGGTTGTTCTTCGGGAATATAAGTCCGGTATATCAATTGGTTCCTGTTTACCTTGATTTATCAAAAGACGGAACAAAACTCGTAGGTATTTCTGTGGGAGACAGATTTATCTATTCATGTAGACTTTTCTGTGTGAGAAGGATTTGTTTATTAAAGTCTTCGACTTTGGGTCGTAGCAACTCTTAGTTGTGGGTGAGATCAGCTAAGGGAATCAAGTGTGTAGTATCCTTCTGGGATCAGAGACGTAAGGAGCGCAACTGTACCTTGAATCAGTGTGATATTGATTGGGGTTCAACTACAGTCCAGACCGAATTTAGTTTGTAGTAGGCTAGTGTCTGTAGCGGCTTAACTACCATCGTGTGTGTTTGGCATGTGCCAATGCATGTGCGGAACGCCTTGGAAATATGGCTTGTGGTACGCGTTGGCATGTGCCAATGGCACGTACGGCCATGTTGACCTAGTTGCACGTTTTGCAAGCCTAGGGCGCTATATTTGGCATGCGCCAATGGCATAGCGGCTTGGAAATATGGCTTGTGGTACGCGTTGGCATGTGCCAATGGCACGACGGCCATGTTGACCTAGTTACACGTTTTGCAAGCCTAGGGCGCTATATTTGGCATGCGCCAATGGCATAGCGGCTTGGAGATATGGCTTGTGGTACGCGTTGGCATGTGCCAATGGCACGTACGGCCATGTTGACCTAGTTGCACGTTTTGCAAGCCTAGGGCGCTATATTTTGCATGCGCCAATGGCATAACGGCTTGGAGATATGGCTTGTGGTACGCGTTGGCATGTGCCAATGGCACGTACGGCCATGTTGACCTAGTTGCACGTTTTGCAAGCCTAGGGCGCTATATTTTGGCATGCGCCAATGGTATAGCGGCTTGGAAATATGGCTTGTGGTACGCGTTGGCATGTGCCAATGGCACGTACGGCCATGTTGACCTAGTTGCACATTTTGCAAGCCTAGGGCGCTATATTTGGCATGCGCCAATGGCATAGTGGCTTGGAAATATGGCTTGTAGTACGCGTTGGCATGTGCCAATGGCACGTACGGCCATGTTGACCTAGTTGCACGTTTTGCAAGCCTAAGGCGCTATCTTTTGGCATGCGCCAATGGTATAGCGGCTTGTGGTACGCGTTGGCATGTGCAAATGGCACGTACGGCTATGTTGACCTAGTTGCACGTTTTGCAAGCCTAGTGCGCTATATTTGGCATGCGCCAATGGCATAGCGGCTTGGAAATATGGCTTGTGGTACGCGTTGGCATGTGCTAATGGCACGTACGGCCATGTTGACCTAGTTGCACGTTTTGCAAGCCTAGGACGCTATCTTTGGCATGTGCTGATGGTATAGCAGCTTAGTTTGGCATGGTTGCCAATGAGTGTGATATGTAGTCTGGTTTTGGCATAGTTGCCATGGTGCGCAGTGTGCGGCTTGGTTTGGCATGGTCGCTGGTGTCTTGGCAGTGCGGCTTGGTTTGGCATTGTTGCCATGGTCGCAGGGTGCGACTTGGTTTAGCATTGTTGCCATGGTGCGCAAAAGATATGCGGCTTGGTTTGGCATTGTTGCCATGGTGCGCAGGGTGCGGCTTGGTTTGGCATTGTTGCCATGGTGCGCAGTATGCGGCTTGGTTTGGCATTGTTGCCATGGTGCGCAGGGTGCGGCTTGGTTTGGCATTGTTGCCATGGTGCGCAGTGGTGCGGCTTGGTTTGGCATTGTTGCCATGGTGCGCAGGTGCGGCTTGGTTTGGCATTGTTGCCATGGTGCGCGATATGCGGCTTGGTTTGGCATTGTTGCCATGGTGCGCGAAGATGCGGCTTGGTTTGGCATTGTTGCCATGGTGCGTGATATGCTGGCTTGGTTTGGCATTGTTGCCATGGTGCGCGATATGCGGCTTGGTTTGGCATTGTTGCCATGGTGCGCAGATATGCGGCTTGGTTTGGCATTGTTGCCATGGTGCGCGATATGCGGCTTGGTTTGGCATTGTTGCCATGGTGCGCGAGGTGCGGCTTGGTTTGGCATTGTTGCCATGGTGCGCGAGGGTGCGGCTTGGTTTTGGAATTAGGGTTACGTGTGAAAACCTTAATCGGTATTTTGAAAAATACCCCTATTAATTATTTACACTGAGTTAAATGCTCTTAGTTAATGTGTTGCGGGTAACACTAGGTCATGGGGTTTTACGATTTTACCCCTTGTTTAAAAACCACCATCAACATTAAGTCCCCTGCTTAGCTCGGAACAGGGGCTTTGTTGCGGGGTAAGCATAAGATGGTGACAAACTATCAACAGCAAACCGTAAAGAGGATTGAGGAGGCTTGTTTGACCTTTTATGAATAGGATTTGGAACCCTTGCCTCACGGTAGTTTTGCACAAATCGGGAGGTCTGGCCCAATTGGTGGGGAGGTGCGGCTTGGGCGACGTTGGGAAATTGCGTGTCTTCTGGCTGGTGGGGCCGGCGCAATGTGGAAGTCTGTGCATGCTTGCAGGCGTGACTTGGGAAACTGCGTGTGCTGGCTGGTGGGGCCGGCGCAAAGTGTAGAAGTCGTGCGTGCTTGCAGGTCGGCGTAATTGGTGGTGCCGGTGCAGCTTGGAAACCGTGCTTACAGGCGTGACTTGGGCGACATTGGGAAGTCGCACCCTTTGTGGGCCGTTTCTTGCACGCGTGATTTTGGTAAAAGGGAAATCCTTCCCTATTTCAAAGTCTTCACGCCTATATATATATATATATATATATATATAAAGCCCCTTTCTCCCCATCTTGTGCTTTATTCTTTCCTCTTTTCAAACTAGCGGCAAAGAGAAACCGGCTTCCGAGTGTATGTCTTCGTGTACTTTTCTCTTTTTTTTTTTTTTTTTTTTTTTTTTTTTTTCACGTAGGTGTAAACCTTAAGAGTAGGCGCTTCCACAATCCTTGCATATGATTTCTTGGCGTGCCTCTTGTAGAAAATATTGTATGTATGCAACCAAGGGAAATACTGCATATATTGTTTGAACCCGTAGGAAATATTGCATATATGAATTTTCGGTCCTGAAAGAAATATTTGAACCCTGAAGAAAATACTGTGTGTGTATTTTGAACCCGTAGAGGATGCTCCGTATATAATTCTGAACCCGAAGAAAGATACTGTAGACACACTTGTACCCGTATAGAATGCCGCGTATATAGTCTCGAACTCTAAAAAAATACTGCGTGTATAGTCTTGAACCCGAATAAAATACTGTGTATATAGTCTTGAACCCGAATAAAATACTGTGTATATAGTCTTGAACCCGAATAAAATACTGTGTATATAGTCTTGAACCCGAATAAAATACGTCCTCCTTCCCCTTTCTCTTTTTTGTTGTTGTTGGGTACGATTATGTGTCAGGGAGATAACTTCGTCTTTCTCCGTTTGTTTTGTGCAGATATCTTATTACCAAATTGTTATGAAGGAATTTGATAAGATGTTACCTGAATCAAATTTCACTTCGTCGAAGGATGCTCATAATTCCAAACCGAACACAGAGGATGAATTCTTCACTAGAGCCCTCGCCCCCACTCGGAAGAATCACCCAGGTTTCGTGCCAATTTTGCTAACCGGTGGTGAGGATGAAAGGAAGACACGTTCGGTTTGCCTGAGAGAGCACCATTCGGATTCTGTCTTCATAAAGGGGTGTATTCTTCTTCCAAAATTGACTTGAGGATGTGTCAAAGCCCATTGCGTTCTTTTGATAGATGGGTTGAGTTCATGGTGAGCAAGGAGCATATAAATACCAACTTGACTCGAGCGCGGGTCATTGATGTTGTCAAGACTTCAAAGAAATCTCCAGATTAGGAAGGATATCCAGGCTTGGTTGCTTTCATCTCCAGATGGTGTTCGGACACCCATACAATCATATGTAGATGGGGCGAGATAACTTTCTCCTTGGAGAGTGTGGCTCTCTTCTTTGAACCTTCCGGAGAATCGGGAATCTTAAAATCCAATTATCTGAAAGTGAGGTGAAGATGCGGGATGACCTGGCCGCTAAGTTGGGGGATTTTGCTCGGAAAGACTCCATTGCGAAGTCAAAGGATTCGGCGCAGAAAGAGGATGAAAGATGCCCTTACGGTTGGTGGATATCTCAATGGTTTCCGGACGAGTTGGAGCACGAGCGTAGAAAAGCGATGATCTTCATGTCGCCGCTTTTTTGGCTCTCTGGTTGTCCAGAGACATTTTTGATGACGGTTCTGGCAAGAAAGGAATAAGACCGGAGTTGTTAGCGATTGATGTGAAGTTGGCAAAGGTTGAAGTTCTTCCCATTGGCAAGCTGTTCCTTGGTTCCCTGTATGTGCATCTGGATCACCTAGTTGCGAACATGCAAGTTTCGAATGGTTTCATGAAAGTGGATTCATATGTGCACGTTGATTTTCTGCAAGTCTGGCTATGGGAGCACTTTGAGAAGTATGCTCCGAAACCGCTGCCTTCGCTTCCCGTGAGTTGGGGTGGCTCCCGAATTCTTCGATGGGTGAACAGGCGTCCAAGAGTTGGCGTGAGCTTGGTTAGTTTTCTTGATAAGTTGCATGAAATCAATTTTCGTCCATGGGGGGCCGGTCCATAAGTCAGTGACTCAAATTGACACTTTTGCTTCTGCTCCGCTCATGTCTTTGTCTTCTGATGACGATTTGAGCGTTGGTGAAAAACTGTTCATTCAAAGCTGCTTGCCCGGTTATATGCCGTCTTTCTTCGTGGGGTCTTTCCAGATAGCTGCTTACAATATTGATCGTGCTGCTCGTCACATGGGTTTCGATCAAGGGGTGCCTCTTGTTTACCGGCCGGTGATCCCTAAGGATTCATTGCGTGTCGCCCTTGACGCCAGTGCCCTTAAGCCGGGTATCCGTCTTTCCTTCTTTCAAATGGGAAGAGTAACTTCGACGACCTTTGGCTATAATGAGTTTTGGTGCAACGAGTTTACTATGATCCAAGATTTTGTGAATAACGTGGTGGAAAACGTTCGTTGCAAACCTTCCCCAACAGTTTTCAAGGAGTATCCAATGTTGAGAGATCCCAAGCGAAAGTTGCCTAGCAATTCGGAAAGCCCCGTGCCAAAGGAACGGAGAACGAAGAATCGTGCTTTGGCGGGTTCCGACGGTTTCACAAGATCCTCCCACGGCCCTTGTGTCTTTCAGTTCTTCCAATAACCAGGTATGTGTCGCCTCTTCATTGGTTTGTCTCAAAACACGTGAATTTGGCCGAGAATATGTGTTTTGTTTCCTTCGAGGCTTCGGTAGTGTTAATGCTTTCGCTGCTCTTGCACGTTGCCGGGGAGACGGCAATTTTTTCAAAGAACTCCAGCAGATTGAGCCTTCTCATAGCGATGATGAGTCGAGAGAGAAGAAGGTTCAACGAGTGAGAGTGATTCCTCCAAAGACTGGTTTGTTTCGGGAAGTGGTTCGGTGAGTTTCGCACTTCTTTTCTTTCTTCTTTTGTTTCCTCTTTTGGGAAATATCCGACTCAAGTTCGCAGGAGGAATCCGGTTCGGAGGATGATTAAGGGTAGAGCCGCATGAAAACTTGCCTTTGGTGACCACCGGTGACTTGGAGATGAGCGTTAGCCAATTGCCGGGCACGGATGTGGTTCAAACGGTGGATGATTCTCTCGATGGTTCTTTGTCGTAGACATGGAAGAAGACCTCTCGCGAGTAGTGAGGCTGTGTGCGGCGCCATTTTTGATCCCCGTACTTGGTTCCTTATCCGGGTCATCTGCTGGTTGGCGGCTTGAGGCGTGCCGACTAAGCATGAGGCGTTGTACACCAGAATCTGGGAGAAACACGGGCATATGGCTACAACCAAGAAAGTCACTAGTCGATTTGCGCTGGTTAAGCGTGTGGAAGAGGCTTTATCTTCCATTGAGAACATGCGTGAGGTGACTGGTCACACCGTTTCTGAAGACGTTATTGCCGATCGGGAGCACCATCGCGACGTGTGCGTAGAAAAGGAGTTCAACACTTCGTGGTTTGTCAAAGGCCTTGCCGAGATCCAAAAGTTGAAAGATGCAAGACAATCGAAAGCCTTTCCGCCGAGGAGATTGCACGACAGGAGATGGAACTCGAAAAGCTTTCCGGGATGTTGACTATGAAGAGAGCGGCTCTTGAAGATGCGAAGTTGACTTTCTCCAAAAAGAGCAGACTTGTTGGATGATTTTCCTTGAACGTTTCTCCGTTAAACTTTCATTTAGGTTTTTTTTTTTTTGAAAGACATATTGGATGTCTGGTTCAAAACTTGACCTCTGATAGACAGCTGGTAGCTTTTAGGGTATTGGATTATTTATGGGATGAATGGTTCTGATAATATGACTCTGATTATGTTTTGGGAAAGGAATATTGCTTTTATGAAAGTGTGTGCTAGTAATAGGCACAAGACTCAGTAGTATGACGGTTTTACTAAGGACCTAGAAATAGATCGTATATCTTGTGCAGTCTAAATTTACTCACTTCAAAGGTTTTGTGAACATGCCCCTCTCCGTGTAAAGGGGGCCTTGCTGGTAGCATCGCTAGTTAGTCCCCAATTGCTGGTAGCGTATTCAGCGAGTCTCCAGCTTTCCGGTGTAGTTTTAATCAACTGATAACCGTGTTGTCTGGCAGTTGAGTCGGACTGAGTCACAAGTCCCCAATTGCTGGTAGCATCTTTAACGAGTCCCCAGTTTTCAAGTGTAGTTTTACAACTGGTAACTGGGGCGTCTAGCAGTTGAGTCGGATCGAGCGGTAGCATCTTCGGCAAGTCCCCAGTTTTCTCGTGTAGTTTTACAACTAGTAACCGGGTTGTCTGATAGTTGCGTCGGATTGAGTCGCCTTCCCCGACCATCTTGACATCCGGGTCGAAGAACGAGATCGACGATCGACATTGTAGCCGATAGATCAATCCTCCCACCGTGGTCGCCAATTGTTTATGGGTAAAAATCGTTTCTGCCGATTTCGGTAAATTCGGTTGGTGAGTGAGAAACTGGTTCAAACCGTAAACAAATGTGTTGCACGTGAGCACTTTATAGATTCGAGAGATCAATCTGTACAAGTCCGGCCTAAACCAAGAAATGGCCGTTCCAGACTTGCTTCGGTCACAAAGTGGGGGAGAAGGGTTGATTTGGGGAGGGAAGCAAAGAAAGGTGTTGAGGCAGAATAGTGCGGGAGAGTAGTATCTCGACTTGTATCGAGAAAGTGAAAGCTTGGGAGCTTGCAAGAGATGAAAGCTTTTGGAGAGCTTGCAAAGTTTCCTTTTCGAGAGTGTAGTATTTTTCTCTCCCGACCGAGACTTGTTGTCGGTGGTGGAAATAGGTAAGACCTATTTATACAAGTCGAGATTGAAACGTACCCGGCCTCATGAAGGAAGAGAGTAAAGGGTGAAATAATGGGAGGAGGTGGTAACCGCATGGTGTTAATGGGTGAAAACGTTTTCACCATTATTTCCTCATTTATTTGACCGCTTTATTCCTTTTCACGCTTTCTTAATGTGAGCGTAGTGTACGCCGCAAGCAAGCTGTGACCGCCAAACCAAAACCCTGGAAAGCATCCCCCAGTTTTGTGTTGATATCTCGTTGGTTGCACCTTGAGTGCAAGTGGCGCTGCTAGTGGCGCGTGTGGCATGTGCCATTGGCATGTGCGGAATGCCCTTGTTGCAGGTTGTACTTCGAGTGCAAGTGGTAATGCCAGAGCTGCTAGTGGCGTGCGTGGCATGTGCCAATGGCATGTGCGGAATGCCTTGGTGGTAGGTTGTATGTTGAGTGTAAGTGGCAATGCCAGAACTGCTAGTGACGTGTGTGGCATGTGCGGAATGCCTTGGTGGTAGGTTGCACGGTTTGCAAGTTAGGCTACCAGCGTGTGTGTTTGGCATGTTCCAATGGCATGTGCGGAATGCTTTGGTGGTAGGTTGCACGGCTTGCAAGTTAGGCTACCATCGTGTGTGTTTGGCATGTGCCAATGGCATGTGCGGAATGCCTTGGTGGTAGGTTGCACGGTTTGCAAGTTAGGCTACCATCATGTGTGTTTGGCATGTGCCAATGGCATGTGCGGAATGCCTTGGTGGTAGTTTGCACGGCTTGCAAGCTAGGCTACCATCGTGTGTGTTTGGCATGTGCCAATGGCATGTGCGGAACGCCTTGGAAATATGGCTTGTGGTACGCATTGGCATGTGCCAATGGCACGTCTGACCATGTTGACCTAGTTGCACGTTTTGCAAGCCTAGGGCGCTATATTTGGCATGCGCCAATGGCATAGCGGCTTGGAAATATGGCTTGTGGTACGCGTTGGCATGTGCCAATGGCACGTACGGCCATGTTGACCTAGTTGCACGTTTTGCAAGCCTAGGGCGCTATATTTGGCATGCACCAATGGCATAGCGGCTTGGAGATATGGCTTGTGGTACGCGTTGGCATGTGCCAATGGCACGTACGGCCATGTTGACCTAGTTGCACGTTTTGCAAGCCTAGGGCGCTATATTTGGCATGCGCCAATGGCATAACGGCTTGGAGATATGGCTTGTGGTACGCGTTGGCATGTGCCAATGGCACGTACGGCCATGTTGACCTAGTTGCACGTTTTGCAAGCCTAGGGCGCTATATTTTGGCATGCGCCAATGGTATAGCGGCTTGGAAATATGGCTTGTGGTACGCGTTGGCACGTGCCAATGGCACGTACGGCCATTGGCATGCGCCAATGGTATAGCGGCTTGGAAATATGGCTTGTGGTACGCGTTGGCACGTGCCAATGGCACGTACGGCCATGTTGACCTAGTTGCACGTTTTGCAAGCCTAGGGCGCTAGCTTTTGGCATGCGCCAATGGTATAGCGGCTTGTGGTACGCGTTGGCATGTGCCAATGGCACGTACGGCCATGTTGACCTAGTTGCACGTTTTGCAAGCCTAGGGCGCTATATTTGGCATGCGCCAATGGCATAGCGGCTTGGAAATATGGCTTGTGGTACGCGTTGGCATGTGCCAATGGCACGCACGGCCATGTTGACCTAGTTGCACGTGTTGCAAGCCTAGGGCGCTATCTTTGGCATGTCTTGATGGTATAGCGGCTTAGTTTGGCATGGTTGCCAATGAGTGTGATATGTAGTTTGGTTTTGGCATGGTTGCCATGGTGCGTGATGTGCGGCTTGGTTTGGCATGGTGCTGTGGTGCGCAGGGTGCGGCTTGGTTTGGCATTGTTGCCATGGTGCGCAGGGTGCGGCTTGGTTTGGCATTGTTGACATGGTGCGCAGTATGCGGCTTGGTTTGGCATTGTTGCCATGGTGCGCAATATGCGAATTGGTTTGGCATTGTTGCCATGGTGCGCATGGTGCGGCTTGGTTTGGCATTGTTGCCATGGTGCGCAGGGTGCGGCTTGGTTTGGCATTGTTGCCATGGTGCGCAATATGCGGCTTGGTTTGGCATTGTTGCCATGGTGCGCAGGGTGCGGCTTGGTTTGGAATTGTTGCCATGGTGCGCAGGGTGCGGCTTGGTTTGGCATTGTTGCCATGGTGCGCAGGGTGCGGCTTGGTTTGGCATTGTTGCCATGGTGCGCAGGTGCGGCTTGGTTTGGCATTGTTGCCATGGTGCCAGGTGCGCTTGGTTTGGCATTGTTGCCATGGTCGCTTGATATGCGGCTTGGTTTGGCATTGTTGCCATGGTGCGCAGTGGTGCGGCTTGGTTTGGCATTGTTGCCATGGTGCGCGCAGGTGCGGCTTGGTTTGGCATTGTTGCCATGGTGCGCATGGTGCGGCTTGGTTTGGCATTGTTGCCATGGTGCGCAGGTGCGGCTTGGTTTGGCATTGTTGCCATGGTGCGTGAAGATGCGGCTTGGTTTGGCATTGTTGCCATGGTGCGCGTGGTGCGGCTTGGTTTGGCATTGTTGCCATGGTGCGCAGTGGTGCGGCTTGGTTTGGCATTGTTGCCATGGTGCGCGCAGGTGCGGCTTGGTTTGGCATTGTTTCCATGGTGCGCGGGTGCGGCTTGGTTTGGCATTGTTGCCATGGTGCGCGGGAGTGCGGCTTGGTTTGGCATTGTTGCCATGGTGCGTGAGATGCGGCTTGGTTTGGCATTGTTGCCATGGTGCGATATGCGGCTTGGTTTGGCATTGTTGCCATGGTGCGTGAAGATGCGGCTTGGTTTGGCATTGTTGCCATGGTGCGCATGATATGCGGCTTGGTTTGGCATTGTTGCCATGGTGCAAGATATGCGGCTTGGTTTGGCATTGTTGCCATGGTGCGCGATATGCGGCTTGGTTTGGCATTGTTGCCATGGTGCGCGTGGTGCGGCTTGGTTTGGCATTGTTGCCATGGTGCGCAGGTGCGGCTTGGTTTTGGAATTAGGGTTACGTGTCGAAACCCTAATCTGGTATTTTGAAAAAATACCCCTATTAATTATTTACACCTGAGTTAAATGCTCTTAGTTAATGTGTTGCGGGTAACACTAGGTCATGGGGTTTTACGTTTTTACCCCTTGTTTAAAAACCACCATCAACAACAGGCTATTACCAGAAATCAGACAAGATGACTATATTACGGAGGTATGCTGACTGGCAAGCTAAATAGGTTGAGGGCCACACAAACACCTTAGATAGACCCGAGAGAATGAGTCAACATTTAAACCAATCGACTGAATCCGAGCAACAACAAACTCAACTTCTCTCTACGCCTAATGCCAACACTAATAATCCAAAGTGTAACCTGGTAATATCTCTCTCATCCATCTTTGTTTGCAACTCTGCTAACAACACAACATATAGCTTGTTTTTTCTTGACAGGTCCCTATCCAAGGTACCATTAGCCAACAAAAGACAAGTCCACTACACTAAAGGCACTCTTCTTGGATACTTGCTACTTCCCTTTTTCAAGCATCACGGTCCCTTAGACTATCTGACCACAAAAACCAAAATTACCTATACATATTCTGGATACAACAATCATCGACACACACCCGTGATTCGTTTTCAAATTAAAGCCTTCCTCATTTCCCTCTCTCTTGAAAAACTTCATATTACCCTTTTTATTCCCGGTGAACATCACTTCCTCCACTACTATTTTCTCATACATCTCTACTTCATCCCCATGGCCTCCACTTCTAGCTCTAACCCAAATAGTATTGATAGTCTGGTCAATAAAATGAACTCAACTCTCAATATCCCTGAGGATTTGTTTCCAAAAGTCTTCCTCAATCCTGACAATGTCAAAACCAAGCAACCCCTAAATTGGAAATGGTGTTTTATTGGAAAGCTCTGCAGCAACACCTGCTTTCAAACCTCTAAAGTTAGTAACTTCATAAATGCTAACTGGGAATCATTGAGCAGAGTGGAAATTGATATTTGGAATAGAATAAGAAATTACTACATCCTCAGGCTTACCCATGAGGAGGACTATCTCACTCTTTGGTTACTCATTAAAAGAATCCCAACACACATCATCCCTGATATAAGAAATATAGTCAAACCAGTATGTGTTTTTCAGGATGCTAAAAAGCTATATGGAAGAGATAGATTTGAGAAAAACTTAGAGGTAAAACCCACTTTGGATGTAACTAGACCACTCAAGTTTGGTATTGAAGCATTTGAAACATCTACTTTATCTCACTGGCTGGAAATTGCTTATGCTCTGAATATTATTAAGTTATGTAAAGTTTGCAGAATCCTTGATCACCCAGGACCCCTTTGTGCAACACTACCAAACCAAATCACCCCCATCAACAATCCCTACCAACCCCCCAACCAGCACCACCACCAAGAACCCCACAACAAAAAAATGTCCAAGATGGAAAAGATGTTATTTACCGACCTTACTCGGATGCTTGATCTTTGCAGAGAATTTGAAGTTAAGATAAAGAATGCTAAGAAGTTGGAACTTGGGAAAGCTATAGCAAACATTGCTTTTTCCTCCAGCAATCCTATTACTTTTGGATCTCAAAGCATTCCGTCAGCTGATTAACCAAATTCCCCCCACCCTGATGTCCTTGCCTTTCAACTCAGGAACAAAAAGCTAGCTTTGACTAAGAAAAATCCAAGCACCGATAAGAAAAATCTCCCAAGGATGAAAGTTGCTGCAAGAGCCAACAACACCAATTCTACAACCATTCCTCAACAACCTAGTTGTTGCTGATGCTAATACTTACTTTCCAGCCACTGCTCCCCCCAAAAGCTTTCCCTTTCAATTCCCTCCCTACTCTGGCTCAAATTAAGACTAGAATGAAAGCTGAAATTGCTAAGAAAAAGAAAGAGGCATGGAAAGAGAATAAAAAATCTCATATCTTTGAGGACACTAGTTCAAACCCCTTATTGATAACCTTTTCTGTTGCTAAAAGAAAAAATCCAATCTACAATGATAATGATAACAACCTCAACAGCACTGACACTGAAAAGCTCAAGAAATTCAAGGAATTGGATGAAACTCATACAGATCTCAATGACACTCTCCCTCTGGCTAATGGTACCTTGGGAAACCCCTTATCTGCTAGCATGGTAAACTGTCACTTATAACTCTCCTTAACTTTTACATATTATCTTTCCCTGAACTATTACTATCAAACTATCATCACTATATTGTATGATAACATTACTAAAAGACCAACCTCCAAGTATCCTATTGTGTCCTATTTTTGGCAATTTTTCACTGCCCTGGCCTGGAATTGCCGAGGATTAGGCACTAGAGATGCCAAGAAATACTTGAATGACATGCTTAACTTAATCCTAATGTTATTTTTATCTCTAAAACTAAACAAATATAGGAAGGCTTAAAAAAAATTATGCATGAGGTTAATGTCTACAACTTCTGGTATGTTAATCCGGGAGGGGAAAGTGGTAATGCTGGAGGCTTAGCTTTGATATGAAAAAGTAATATCTCAATTAACATCATTGATGAAAAAGCGGGGGTCTAACAACCTCACCCAATATTTCGCTTAGCAATCTGTATGGACTAACTCCAATATACTTTTAAGAGAATCAACTAGACAGTCAGACTCAATCTTAATAAAAAGTATATCAAAGAGTTATATCTCAATTTCTCAATTCAATCCTTACTCAAGCAAATAGAAATCTGCGAGCCTAATTGAATACAAGAGAAATTAACTTGAACGGTGCCAAATACCAATGTTCAAGGATCAATCAATTTCAATCAACTACCAAAGGTTGGATTTACCAATTGATCGATTCAACGCACAACCTCGGATATTTCAATTATATAACAAAATATAATGTGGAAAAGAAATAACACAGACACCAGAAGTTTTGTTAACGAGGAAACCGCAAATGAAGAAAAACCCCGGGACCTAGTCCAGATTGAACACCACACTGTAGCCTAACTTGCAAGCCGTGCAACCTACCACCTAGGCATTCCGCACATGCCATTGGCACATGCCAAACACACACGCTGGTAGCCTAACTTGCAAACCGTGCAACCTACCACCAAGGCATTCCGCACATGCCATTGGCACATGCCAAACACACACGATGGTAGCCTAACTTGCAAGCCGTGCAACCTACCACCAAGGCATTCGCACATGCCATTGGCACATGCCAAACACACACGATGGTAGCCTAACTTGCAAACCGTGCAACCTACCACCAAGGCATTCCGCACATGCCACACACGCCACTAGCAGACTCGGCATTGCCACTTACACTCAACATACAACCTACCACCAAGGTATTCCGCACATGCCATTGGCACATGCCACGCACGCCACTAGCAGCTACGGCATTACCACTTGCGCTCGAAGTACAACTCCGCAACAAGGGCATTCCGCACATGCCAATGGAACATGCCACACACGCCACTAGCGGCGCCACTTGCACTCAAGGTGCAACCAACGAGATATCAACACAAAACTGGGGATGCTTTCCGGGGTTTTGGTTTGGCGATCACTGACTTGCGGCGTACACTACGCTCACATTAAGAAAGCGTGAAAAGGAATAAAGCGGTCAAATAAATGAGGAAATAATGGTGAAAACGTTTTCACCCATTAACACCATGCGGTTACCACCTCCTCCCATTATTTCACCCTTTACTCTCTTCCTTCATGAGGCCGAGTACGTTTCAATCTCGACTTGTATAAATAGGTCTTACCTATTTCCACCAGGACAACAAGTCTCGGTCGGGAGAAAAATACTACACTCTCGGAAAAGGCAACTTTGCAAGCTCTCCAAAAAGCTTTCATCTCTTGCAAGCTCCCAAGCTTTCACTTTACGATACAAGTCGAGATACTACTCTCCCGCACTATTCTGGCCTCAACACCTTTCTTTGCTTCCCTCCCCAAATCAACCCTTCTCCTCCACTTTGTGACCGAAGCAAGTCTGGAACGGCCATTTCTTGGTTTAGGCCGGACTTATGCATTGATCTCTCGAATCTATAAAGTGCTCACGTGCAACACATTTGTTTAGGGTTTGAACCAGTTTCTCACTCACCAACCGAATTTACCGAAATCGGCGAAACGATTTTTACCCATAAACAATTGGCGACCACAAATGGGAGGATTGATCTATCGGCTACAATGTCAGACTGTCGATCTCGTTCTTTGACCCAGATGTCAAGATGGTCGGGGAAGGCGACTCAATCCGACGCAACTATCAGACAACCCGGTTACTAGTTGTAAAACTACACGAGAAAACTGGGGACTTGCCGAAGATGCTACCTCTCGATCCGACTCAACTGCTAGACGCCCGGTTACCGGTTGTAAAACTACACTTGAAAACTGGGGACTCGTTAAAGATGCTACCAGCAATTGGGGACTTGTGACTCAGTCCGACTCAACTGCCAGACAACACGGTTATCAGTTGATTAAAACTACACCGGAAAGCTGGAGACTCGCTGAATACGCTACCAGCAATTGGGGACTAATCGGCGATGCTACCAAAGCAAGGCCGCCTTTACACGGAGAGGGCGTGTTCACAAAACCTTTGAAGTGAGTAAATTTAGACCGCACAAGATATACGATCTATTTCTAGGTCCTTAGTAAAACCGTCATACTACCGAGTCTTGTGCCTATTGCTAGCACACACTTTCATAAAAGCAATATTCCTTTCCCAAAACATAATCGAGTCATATTATCGTAACCATTCATCAAGAAATAATCCAATACCCTAAAAGCTACTAACCTGTCTATTAGAGGTCAAGTTTTGAACCAGACATCCAATATGTCTTTCAAAAAAAAAAAAACCCTAAATGAAAGTTTAACGGAGAAACGTTCAAGGAAAATCATCCAACGAGTCTGCTCTTTTTTGAAGAAAGTCAACTTCGCATCTTCAAGAGCCGCTCTCTTCATAGTCAACATCTTGGAAAGCTTTTCGAGTTCCATCTCCTGTCGTGCAATCTCCTTGGCGGAAAGGCTTTCGATTCTTTGCATCTTTCAACTTTTGGATCTCGGCAAGGCCTTTGACAAACCACGAAGTGTTGAACTCCTTTTCTACACACACGTCGCGATGGTGCTCCCGGTCGGCAATAACGTCTTGAAACGGTGTGACCAGGTCACCTCACGCATGTTCTCAATGGAAGATAAAGCCTCTTCCACACGCTTAACCTTGGCCGCAAATCGACTAGTGACTTTCTTGGTTGTAGCCATATGCCCGTGTTTCTCCCGGATTCTGGTGTACAACGCCTCATGCTTAGTCGGCACGCCTGAAGCCGCCAACCAGCACATGACCACGGATAAGGAACCAAGTACGGGGATCAAAAATGGCGCCCGCACTGGCCTCACTACTCGCAGAGGGTCTTCTTCCATGTCTAAGACAAAGAACCATCGAGAGAATCATCCTTTGTTTGAACCACATCCCGTGCCGGCAATTGGCTAACGCTCATCTCCAAGTCACCACGGTGGTCACCAAAGGCAAGTTTTCATGCGGCTCTACCCCAGAATCATCCTCCGAACCGGATTCCTCCTACGAACTTGAGTCAGATATTTCCCAAAAGAGGAAACAAAATAAGAAAGAAAAGAAGTGCGAAACTCACCGAACCACTTCCCGAAACAGAACCAGTCTTTGCCAGGAGGAATCACTCTCACTCGTTGAACCTTCTTCTCTCTCGACTCATCATCGCTATGAGAAGGCTCAATCTTCTGGAGTTCTTTGAAGAAATTGCCGTCTCCGGCAACGTGCAAGAGCCGCGAAAGCATTAACACTACTAGAAGCCCTGAAGGAAACAAGACACATATTCTCGGCCCGAAATTCACGTTTTTTGAGACAAACCAATGAAGAGGCGACACATACCCGGTTATTGGAAGAACTGAAAGACACAAGGGCCGTGGGAGGATCTTGTGAAACCATCCGGAACCCGCCAGCACGATTCTTCGTTCTCCGTTCCTTGGCCTGGGGGCTTTCCGAATTGCTAGGCAACTTTCGCTTGGGATCTCTCAACATTGGATACTCCTTCAGAACTGCTGGGGAAGGTTTGCAACGAACGTTTTCCACCACGTTATTCACAAAATCTTGGATCATAGTAAACTCATTGCACCAAAACTCATTATAGCCAAAGGTCGTCGAAGTTACTCTTCCCATTTGAAAGAAGGAAAGACGGATACCGGCTTTAAGGGCATCAAGGCGTCAAGGGCGACACGCAATGAATCCTTAGGGATCACCAGTAGGTAAACAAGAGGCACCCCTTGATTGAAACCCATGTGACGAGCAAAGACGGTCAATATTGTAAGCAACTATCCGGAAAGACCCCACGAAGAAAGACGACATATAACCGGGCAAGCAGCTTTGAATGAATAGTTTTTCACCAACGCTCAAATCGTCATCAGAAGACAAAGACATGAGCGGAGCAGAAGCAAAAGTGTCAATTTGAGTCACTGACTTATGGACCAGGCCCCCATGGACGAAAATTGATTTCATGCAACTTATCAAGAAAACTAACCAAGCTCACGCCAACTCTTGGGCCTTTGTTCACCCATCGAAGAATTCGGGAGCCACCCCAACTCACGGGAAGCGAAGGCAGCGGTTTCGGAGCATACTTCTCAAAGTGCTCCCATAGCCAGACTTGCAGAAAAGCAACGTGCACATATGAATCCACTTTCATGAAACCATTCGAAACTCACATGTTCGCAACTAGGTGATCCAGATGCACATACGGGGAACCAAGGAACTGACTTGCCAATGGGAAGAACTTCACCCTTTGCCAACTTCACAAAGCAATCGCTAACAACTCGGTCTTATTCCTTTCTTGCCGGAACCGTCATCAAAAATGTCTCTGGACAACTGAGAGAGCCAAAAATGCGGCGACATGAAGATCATGCTTTTCCGTTCGGGCTCCAACTCGTCCGGAAACCATTAAGATATCCACCAACCGTAAGGGCACCTTTCATCCTCTTTCCGGGAAGAATCCTTCGACTTCGCAATGGAGTCTTTCCGATCAAAATCCCCCAACTTAGCGGCCAGGTCATCCCGCATCTTCACCTCACTTTCGAGATAATTGGATTTTAAGATTCCCGATTCTCGGAAGGTTCAAAGAAGAGAGCCACACTCTCCAAGGAGAAAGTTATCTCGCCCCATCTACATATGATTGTATGGGTGTCCGAACACCATCCGGAGATGAAAGCAACCAAGCCTCCGGGATATCCTTCCTAACTGGAGATTTCTTGAAGTCTTGACAAAGATCAATGACTGCGCTCGAGTCAAGTTGGTATTTATATGCTCCTTGCTCACCATGAACTCAACCCATCTATCAAAAGAACGCAATGGGCTTTGACACATCCTGAAGTCAATGTTGGAAGAAGAATACACCCCTTTATGAAGACAGAACCGAATGGTGCTCTCTGGGCAAACCGAACGTGTCTTCCTTTCATCCTCACCACCTAGGTTAGCAAAATTGGAACGAAACACGGGTGATTCTTAGAGCGGGGCGAGGGCTCTAGTGAAGAATTCATCCTCTCTGTGTTCGGTTTGGAATTATGAGCATCCTTCGACGAAGTGAAATTTGATTCAGGTAACATCTTATCAAATTCCTTCATAACAATTTGGTAATAAGATATCTGCACAAAACAAACGGAGAAAGGCGAAGTTATCTCCCTGACACATAATCGTACCCAACAACAACAAAAAAAGAGAAAGGGGAAGGAGGACGTATTTTATTCGGGTTCAAGACTATATACACGATATTTTATTGGGTTCAAGACTATATACAGTATTTTATTCGGGTTCAAGACTATATACACGGTATTTTATTCGGGTTCAAGACTATATACACAGTATTTTATTCGGGTTCAAGACTATTGATATTTTCTTCGAGTTCGAGACTATATACGCGGCATTCTATACTGGTACAAGTGTGTCTCAGTATCTTTCTTCGGGTTCGTAATTATATACGGAGCATCCTCTACGGGTTCAAAATACACACGCATGATATTTTCTTGAGGTTCAAATATTTCTTTCGGGACCAGAAAATTCATATATGCAATATTTCCTACGGGTTCAAACAATATATGCGGTATTTCCCTTGGTTGCATACATACAATATTTTCTACAAGAGGCACGCCAAGAAATCATATGCAAGGATTGTGGAAGCGCTACTCTTAAGGTTTACACCTACGTGAAAACAAAAAAAAAAAAAAAGAGAGAAAAGTACTCGAAGACATGCTGGAAGCCGGTTTCTCTTTGCCGCTAGTATGAAAAGAGGAAAGAATAAAGCGCAGGATGGGGAGAAAGGGGCTTTATATATATATATATAGGCGTGAAGACTTTGAAATAGGGAAGGATTTCCCTTTTACCAAAATCACGCGTGCAAGAAATGGGCCCACAAAGGGTGCGACTTCCCAATGTCGCCCAAGTCACGCCTGCAAGCACGGTTTCCAAGCTGCACTGGCACCACCAATTGCGCCGACACCGCAAGCACGCACAGCTTCCACATTGCGCCCGGTCCCACCAGCCCAAGACACGCAGCGATTTTTTCCCAAGTCACGCCTGCATGCACGCACGACTTCCACATTGCTCCGCCCTACCGGCCAAGACACGCAATTTCCCAACGTCGCCCAAGCTGCACCGGCCCCACCAATTGGGCCAGCCTCCCGATTTGTGCAAAACTACCAGAGGCAAGGGTTCCAAATCCTATTCATAAAAGGTCAGACAAGCCTCCTCAATCCTCTTTATGGTTTCTTTGTTGATAGTTTGTCACCATCTTATGCTTACCCATGACAAAGCCCCTGTTCCGAGATAAACGGGGGACTTAATGTTGATGGTGGTTTTTAAACAAGGGTAAAAACGTAAAACCCCATGACCTAGTGTTACCCGCAACACATTAACTAAGAGCATTTAACTCAGTGTAAATAATTAATAGGGGTATTTTTTTCAAAATACCATATTAGGTTTTCGACCACGTAACCCTAATTCCAAAACCAAGCCACACCTTGCGCACCATGGCAACAATGCCAAACCAAGCCGCGCACCCGCGCACCATGGCAACAATGCAAAACCAAGCGCGCCCTGCGCACCATGGCAACAATGCCAAACCAAGCCGCATATCTGCGCACCATGGCAACAATGCCAAACCAAGCGCATCCGCAAGCACCATGACAACAATGCCAAACCAAGCCGCATATCTGCGCACCATGGCAACAATGCCAAACCAAGCCGCATACTGCGCACCATGGCAACAATGCCAAACCAAGCCGCATACTGCGCACCATGGCAACAATGCCAAACCAAGCCGCACCCTGCGCACCATGGCAACAATGCCAAACCAAGCCACACCCTGCGCACCATGGCAACAATGCACAAACCAAGCCACACCACTGCGCACCATGGCAACAATGCCAAACCAAGCCGCACCTCGCGCACCATGGCAACAATGCCAAACCAAGCCGCACCTGCGCGCACCATGGCAACAATGCCAAACCAAGCCGCACCCTGCGCACCATGGAAACAATGCCAAACCAAGCCGCACCACACGCGCACCATGGCAACAATGCCAAACCAAGCCGCATGGTGCGCACCATGGCAACAATGCCAAACCAAGCCGCATCATCTGCACCATGGCAACAATGCCAAACCAAGCCGCACCCTGCGCACCACGGCAACAATGCCAAACCAAGCCGCACCCTGCGCACCACGGCAGCCATGCCAAACCAAGCCGCACACTGCGCACCATGGCAACCATGCCAAAACCAAACTACATATCACACTCATTGGCAACCATGCCAAACTAAGCCGCTATACCATCAGCACATGCCAAAGATAGCGCCCTAGGCTTGCAAAACGTGCAACTAGGTCAACATGGCCGTACGTGCCATTGGCACATGCCAACGCGTACCACAAGCCATATTTCCAAGCCGCTATGCCATTGGCGCATGCCAAATATAGCGCCCTAGGCTTGCAAAACGTGCAACTAGTTCAACATGGCCGTACGTGCCATTGGCACATGCCAACGCGTACCACAAGCCATATTTCCAAGCCGCTATACCATTGGCGGATGCCAAAAGACAGCGCCCTAGGCTTGCAAAACGTGAAACTAGGTCAACATGGCCGTACGTGCCATTGGCACATGCCAACGCGTACCACAAGCCATATTTCCAAGCCGCTATGCCATTGGCGCATGCCAAATATAGCGCCCTAGGCTTGCAAAACGTGCAACTAGGTCAACATGGCCGTACGTGCCATTGGCACATGCCAACGCGTACCAAAAGCCATAATTCCAAGCCGCTATACCATTGGCGCATGCCAAAATATAGCGCCCTAGGCTTGCAAAACGTGCAACTAGGTCAATATGGCTGTACGTGCCATTTCCACATGCCAACGCGTACCACAAGCCATATCTCCAAGCCGCTATGCCATTGGCGCATGCCAAATATAGCGCCCTAGGCTTGCAAAACGTGCAACTAGATCAACATGGCCGTACGTGCCATTGGCACATGCCAACGCGTACCACAAGCCATATCTCCAAGCCGCTATGCCATTGGCGCATGCCAAATACAGCGCCCTAGGCTTGCAAAACGTGCAACTAGGTTAACATGGCCGTACGTGCCATTGACACATGCCAACGCGTACCACAAGCCATATTTCCAAGCCGCTATGCCATTGGCGCATGCCAAATATAGCACCCTAGGCTTGCAAAACGTGCAACTAGGTCAACATGGCCGTACGTGCCATTGGCACATGCCAACGCGTACCCCAAGCCATATTTCCAAGGCGTTCCGCACATGCCATTGGCACATGCCAAACACACACGCTGGTAGCCTAACTTGCAAGCCGTGCAACCTACCACCAAGGCATTCCGCACATGCCATTGGCATATGCCAAACACACACGCTGGTAGCCTAACTTGCAAACCGTGCAACCTACCACCAAGGCATTCCGCACATGCCATTGGCACATGCCAAACACACACGATGGTAGCCTAACTTGCAAGCCGTGCAATCTACCACCAAGGCATTCCGCACATGCCATTGGCACATGCCAAACACACACGCTGGTAGCCTAACTTGCAAACCGTGCAACCTACCACCAAGCCTTTCCGCACATGCCACACACGCCACTAGCATGACTCGGCATTGCCACTTACACTCAACATACAACCTACCACCAAGGCATTCCGCACATGCCATTGGCACATGCCACGCACGCCACTAGCGCTCGAAGTACAACTGCGCAACAAGGGCATTCCGCACATGCCAATGGCACATGCCACACGCGCCACTAGCAGCGCCACTTGCACTCAAGGTGCAACCAACGAGATATCAACACAAAACTTGGGGATGCTTTCCAGGGTTTTGGTTTGGCGGTCACAGCTTGCAGCGTACACTACGCTCACATTAAGAAAGCGTGAAAAGGAATAAAGCGGTCAAATAAATGAGGAAATAATGGTGAAAACGTTTTCACCCATTAACACCATGCGGTTACCACCTCCTCCCATTATTTCACCCTTTACTCTCTTCCTTCATGAGGCTAGGGTACGTTTCAATCTCGACTTGTATAAATAGGTCTTACCTATTTCCACCAGACAACAAGTCTCGGTCAGGAGAAAAATACTACACTCTCAGAAAAGGCAACTTTGCAAGCTCTCCAAAAAGCTTTCATCTATTGCAAGCTCCCAAGCTTTCACTTTCTGATACAAGTCGAGATACTACTCTCCCAGGATTATTCTGGCCTCAACACCTTTCTTTGCTTCCCTTCCCAAATCAACCCTTCTCCTCCACTTTGTGGCCGAAGCAAGTGCGGAACGGCCATTTCTTGGTTTAGGCCGGACTTGTACGGTTGATCTCTCGAATCTATAAAGTGCTCACATGCAGCACATTTGTTTAGGGTTTGAACCAGTTTCTCACTCACCAACCGAATTTACCGAAATCGGCAGAAACGATTTTTACCCATAAACACCTGTGTCATACGGTCCCCGACCCACATAATCAATAAGGCATGTCTCCATATAAAACTTCTTCTAAAAATTCTAAATCCGGTTCAAACTCCATCTTGACCGGTTGTATTAACTTTGACCTTTCCTAAATTCTAAATCCGATTCAAACTCCATCTAAACTTATCTCTTTTACTCACATCACCCCTTTCTCTGTTTCCATTGGGTTTCTCTTTTATGGATCCGGTGCCATTCCAATGTGTTTAGTTGTTCTTCGGCGTGGTCTTTATGAAAAGCATTACCAGAGACAAACCTGTTTACTATGCCTTCCATTTCTCTGTATCGAACCTTTGCTAATTTGATTGTAGGATGAACAAAATAATCGGATACCAACGTCCCTAACCACCTCAAGCCCCAAATCCGATATTGGCTGCTAAGAGTGTATGACACTACACAACAGAAGGCCTCTTGGGACGGCCAATAAGCTTCCCAAGAGGACAATAAACCGTCCCAAGAGGTATTAGGGACGTTTTATCTACCATCCCCTATTCCACCGTCACTAATACTATTTGGCCATGTTTTCTTTTTGGGACGGTCATATTTTAACCTTAATTTAAATATTCTATGACTATTAGGGACGTTCACGCCATCACCGTCCCAAATATCCATCTTTAGGGACGGTTTTGAAAAAACAGCCGTCCCTAGAAGCTACTTGTTTTGTAGTGTGAACAGATGGGACTCGGTGACGCAGTGATATGAATCGTGTTACTTTGGTTGTTGTTGACATGTTGTTTCTGTTTTGTTCGGGTTCAATTATTCCAAATACATCTGTCGCTAGCTTTTAGTTAATATAAGCTCCTGCATTATTGCTTATATATTTATAATTAAACTATGACTCAATTTTCTTGCGTTTACTTTGAAGCTTTCCTAGAACTAACTAGTCACTATACTGAGTGTTTTCTTTAGTTTTTTCATCACTTATGGGGAATAGAGATAAATCAATTTTATTACTAGTTGGTTAACTCGTATGTCTGAATGTGAATGCATAGTTTGCCTCTCTTGGCTCTTGGAGTATTCCATTAGCCGGTTAAATATGCTATGCTAAGAAAATTAGTATATAAAAAAAAACCGTAATAATCAGTATCACATGGCTTAGTTGGTGGATTGCGAAATGAGGAGAAACTACCAACTAGCAATTGATTTTTAATTTCCTACATAAATCCATGCATAGTGTGGTCTCGATTAGCAACATCAAATCAGGCGCTAATTCCGCGCAGATTCCAGATTAACTTAATTTTTTTCTCAACTAGGAGCACCACCTAACATTTAACAAATACAGTATATTTTAAGTTTTCATATCACCCTAATTAGACAAATCCTTGTTGGGTTAATTAACTCCAGTTAAGAGCTAGCTTCATTTGACTTTTGTGAGTCTGTTCCTTGAGTTTCATTTACATCATCTAAACAGGCACCCTAGTCTCTCATAACTCTTGTAACCTTTTTCTTTTAATCATCAAAATACAAACTTGAGATTATATCTTCTACTTGCTTTTCCCTTCTTTTCTTGCTTCCTGCTCTTCTTATCATTCGGTTTAATCTTTTCTTGCTGAAATCATTTACTTGTTATTATGGCGTTGGAAGAGATCTTTGTTACCGGTGCTACAGGGTTCATGAAAAAATTAGTTTCTGTTGCTGCCAAAACAGTTGGTAGGGCTGGGGCTGTGGATAAAGATCTGCAAAAGCTCAAGGATACTCTGGAGATGATTGCGGCTGTAACTTCTGATGCTGAAAGGAGGCAAGTCCAATCCAAAGTTGTGCTACTGTGGTTGAGAAGGCTCCAGAGCGTTGCATATGATATTGATGACCTTTTGGATGAAATGTCTTATAAAGCCATACGTCTCACTGAAAAACATGGAAAACGGGAGAAGGTACGCTACTCTTCAGATAAATTTGGTTCCAAAATGGCTAATAGAATCAAAATCATTAATCAAGAATTAGATGAAATTGCCAAGCTAAAATATATGTATGAGTTAGAAGAACATAGTGATAATGATCAAAAAACGGAGCAACTAGACCGGATGACAGCATCCTTTGTAGATGATTCTATAATTGTTGGAAGAGAAAATGATAAATCTCTTATAATAAAGATGTTATTGATGTCATCATCTGATAGTTTTAGCCCACAAGAAAAAATTTCAGTCGTGTCAATAGTGGGTATGGGGGGACTAGGGAAAACGACCCTAGCTCAATTGGTATATAAAGACAACTTGATTCAGAGAAGCTTTGAGCCAAGAGTATGGGTCTGTATTTCTGACAATTTTGATATCTCTCTAATTTTGAGAAATATTCTAGAGTCCATTACTGGAAAAAACTGTGACATGTCTAATGTCAATGTACTGGCAAGAAAAGTTCATGAAAAGATTGAAGGGAAGAAATATCTATTGGTACTAGACGATCTGTGGAACGAAAATGCCGAAGACTGGGAGAAACTTAAAGGTTTATTAAGCGGGGGTGCCCAAGGGAGCAAAATATTAGTAACAACGCGTAAAGACAGTGTTGCTTCTATTGTCAGGGGCACCATTGAACCTTACAACCTGACAACCTTAACGAATCAAGAATGCTGGTGTATCGTTGAGAATAGAGCATTTTCTCCAGGCGGAGCAGTCAAGACTCAAAATATGTTACATATTGGAGAGGAGATTGCCAGAAAATGTGTCGGTTTACCACTTGCAGCTAATTTTCTCGGAAGCCTTCTGCGCAAGAAAAAGAATGAATCTGATTGGTTGGCGATCAAAGACAATGGCATATTTAGTGCACCAGAAACTCCAAACAAAATAATTCAGATTTTAAAACTGAGCTATGATAACTTACCCTCATTTTTGAAACGGTGCTTCTCTTACTGTTATTTATTTCCCAAAGGTTGGCGATATCATCGAGAAACATTAATTCGATTGTGGATGGCTGAAGGATTCCTTCATCCGTCTAATGGAGGTAGATGTCAGAGCTCACCAGAAGATATTGGTAACCATTACTTCTATAATTTGTTATCAAATTCTTTTTTTCAAGATGTGAAATATGACCACCTAGGTGATGTTAATGAGTTCAAAATGCATGATTTGGTACATGATCTCGCACAAAGTGTGGTTGACAGTCATGATGTCGCGATTCTTAATGCAAGTGAAATGGAGAAATATGGACGTGATATCCGTCGTCTGCAGTTAAATATAGAAGAAGGTGTATCTGGAAAAGTTTATAATGTCTTGAACAGTTCCGAAAAGCTGCAAACAATATTTTGCAGGGAAAATGCTAATCTGTATGCAAGTCCGGTTATCAACAAGCATTTGCGGGTTATATATTCTCTTTCTAATTCGTTTCCAGAAAACTATTCTTATCTTACAGATGCGGATGATATACAAGAAAGTGCTTCTTCCAGTTTTAAGTGTATACACATGAGGTACCTTGACCTCAGCAGGCTGAACTATGCTAGAATTACAAATGTTCAAGTTGATTCCATTAGTCAACTCTACAATCTGCAGACTCTCAATCTTCACAGATGCCAAAATGTTCGAAATATTCTTGAAGGAATCGGTTCTTTAATAAATCTGCGTCATCTTAATCTCTCTTTTTCAGATGTTGAAGTATTACCTGATTCTATCGTTAGGCTCACCAATTTGCAGACTTTGAGTATTAGTAATTGTGGTGAGATTAGTGTGTTACCCCTAGATATTGGTTCTCTCCAAAATCTAGTGTCCCTTGATTTTTCAGCTACATTTTTGGAAGAATTACCCGAGAGTTTTGGAGCATTGACAAAATTAAGGTCACTTGATTTGAAAGGTACTTCTGTTAGAGAATTGTACGAGTCTTTGACTAGCAATATCTGTAAATTAGAGTTGGTGAACCTTGGTGGAAGATGCAAGTTCCCCAAAGACATTAGGAATTGGGTGGAATTGAGAAGTCTTCTTCACTCCAGTCAGTATCAAATAATGCCCACTGGCATAGAAATGCTTACTCGCCTGGAGATATTAGATTCTTACGTGGTTAGGACTAAAAAGGACTACATCGGAGGAATCAATGATTCTAGTGGGATTGAAGAATTAGCAGGTCTAAACTCACTTCGGGAGTTAACTATAATATGTCTAGACAATGTGAGAGGTAAAATGGATGCTGAGAGAGCAAAGTTAAAAGACAAGCACAACCTTCAGAAATTGTTTCTGAAATGGATACAGAAAGAAGAAGAAGAAGTTGCTAACAATTCATTTATGGTGCTGGAAGGTCTGAAGCCACATCCTAATTTACAATTTCTGTCGATACAATATTTCAGTGGTGCACAGCTTCCAAAATGGATGGGTTCTTCTTATTGCCTTCCGAATTTGGTGAAATTATATTTCGAGGATTGCAAGAGTTGTCAGAATCTTTCAGCTCTGGGTATGCTCCCATGTCTTAGGGTACTTCACTTGCTACAAATGAACTCAGTGAAATGTTTGGGTGAAGAATTTTATTTCCAACAAGAAGAAGAAGAAGAACAAGGAGGAAGCAGTATAACAACATTATTTCCTTCGCTAATTCAATTGAGAATTTATAAAATGAATGATTTAGAAGAATGGGTTGCTCCACCACCACCTTACAGTTCCTTCCCTGTACTTGAGAGTCTATTTGTCGGGAGGTGCACCAAGCTGAAATCTGTACCAGATTTACGATTGCTTACTTCCCTCCGGAAATTGAACATAATCAAATGCAAGAAGTTGAAGGAGTCAATACTGTATAATCTGAAGAACCTCGCCCTTGAAAATCCAAGACTCAGTGATGATCTTGAAGATATGATTTTTGATGCTTTTGAAGAAATGAATAGTGGTGATTTTGAAAAAACGATTAATGATCTTGAAAATGAGGTCCCTGACCCTTCTCTCTCTGTGTATGTTCAGTTTCCTTCTTCTTTTTTATAACTCTACTAATTTACTTTTTTCCTCATGCTCCAGGGAGGTGCGTACTGTTGGACCAATCTGCGGAATCTCGCGTTGTCCTATATGAGATGAGAGTGATCACTTCTTTACTTTTACATCTACAGATGGAATGACAGAGTGATGCACATATAGATAGGCGAGCAGTCTTGCTTCTGTTATGCTTTGCTGTACCGATTGGCCTTTGCAGGTGTTCTTTGGAATTGAGTATGTTTGCGAACACCTTTGTAAACCTTCTCATGAATTTGTTTATGGAAAATTAGACACTGAACAATTAAACATGAGTTACTTACAGCAAATGTTTGGTTGTTTCATGACGTCGATCTTTAGGGTAAGAAAAAAATACTCCCTCCGTCCCACTATTAGATGACCTGGTTGAAGTTTGCACAATTCTTAAGGCAAGGAGTGGGAAGGAGTATTTTTAAGTATTTTTTACAATTATACCCTTATGGATAATAATTTGTAAAATTTAGAAATAATTTATCTCTCAAACTATACCATGGATTTTCGTAAACTTTGTATCGTTAGAAAGCATTTTAAAACACCTACGTAACGGGTATAAACATGGATATCAAATTATATACATTTCTTATACTAACGATAATTAATCAAAAGGATAATTTTAGAAATATTCCCTTATTTAATGAAATAGGTCAACTAATGGTGTGACAAAATTTTAAACTAAGTAGGTCATCTAATAGTGGGACGGAGGGAGTACCAGTTTCACTTGATTCAAAAAAAGATACATCAAATGTAAAATACACCCACTTGATTTGTCACTTGTTTATTGGTGGTGAGACGGCGCATATTCCATCATTTATTCCCTAATTGAGCCAACATTTAGTCAGACAAAGTTTCCGCTCTTAGGTGATTAGGGTGTCATTGTTCGCAAAAAAATCATGCATGGCCATGGGCATGTGCACCCCCGTCAAGACGGCGGACAAAAGCAGTGTTTTAGAAAAATTCTGCTTTAGGAAATCGTAATATATTTGGAAACTGAAACTAAAATTCTGCTTTAGAATTCCAGACAAACTTCCAATAAATTGTCACCAACTTGTAATCTTAGGCCTCTTCCTATGCACATGCCAAAAAAATGGTGTTTGCCATGCCAAACCATTTGCGCCACTATGGGGAAACCGCTGAGCGATCGAATCCCTAGCGAGCGATAATCATAATATCTCCAGCGATAAAGTTTTTATCGCTGGCGATATTGTCAATATCGCTTTCGATAAAAATAATATTTGGCGATACAATGGTTATCGCCAAGTAGTTATTCGCAACTAGCTAGTTCCCCTATGGTTCCTATATGTACGCCATTTTACCTCGACAGAAAACTCACACCTGCTTCTAAAGATATTACTCCTTTATTCTCAATTTTAAGCTTCACAATGTCGAGATCCAATGAAGAAAGGGATATTATTATGAATAGGTTCAGGTTACAGCAAGAAAGTTATCGTATGAGGTTGCAAGAAATTGACGAAGAGGAAGTTGAAGATGAGAAACTAATCGAAACTTTGATGCTTGTACATACGGGTCAAATACCAAGAGTTCAGAGCCCAAAGAAGTATTATCAAGAAGATATACGTATCGAGGAGGGAATTTTACCATCGAAGCTCATGCACGATTATTTTCTTCCCAATTGTGTGTACTCTGATCGAGATTTTCAAGGTCGATTCTGCATGCCTCGTCATCTAGTGAAAAAGATTATTGAAGAGCTTTGTCGAGTGGAACCTCAATTCAATTATCAGTTTGATGCACTGAATATTAGAGGTCATAGTCCCGAACAAAAAGTTACTTAGGCTTTAAGGATTCTAGGTTATGGCACTCCAATGGATGCGAATGATGAGTACCTTCGTATGGGTAAAACAACTTCTTACACTTACCTTTCATTGTTCTGTGAAGTAATGATTAATCATTTTGGTCCAACATATTTACGAAACCAACCGACGAAGATGTTAGACAAATATTAAGGGAGAATGAGGAAAGGGGATTCCCAGGAATGCTAGGTAGTCTCGATTGTATGCATTGGGTATGGCATGGATGCCCTGTTTATTGGGCTGGTCAATATAAAGGTCATTATCCAAAACCAACAGTTATCCACAGAATCTGCTGCTTCTTATGATTGTTGGATATGGCACGCTTTTTTGGTCTCCCGGGTTCACAAAATGATATTAATGTTTTGCACAAGTCGCCTCTGTTTGAAGATTTGAAGTATGTAATTTCTCCATCTGTCCGTTTCATGATCAACGACCATCAGTACACTCATGGATATTATCTTGCAGATGGTATCTACCCAAAATGGTCCACCTTGGTTCAATGCTACCGTCAGCCTCCTGCTGGTGCATTGGGCCCAAATGGCACTGAGGAAGGATGTGAAACGCACTGAGGAAGGATGTGAAACGCGCTTTTGGAATTTTGAAGAGGAAGTTCGCTATCATTTGTGGCCCATATCGTGGGTTGAGTCCTCGTGAAATGCACAAGACTATGCTCACTTGCATAATTCTTCATAACATGGTAATTCAGAAACCAGGCGTGATTCGGATTGGATTAACTATGATGATAAAGATTTGATAGGAGATTCGACCTGAAAGAGGCCTCCCACCGCAAGGAATTATGGTCAAATGACTAACTACATTGAGAACCGTAATTTGTATGACCGATTAAGAGATGATCGAGATTGAATCTTTGGGCGAGAGATGGAAGATGATTTTATGTATTTTTCTTAATGTTTTAGCTTCATTTATGTTATGTTATGTATTGTTATTTTTCTAATTAATAAGCTTCAACATTTCATTTCAAACTAATATTAATTGGAATGCATAACAACATATCAAATTAAAACTTAAACTAAAACATTAAAACTTAAACTGCTATATTAAACTAGTACTAAACTAGTACATTAATCATTTTCAGGAATTATTTCATCAAACTCATCATCGGGTTCCATCATCATCATCTTCTTCATCACGGTTGTTAGTAAATCCAGCTTGCTTTTCAATGTGCTTGAATCTGTCAAATTCGATTTGCCATACATGTTTTTGTTGGCGTTCATAATTGAGGTGTTAGCTTGAAGAATGTTATGCTTGTCATAGTCAACTGAAATTTTTCTTGAGAAAGACGACTTTTCTTACTCTCTCGGTTTTGAATTTTCCTTTGAATGGATCTTTCTTTCGCGATGGTCTTTTGATAATCCATAAACTCCGCCATGTTAAATCCTACGGAACTCCCTCCTTCTTGAGCTAATTTTCTAGCCAGCTTTTGCACGATTCCTCCTCGAAGTTTTCCCTTATTATTACCATCAACATAATTATTGAAAACTACGTTGGAATTTGAGCTTGTAGGGGTATCTGGTGAAGAATTTGATGGACCTTGTGAAAATGGTGAAGAATTTGGTGTTGAGGGAGAAGAATTATATGGTGACATTTCAAGTACTATTTGATTATTTGCTAAGTAATCGGGATTATATTTGTTCAAACCCTTCAAAATATGATAACAACTTTCGAAAGCAAACTGTTTACCATGTTTTCGTTGTTAATCTGTATGAACCTCTCTTTCAAAATCAACATCGGTCGACCACTGTCCTTTCCTTTTCTCTTGGCTTGCATTATCAATGCAACATAAGCTACTTCCTAGGTTGATTACAATGAAGTGTTCGACAATCCTTTTGCATCACAACCATTGATGTTCATGGTTTGTTCTTCATATTTTTGAAATATATTATCCCACATGGTGTTACCATGTTGGTGTGCACCACCGATACAATCTTGGGTAAAAAAACATAATTACGACAAATACATTCATCTTCTATCATGGTTTATTTTGCACCTGAGACTCGATTCTTCTTACCTTTGCCTTGAGTTTGTGCTTGTGAATCCATTTTACAAGAAAATATAATTGTAGAGGAGTTGTGATAGTTTTAGATTTGAAAAAGAGTGAGAAATTAAGAAATTCTAGATAGATTTATAATTTTTGGTGTGAGTTGATATGAGTTTGAAATCAGGTATTTATAGAGGGGGAAATTGTAGCCGTTAGATGATGATCTGGTCAACGATTATCATCTTCGGCGAGCGATATCTTGACTGTCATTTGGCGATTGGAAGACCATCGAGCTGTCTTGCTAACCATCGAGCGACCAAGACTCTATCGCTCGTTAGAGACTCGTCGTGTATGCCTATATGCCAGAAAAACATATTGGCATATGAGTTTGTGATTTGGCATACCCATAGTGGGTGCATATATGCCAAATACCATGTTTTGGCATGTGCATAGGAAGAGACCTTACGGGTAAAAAAAAAAAAAAAAAAAGAAGATCCGATCCAAACTCGACCTTGACCGACTGTATTGACTTTGACCTTCTCTAAATAAATCGTATATTATACTTGTCTCTTTTACTGATATCAGTACATCACCCCCCTTTCCTTTCTCAGTTTCCACCAGTTTTATTTAGGGTTTCTCTCTTTCTTCCTCCCACCACCAGTGCGCCGCTTTTCCTTCTCCGCAGAGGTTGTTCTTCAGCCTCTCCAACAACAACAGCAACCAATCATGGCGAATCATGATCTGACATCAAGAATAGCACTAAACTTAGATCGACATCTCGTTCTCCCACTCCTTGAATTTCTTCAGGAGAAGCAAATCCATCCCGATGTTCAAATCCTCAAAGCTAAAGACGCTCTTCTCAGCCAGACCAATATGGTTGATTACGCTATGGATATCTACAAGTCTCTTCATCAAACTGATGATGTTCCTCAAGGTATAACAATAATAATTAACTTTTGTTTTTTGAATCTCTATTCTGATGTAATTTAGGGTTTTTGAATTTTAGGGTTTTTTTGATATAATTGGGGATTTTTTTTGTTTGATTTTGTGTTGTAGAGATGATTAATAGACGTGCTGAAGTGGTTAGGAGATTGAAATTGCTTGAAGATGCAGCTGAATCGATTATTACTTTCCTTCAGAGCCCGAATATGATTAATGAACCACGTCCTGATAAGCAATATGTTCTTCAGTTGCTACAGGGATACCAGGTAAACCCTAGTTTCATGAATTTATTTTTGGAAAGTTGGAATAATTTTTTAGGTTTTGTGTGTGAAACTCTAATTTTTGATGTTTCTTTTTGTTGGATGAGTAGATTGGTGCTGAGCAAATTGAGGCATTGTATCAGTATGCGAAATTTCAATTTGAATGTGGAAATTACTCGGGTGCAGCTGATTATTTGCATCAGTACAGAGCAATTTGTACCAATCCTGATAGAATTTTGAATGCATGTTGGGGAAAGCTTGCATCTGAGATATTGATGCAGAACTGGGATGAGGCTCTTGATGAGCTTAATCGGTTGAGGGAGATTATTGAATCGAAGGTTTGTGCTGAATTGTTGTTTTTTTTGGAGTCTGTTGGTCGTGTTCTGTGTTATTTTGAGTACTGAGTACTGATTGGTATTTGTTGTGTAGAATTTCAAGAACCCATTGACTTTACTCCAGAATAGAATTTGGTTGATGCATTGGAGCCTCTTCATCTTTTTCAACCACGAAAACGGAAGAAATGGCATCATTGATCTATTTCTCAATGACAGGTATAACCCTTAGATACACTCTCGCAATGCTTATTAAGTATTAACATTTATCTCATCCCTTCATAGTTTTTTCATATTCACATATTATTCAGCGTGTTGGTTTTTGATGGAATCCTATATCCTGGTTTTTACTTAACTGACCAGCACACATCATTATTAATTTGAAGTAGGATTCATGGAAGAACCACTGAAAAATTTCAAACCTCTACTGATTTTTTGAGATTTTATTTGTAGTTTTATGGACAGCCAATTGCTCCTCATTGTTTAGCCTGCTGTCTCTGTATATTAAGTGCATGTTTTGCTGCAGGTACATGAATGCACTCCAAACAAATGCACCCCATCTTTACGTTACTTGGCAACTGCATTGATTGTCAACAAAAGAGAAGACCTCAACTCAAAGAGCTGATCAAAGTCATCCAGCAAGAGCAATCTGCATACAAGGATCCAATCACTGAGTTTTTATACTGCTTGTATGTCAACTATGACTTCGATGGTGCACAACAGAAGCTCCGTGAATGTGAGGATGTAAGTGCACTTTTCTCAAGGTTTTGCATTACATACATTTTTCTTTTGACGTTATGTCCGTTCGGTTTATCCTATTTTGCAACTGATAAACCTGAAAGGTTGACAACAATCAATTCCACATCTTTTGTCATCCGTGTCATCTTAGCCATTTCTGCTTATACATTGTAGAGTTATTTGTTGGTCTGCCCATATTTGGAGTTTTCAATATTGTCGTAATCCCTTGTGTTACTGCCCCTCCGAGTTAGTACTTGTGTTGAGGCGGGACTAATCTATTTTGCTTTTCCTAAATTGCTACTAAGCAGTATTCAGCAGGGCGGTAGTGTATATAAGGTTCCCTAGCTTATCATCAGTGGCTTGCATTCTGGGTCTCTGTCAGATAGTTAAATCAGTTGTATGGTTCTTACGTAATATGTTTTTCTTCTACTCCATTTATAAACATTCTGCTTTTAGTTGTTTATCTGCTGGAGTTGAAAGCATTAGGAGTCTTAGAGTTTTGGTATTGTTGGTGCACCACAAGTGTAGTGATTTACTATACTATCTTCTCTGTATTTTTGCCCTAAATAGTTCTCTGCACATCATGGTGGCCAAATTACTTCTGGCCCTGGGGTTTATACTTGGTAGTGCCATTAGTTCTTCCTCCATGCTAGTTCATGTTCTGAATTGTTAGGATATTGTTGCTGATGAGTTTTGTTGGAACTTGTCATATAGGTGATTTTGAATGATCCATTCCTTGGTAAACGAGCTGAAGAAGGAAACTTTAGCACCGTCCCTTTGAGGGATGAATTTCTTGAAAATGCCCGTCTCTTCATCTTTGAGGCTTACTGCAGAATCCACCAGCGCATTGATATTGGGTGCGTACCTATCTTTCTCTAGTCATGTACAAATTTGATTTATTTTATTAAGTTGAATGTTCTTTCCGTACTTTTAATATGTTATACAAGGCATTGGCTTAGTGGTGTTATCTGATTTTCAAATGTTGTTTGGTCTATGAATCTGTGAACAGAACTCTTGCCGAGAAGTTGAATATGAATTTTGATGAGGCAGAGAGATGGATAGTGAATCTTGTTCAGAATGCAAAGCTTGATGCTAAGATTGATTCTAAGCTAGGAACTGTTGTAATGGAGCCCACTTCTCTCAATGTGTAAGTGCCTTCCCCATGGAAATAATTTAGAATTACTTGTGGTAAGAAACCCGTGGGTCTGCCATCAATTTCTGATATCTAATTTCTTTCTGTTTCTTATATCCAGGTATGAGCAGATCATTGAGAATACCAAATCACTTTCTCTGCGCACCTACAAATACGTAAATCTTGTTCTAGAATCAGCAGCACCACCGGTTACCGCTGCTCGTTAGACAACAGGTGTAGTACAGCGAGAAAATTTGTGTTGGATCTCTTGAAGTTTACTTTTGGGGAAGGAAGAAAATCTGGTCTTGGTATTTTGTTTTTGTTTACTTGTTTTTCAGTTTCATCTAAAGCATTAAAAACCAAGAGTTGCAGGATAACTTGTAAGTTTAATATACTTCTTTTTAGGGTTCTTTGAACGATAAAATACAGTTCCTATTGATTTATCTAACATTAAACTTTGATGAAATTACCTTTAGTAATTTTTTTGTTTTCTATTATTTTCCCATTCTCAAGAGAGATACAAATTCTTTATGGATTGCAACTCTTTTACAACCTGTACCATTTCCATCCGTTCCTTTGGAGCTTCCACAGAACATATAACACCAAGTTTGAAAATCTCTGTTAAAGCCTCGCATAATTTGGCCCTTTTCTCAGGATTGATGGTAACCTTTTCGTAGTTAACCAGTGTAGGATCAACGATCTGCATTACTCCATTAGTAATAAGTGCCGTCTTAGCAAAACTATGAAGGCTAAGCCCGTCTTTGAACAAGTTGGCTGTAGGTCTCCTTCCGGTAAACATCTCCAACAGCATGATACCGAAGCTATATAAGTCGCCGTTGGTGGAGACTCCTCTGCCCATTCCATAAGTCGCCGTTGGTGGAGACTCCTCTGCCCATTCCATACTCTGGATATGAATAAAAAGAAATTAAGATGTATTAATGTGAAGACAAGCCATGGTGAAAGAAAAATTTATACCTGGAGCAACATACCCAATCGAGCCCCTCATCCCAAATGAAGAACTGCAGTTATTTCCAGATTCAACATTAGCAACAACTCCATGAAGAAACTTAGCTGATCCAAAATCACCTAGGTGGCCGTTCATGTCCTCGTCAAGTAAAATGTTGCTTGGCTTTAGATCACAATGAGCTATCGGTGTTTGGCACTGGCGATGAAGATAATCTAATGCAGAAGCAACATCAATGGCTATATTTAGTCTCTCAATAAATTTCAATGGCCTCTTGGTTGACCTCTGATGTTGTCCGTTATTTGCTGTAGGGTGTAACCAGTTCTCAAGACTCCCATTAGGCATGAGTTCGTAAACCAGAGCTTTGAATTCATTTCCTTTATAGTCGACACTAGAGCATGCAGTCAGTATCTTCATAACATTGCGATGTCTAACGCATCTCAATGCTTCACACTCTGCCTTGAAACATTTTAAAGCTCCGCGAGTTTGAAGATCTAGTACTTTGACTGCAACAATTGTGGTTATCTGCTGGCTACGCATTAAAATTCCTACGTAAACAGAACCATAACCACCCACTCCAATCAAATTCTTTTCGGAGAATCCATCCGTTGCTCCAAGAAGTTGTTTATACGAGACTTTGTGAAACATATCACTAAATGGAGATTCAGGTTTGCACGGAATATTTTGAAATACGTCACTCGCTGGAGTTTCAGAAGAAGAAGCTTTGGGCGAGATATCACTGATTGGAGATTCAGATGAAGAAGGTTTGTTTCTCGCATTTCTCCTCGAAAAGAATATGTCAACGGAGCCCAAGATAATAGTAACACAAAAGACAACTCCAGAAAGTATTAGAAGCAGCGTTATGAGAGAAAAAGGCTCATTAGAGATAATTTCTGGGCAAATAGGTAATCTTAGTAAAGCATCTCCTCCGCAGAGCTCAGAGTTTCCATTGTATGAAAATGCACTTATGTTGTTGAAAATCCCTTCTTTTGGTACTTCACCTTCAAAGTTATTCGAAGACAAATTCAGTTTCTTTAGGGAAAGAAATGACTCCAGGTACTCTGGAATTGGACCGGAAAAGTTATTTCCGTCTGGGTCGTCATATTTCAATTTACTTTTGAACGCCAGTAAAGCTAAGCGGTCAGTTTCGTTCCCATACTTGAAGACAGCAGACTGAAATGCAGGTGAGAAATTCATAGAGAATGAAACAAGGGTGATACAGATGATCAATAGGAAACTCATTTTTCAACACGGAAATACAGCAAAGTCAAGGACTCGACTAAATTAGAGTTTAGAGTCAAGTCAAATAAAAGACTTTGAAAAAACATTTCTGTTGATCATTACTTCGATGGGACCATGCATCCTCGATTGAGATCGGCATGGAATGTTTAAAATTCCAATATTGAAATTTTAAGACATATCGGTTGCATACGTAGATACAAAATACCTCACACTAATAATGTATGGGAAGTAACGATCACTAAGACTAAGCGAAGACTATCGCGTAAAGCTTGTTCAGAATGACGAACCAGATTACGTCAGCCTAATCACGAGTAAAGTGTGAAGATTGTACGAGGTTATAGAGTGTGTGCGAAAAGAGTCAATAAAAGTGTGCGAGAATAACACACACCAGATCCGAAATAGGGGGAATATTAGTTGTACTCTATTATATCTTAGCTGTCATCCACTATGTAAACACCTATATAAAGAGAAAGGCAGGAGAGAGAAAGGGAGAGACATACTTTTGAGAGAGACACATTTTTGTAGAGAGAGACTTTAATTTATTTATCATCTTCTTCCCAAAAACTAGATCTAGAGAGTTCCAAATACTCATTAATGGAGATTCTAAATGTAACATTCATGTAATTACAACAATCACTAGTGAAGAACCATGGATGTAGATCACAATGATCGAACCATGCAAAATAATTTATAAACGCTTGATTTTACATTTTACATTTCACATGAAACTTCATCTTATTTGTGCACGACTTTATTACAAATAAAAAAGTACTGTTAAATATTTCAGCAATACAATCATTCTAGAAAGACAGAGACTCGACAATATCAGAGTCGAGAAAAACTTGGAAAACAAAACAAAAAAGATGATGAAATTTTCTCACCACTTAAAATAGGACCCGGAGACAGGAATCCATTGTCGTCTTTCTTGGTGAGCACCGCAGGGAAATAATAGGATTGTACGCCATGAGTTCCAATTTTACTCAGAGAACATATTCTTTATTGATTGCAACCCTGTAACGACTAGTTCCATATCCATCCGTTCTTTGGGCATCTCAGTAGAACACGTAACACCAAGTTTGATAATCTCTTTCAAAGCTCGCAAAAATTGGCCTTTTTCTCATTTTCGTAGTCATTTTGGAGAATAACAAGTGTGTGATCAATGATTTGCATAACTCTATCAGTAATAAGAGCCGTCTTAGCAACACTATGGAGGGTAAGGCCATCCTTGAACATGTTTGTTGTAGGCCTCCTTCCCGTATCTGGATTTTGAAGGCATTTAACATCATTTCTATGTTCTCGCCCTCGAACTGCTTTCCATTATCAGACACCAATTGTACAGGGATCCCAAATCTGCAGATGATATTCTCAAATATGAAGGTGAAGATGTCCTTATCGCGTATATGTTGAACCGCCTTTGCCTCTGACCATTTCGTGAAATAGTCTGTTGCGACAATCAAATATATTCTTTGGCCTGGCCCTGGTATGAATGGTCCTACGATATCTAAGCCCCACCTTGCTAATGGCCAAATACTGGTTGATGAGCTTAAGTTCGCACCTAGTGCATGTATTCTGTTTCCATGCCTTTGACATTCTTCACACCGTCTAGATACTTCTTTCGCATCCTCATGCATGTAAGGCCAATAATACCCTTGTATCTTTGTTTTGTACGCCAGTGACCTTCCTCCACTATGGTTCCATGCGTCTCCATAATGTATTGACTTTAGTATTTCCATTCCTTCTTTTCGCGTCAAGCATCGGAGCGAAGGCCCAAGGAATGATCTTCGATAGAGTACTCCGTCCATCAATTCGTAATTTGTTGCACGACTCTTTATCTTGTGTGCTTCCAATATGTTTCTTGGTAATTCTCCCTTCTCCAAGTATGAATGAAGTTGCGATCTCCAATCTGCTATATATGTTGTCATTATTTTCTTCTTCCCCGCTTTCTACTATCATTACATCTTCCTCTCCTTCTTTTTTGATTGATGGTAGGCAAAGTGTTGTAATCTTTATGTATCGTGCGGTTGGATCCACCAGCATTGACGCGAGAAATGCCAGAGCGTCTGCGAATTTGTTATCTTTCCAGCATATGTGTCTCCACTCCATGTTTTTTATTTTTGTTGATAACTCCTCCGCGAGCAGCTTGTATATCTGTAATGAAGGTTCATTCGTGGTGTATATCCCCAATATCTGGTTAATCACTAGTTGTGAGTCACTAGTTATTCTGACATCATCCAACTCCATTTCTACTGCCAATCGCAACGCATGTATTACTCCTTCGTACTCTGTTTCGTTGTTTGTTGACGCGAACTCCAGCCTGAATGAATATGCCATTCTTGCCCCAGATGGTGATATAATTACTATCCCTATTCCATTTCCTTCTCCATTTACGAATCCATCAACTAGTATCTCCCACCTTTTTGAATTTCATTCTCTTAATAGATTTTGTGGGTCCCCTTGTTCTTCGTCTATCTCCATCATGTATTCTACACTCTCATCTTCCTCCCAGGGGAAATCTGCTATAAAGTCTGCAATAACTTGTGATTTTGGTGATGATAGTATCTCATATTTGATTTCAAACTCTCCCACCTGTGCTGTTCCATCTTTCTATTCTCCCAGTCCGTTTTGAATTCTTCATCACAGATTCAATTGGTACCTTTATAAGGACTCTGATTTTGTGGGCTTCAAAATGCGTGCGAAGCTTTTGAGCTGCATATACCAGTTCGAGGATGAGTCTCTCAATCTTCGCATAATTCTTTTCTGCTGCATTGTATGTTTTACTTATGTAATAAATCGGTTTATCAATTCCTCCATCTAGGATAAGTAGTACAACACTTAATGCATGTGGTGTCGAAGCCAAGTACAATAATAGCTCCTCTCCTGGTTCAACTTTCTGCAAAATAGACACGTTCATTAAGTAATTCTTTATGCTTTGTAACGTCTTTTCACATTCAGCTGTCCACTCGAATTTGGCTCCTTTCTTTATAATGCTAAAAAATCATTTGCATTTATCTGAAGAGCGCGAGATAAACCGTCCCAACGAGGCTAAAAGTCCATTCAATTTTTGCACATCTTTTAATGTCGCTGGTGTTGGCATGTCGCGAACTACTTGCACTTTATCTGGATCTACTTGTATTCCTTTTTCTGATACAATATATCCTAGGAATTTACCTGATGCCACTCTGAAGATACATTTCGCAGGGTTTATTTTCATTTTGCACTGCCTCATTCGCACAAATATTTCTTCCAAATGAGTTATATGATTTTCGATCTCCTTACTCTTTACAAGAATGTCATCAACATACACCTCTAAAGTTTTATGAATCCACTTCGCGAATACCTTTTCCACCATTCTCTGATACGTGGCACCTGCATTCTTCAATACAAAAGGGATTCTAGTGTAGCAGTATAATCCTCTAGGTGCGAAGAAAGCCGTGTGTTCCTAATCTTCTTCTGCTAATGAAATTTGATTGTAGCCTTTATACCCGTCCATAAGTGACAATCTTTTATATTCTGAGGCAGCCTCTACCATCTGTGGTATATCTGGTAATGGATAGCTGTCTTTTGGACATGCCTTGTTCAAGTCGCTGAAGTCGATGCAGATTCTTATCCCTTTGTTCTTTTTCAGCACCACCACCAACTCTAGGTATTTTGCTGGTCCAATTATTCCTGCGTCTAGCATCTTTTGTAACTCCTCTTCTATTTTCGGATGGTATGTGGTTGCTATTTTACTTATTCTTTGCTTGAACGGTCACACGTTCTTCCTAATGTCTAACATGTGACATGCGATATCAGGATCCATACCTCGCATTTCATCCATGTCCCATGCGAAGACATCATTCTATTTTCGCAGAAGGTTTATTGTTTTCTCTTCTTCTTCTGCATCCATCCCTGTCCCTATCTTTATCATCTTGGGCTCCTATTAAGTTCCTATGTTTACTCCTTTGGTTGGCTCTGCTGCAACAAAGTTTGCCTTAGGTTCGCTTAACAGGGATGGTTCTTTTATTTCTCTTGCTGGTGCACCTTCCTCGTCCGGGACTTCGCTCGGTACGCCTCTTCCTTCTTTCGCTCGTATCATGTACACCATGAATTCTTCCTCCTTTCTTGACTGCTTCGACTTTCTCTAGTTATCTTTTCTCTTTTTAGCTCTACCTTCATAGTTCTTCACATCTAGCTGATTGCAGGCACTGGATCTTTCTGAGTCTTCTAAAATCTCTCCTATTCCGCTCGGCATTGGGAAACGTAGACATCGGTGCAAGGTTGATGCCACTCCTTTTATGCCGTGTAGCCATGGTCTTCCCAATATCATATTATACGGTGATTCCACATCCACCACGCAAAGTGTTACCTTCACCTCTATTTCTCCTAGCGGCATACTTATAATTACCTCCCCTTTTGGTTTTGTTATAGCTTTGTTGAAACCATGTATGTTGTATGTAGCTAGTAGTAAATCCGTGTCGTTGTATCCAATCTCCTTGAACGTGTGATAGAACAAGATGTCGGCTGAGCTCCCGATATCTATCAAAGTTTTTTCGATCTCCCATTCCTCTGAGTCTTTCGCACGTTCGTTCTTTATCATTCTTCGCGCAGGTAATGTTATTACCAATGGATCTGTTCGCCCCCAGGTACAGTTTATGTGGTATGTCATCTGCTTCAAACATGATCTTCTGTTTTTTCCATTCGTGCAAGGGTGATATCTTTTCGACCATCGAGATCTTCCTTCCTTCGTAATCACGCTTGTGGATTTGTCCTGTGAGTCCTGCACTGAAATCCATAATATCTATACCTGACTTTGTTATCATATTGCACTGTAGACATTTGCTACCTTTTTCTGCTTCGATATTCTTTACTATTCATGTGAATCTACTCGCTCCGTGTATTGTATGCATGCTTGCTCGCTCTTCTTCTCGCATCAACTGGTTCTTCTTTCTTTTATGTGCAAACAACCTCAACTTTAAATCTATGGGTAACTTCTCCCATTATCTCTATGGAAATCTTTTTCAGATCTGTAAACTTTTCTCTTCAAAAGGGGATTTATAGTCTCAAAGATTATTCTATAAAACTTCTTTCCTAACTGAAAACTGTAGTTTTAATGGGTGATCCCACCTATTTTATTTTCGCAAAAACGATTAAAGTCTTTCAAAAACAAGAACAATAAGAAACTCCTCTTAAAAGAAATTTTTGAAAAAGAAACTCAACTTAAAATTTTCACAAACATGTGTGATCCCATTCCCGAGCTGTATTCTAGAGTCAAAATGTAGTAGTATAAAATCCTACTGCTACACCCCTTAAACAATCAATATAGTAAATTATGAAACCATTGTGAAGAACACTTAAAGAGATTTTATTAAGTTTAGAAATCAATACAAATAAGATAAAACCCTAACTTGGGAAGCAAATAACATTATCTCTCTTCACTACAGGAAAAATATACATCTACAACTAGAGATTTACAACACTTTTCTAAACATCGTAGAAAGTCCTATGTTTTACAACTGGTTTCAAAGGAAGAGTTGTTGTATATCATCACTGCCAACCCTTAGGAAACAAGGGGTTGCGCTAAGAAAACAAACGACAACTCCTTAAGCAAAACAGTTGTGACGACATTTAGCTATAACAACTATGTTCCATATATGTAGTGACTTAGCCTATCACAATTCTGACAAGTGTTGTTGAAGAACACAAAAATATGATAATGAAAAAAATGTTAGAGGGGAGATTTGAACATGAACCTACTGCATGGAAGTCTAGCTCATCAACCACCCTTTCAGTTCACAAGTTTCGGTTTTTTTCTTTTTCTTTTTTTAAATAGAAACCTACAACAACACTTATAAGTGTTGTTGAAGTAAAAATATATAATGTTGGAAAAAATGAGGTTATAGGGGAGATTCGAACATGAATCTATTGCATGGACGTCTAGCTCATCAACCATCCTTACCGTTCACAAGTTTTGGTTTTTTTTTTTTCTTTTTTTAATAAAAATGTATAACAACACTTATAAGTGTTGTTGAAGTAAAAATATAGAACATTAGAAGAAATGAGGATGGGGGGATTTGATCCTCAACCTCATGTATGGAAGTCTACACCACTAACCATACCTACACTATTACATGTTCTGTCAAGTTTGTGGATCTTTAATACACTAACTTTATGACAACCCTTCATAAGAGTTGTAAAACAAATGTAATGCTCAAAAATAATGCTCAGGTGAGCGAGCGCGCAAGCAACGAGAAGCCTTCTCTGTAAACAATCACATACACACCTTCTCTGTAAATAATTGCATACATTTTTCACTATCTGTCATATTTACTTTACGCACTTCAGATAAGGGTAGTCTGGTAATTTTCACAGTCTCCATAATATTTATTACCTTTATTTCTAGTAAGGGTAATATGGTGATTTTAACAATTTATAATATTTAGTTTACTTATTTTCCGATAAGCGTGGTCTGGTCATTTTCATAGTCTTCATAATATTTATTACATTAATTTCCAAAAAGGGTAATATGGTCATTTTCACAAGCAGTAATATATACTTTATTTTTTTTTCAATAAGGGTAGTCAGGTCACTTTCACAATCTCCATCATATTTATTGCACAAATTTCCATGAAGGGTAATATGATCATTTTCACTATCTGTAATATTTACTTTACTTATTTCAGATAAGGATAGTTTAGTAATTTTCACAATCTCCGTAATATTTATTACCTTATTTCTAGTAAGGGTAATATGGTCATTTAACTCTGGTAATCTTCGAACCTGGGATGTTCAATTCTGATATATTTCTTATCAAATTCTGATATATTTCTTACCTGTAAATGGATGGATTCGTCGTTCTTACCAAGTATCGGACTTAGAGTAGTCAACTCGCGGCCAGGTTTCGACCTCGGAGCATGGTATGCATAGAATATGCATAAATAAGGTTTATTTAAGGTTTCGTAGAATACCTCGAAGGAATCTTACCTGTAAATGGATGAATTCGTCGTTCTTACCAAATTTCCGACTTAGAGTAGTCAACTCACGGCCAGGTTTCGATCTCGGATCCTGGTACGCATACAATATGTAAAAATAGGGTTTTTTTAAGGTTTTGTAGAATATCTCGAACGAATCTTACCTGTAAAAGTTTCTGACTTAGAGTAGTCAACTCGCGGCCAGGTTTCGATCTCGGATCCTTGTACGCATACAATATGCAGAAATAGGTTTTTTTTTTTAAGGTTTCGTAGAATATCTCGAAGGAATCTTACCTGTAAATGGATGAATTCGTCGTTCTTACCAAGTTTCTGACTTAGAGTAGTCAACTCAGGCCAAGTTTCGATCTCGGATCCTTGTACGCATACAATATGCAGAAATAGGGTTTTTTTTTAAGGTTTCGTAGAATATCTCGAAGGAATCTTACCTGTAAATGGATGAATTTGTCGTTCTTACCAAGATTCTGACTTAGAGTAGTCAACTCGGGTTTCGATCTCGGATCCTTGTACGCATACAATATGCAGAAATAGGGTTTTTTTTAAGGTTTAGTAGAATATCTCGAAGGAATCTTACCTGTAAATGGATGAATTCGTCGTTATTACCAAGTTTCCGACTTAGAGTAGTCAACTCACGGCCAGGTTTCGATTTCGGATCCTGGTACACATACAATATGCAGAAATAGGTTTTTTTGAAGGTTTCGTAGAATATCTCGAAGGAATTTTACCTGTAAATGGATGAATTCGTCGTTCTTACCAAGTTTCTGACTCATAGTAGTGAACTCGCGACCATGTTTCGATCTCGGAGCCTGGTATGCATATAATATGCAGAAATAGGTTTTTTTTAAGGTTTCGTAGAATATTTCGAAGGAATCTTACCTGTAAATGGATGGTTTATTCGTTCTTACCAAGTTTCTGACTTAGAGTAGTCAACTCACGGCCAGGTTTCGATCTCTGAGCCAGATTTGCATACAATATGCAGAAATAAGGTTTGTTTAAGGTTTCGTAGAATATGTCGAAGGAATATTACCTGTAAATGGATGGATTCGACATTCTTACCAAGTTTCTGACTTAGAGTAGTCAACTCGCGGCCAGGTTTCGATATCGGATCCTTGTACGCATATAATATGCAGAAATAGTTTTTTTTTTTAGGTTTCGTAGAATATCTCGAAGGAATCTTACCTGTAAATGGAGGAATTCCTCGTTCTTACCAAGTTTCTGACTTAGAGTAGTCAACTCACTGCCAGGTTTCGATCTCAGATCCTGGTACGCATACAATGTGCAGAAATATGGTTTTTTTTTAAGGTTTCGTAGAATATCTCGAAGGAATCTTACCTGTAAATGGATGAATTTGTCGTTCTTACCAAGTTTCTGACTTAGAGTAGTCAACTCGCGCCGGTTTCGATCTCGGATCACACGCATACAATATGCGTAAATAGGGTTTTTTTAAGGTTTCAGTAGAATATCTCGAAGGAATCTTATCTCAGTAAATGGATGAATTCGTCGTTCTTACCAAGTTTCGACTTAGAGTAGTCAACTCACGGCCAGTGTTTCGATCTCGGATCTCGTACGCATACAATATGCAGAAATAGGTTTTTTTGAAGGTTTCGTAGAATATCTCGAAGGAATTTTACCTGTAAATGGATGAATTCGTCGTTCTTACCAAGTTTCTGACTCATAGTAGTCAACTCGCGGCCAGGTTTCGATCTCGGAGCCTGGTATGCATATAATATGCAGAAATAGGTTTTTTTAAGGTTTCGTAGAATATTTCGAAGGAATCTTACCTGTAAATGGATGGTTTATTCGTTCTTACCAAGTTTCTGACTTAGAGTAGTCAACTCGCGGCCAGGTTTCGATCTCTGAGCCAGATTTGCATACAATATGCAGAAATAAGGTTTGTTTAAGGTTTCGTAGAATATTTCGAAGGAATATTACCTGTAAATGGATGGATTCGACATTCTTACCAAGTTTCTGACTTAGAGTAGTCAACTCGCGGCCAGGTTTCGATCTCGGATCCTTGTACGCATATAATATGCAGAAATAGGGTTTTTTTTTTAGGTTTCGTAGAATATCTCGAAGGAATCTTACCTGTAAATGGAGGAATTCCTCGTTCTTACCAAGTTTCTGACTTAGAGTAGTCAACTCACGGCCAGGTTTCGATCTCGGATCCTTGTACGCATACAATATGCAGAAATAGAATTTTTTTTTTAAGGTTTCGTAGAATATCTCGAAGGAATCTTACCTGTAAATAGATGAATTCCTCGTTCTTACCAAGTTTCTAACTTATAGTAGTCAACTCGCGGCCAGGTTTCGATCTCGGAGCCTGGTATGCATACAATATGCAGAAATAAGGTTTTTTTAAGGTTTCGTAGAATATTTCGAAGGAATCTTACCTGTAAATGGATGGATTCGTCGTTCTTACCAAGTTTCTGACTTAGAGTAGTCAATTTCGATGATGTATCATGGTAAGTTTGAAGTCAGAACCCTCTCAGAGCTTCTTGGTTCATAGATTGTATGCTATTATACCAAGTTTGAAGTTCGAATAGACATTGAGCTTCATACTTATCGATTTTGATGATGTATCATGCTAAGTTTGAAGTTAGAACCCTGTTCGAGCTTCTTGGTTCATAGTTTTTATGTTTTTATACCACATTTGAAGTTCGAATCAACACTAAGCTTCATATTCATCAATTTTCGATGATGTATCATGCTAAGTTTGAAGTCAGAACCCTCTCAGAGCTTCGTGGTCCATAGATTATATGCCATTATACCAAGTTTGAAGTTCAAATCGACGCTGAGCTTCATGTTTATCGATTTCTGTGATGTATCATTCTCAGTTTTAAGTCAGAACCCTCCCAAAGCTTCTTGGTTTATAGTTTGTATGTCGTAATACCATATTTGAAGTTCGAATCGACACTGAGCTTCATATTTATTGATTTAGATGATGTATCATGTTAAGTTTGAAGTTTGAACCCTCCTGGAGCTTCTCAGTTCATAGTTTGTATGCCGTTATACCAAGTTTGAAGTTCGAATCGACATTGAGCTTCATATTTATCGATTTCGATGATGTATCATGCTAATTTTGAAGTCAGAACCCTCTCAGAGTATCTTGGTTCATAGTTTGTATGTCGTTATACCACATTTGAAGTTCGAATCGACACTGAGCTTCATATTTATCGATTTAGATGATGTATCATGCTACTAATGTGAACTAAAGCTACTTCATGACCTGTATGACTAGTCGAAATTACTTTATAACCTATGTAACTAGTCGAAATTCAAACCGGAAGCACAAAGAGAAAGCACAAAAGCACAAAGAAACACACCAATTATCGAATTCATTTCTTATTTTTCAGCTTCAGTCTTATACATTTTCTGGATTTTATATATCAAAATGTCGATAACAATGTGCTAAATTTATTCATATTTTTTTTGATTTTTTTCTAGTCGAAGGTTGATAATAAAACCGAATACATGAGTTCGTCTTAGCACAAAGAGAAACACACATGCTTTTAATCCGTATGAGCATCCCAAAATACAATCTCAACCGTTAAATTATTTTCTCAATCCGTATGAGTGGATCAAACAAAATCTGGTTCGTCCAACATTTTCATTCACCCACGAAACCCTCCCTCAACCACTCGACCTCTATCTCTTTCTCTCTTTCTTCCTCTCCTCTTCCTCTTCCCCGAAGAACACCTCTTTTCTTCTCCACAGATGACCGGCGCTCCATCACCACCGCTGCTCTTCTCTCAATCCCTCTTCTTCATCTCTATTTCTTGATTGAATCGACCCATATTAGATATCATCTGCAATTTCCGGTGAAAATCATCACAACCTCAGTCACAGAAACTCATCAATCGAATACCTCAGATCCACCTTCTACAAAACCTAAATCACACGAAACCCAACTTTAATTCGTAATATGCTACCGATTTCTTATTTCACTGATTCAATCTCAGAACCCCTTTCAATTCGTAATATGCGATTTAGGGATCGAATCTGGATGAATTTGTGTATTTGTTGTTGTTGATATTCATGGGAAGTTAGGTTTTTTTTTAAGATGATATTGTGGATTTGATGGAGATTGCTTAAGGGTCTGTTAATGACTAGATTTCAAAGTTTATAAGGAAATTGAAGATTGGGTTCAAGTTAGTTCTGAAATCAGTAAAAAGGTGAGATCGAGATTAAAGATGGTGAAGAATCAGAGAAGAAGAATTTGAGATTCTCATGAGTGAGGGTTTGAGAGTAAAATTGGGGGTTTCTCTTGATTTGATTGTTGTTGTAGCCAAGAACAGAAAATCTAAGGTTTGTTAATGGTGGATATCAGTTAAGGAAACAACAACATCAACAAATTTCTAGAGTTTGGGGTTTTCTGGATGTCTCCATGGGGATGATTTATGTCGAAATTGGAGCTGTTCTTCGATGTGAAAGGGAAGTGGGTTCATTCTATGAGCTCGGTTGATGGAATTCAGAGATCAAGAGGAGGATGGAAGAGATGGTGCAATTCAGTGGCTATTCAGGGATCGAATTGGGGCTGCTATGGATTAAATTTCAGCCGAGTCAGTTGAGATATCATCTTCTTATGACTGCACAGACCCAGCTGATGAGAGCAGAGAATGAATTTGGGGGTTTTTCTGTTGGGTTTTGGACTCAATTTGTGTTGGTCGATTGAAGGCAAGCAGTGGTGTTTCGGGTGATTGCTGGAGTCTCACAGAACAGCTGAAGTTGTATGGCGTTGCAGCCAAAGAAGATGAAACTAAATTCATACTCTGGGTGTATTTAGTGGTCTAGTGCAATCTGAATATGGGTGTTTGATTGAACGCACAAAGGTGTTGCCGCCATGAATGTTGTGATTAAGAAAGACAGGTCAGTGGCTGGAGTTGAGAAACAGTTCCTATGCATGATAGTTTTGTGACAGATTTTCGTGAAGCTACCTGTAGGCAGTATGAAGAGAATACTTGTAATCGAGGTGGATATTGTAAATTTATGCATTTGAAGAAGATTAGCAGGTTAGTCTCGTTTTAGTTTTTATTATATTGCATGTGATGTTAGCAGGTTAATTGATTGTAGAGCTAGATCTTACAGTTTTTTATGCTTTTGCGATTTCTTGGCTCGGAAAGTTATTTTGCAATTGATGTATTTTATTTGCACAATGCCAGGGAATTGAGGCGGCAATTATTTGGTAGGTAACGTTCAAGGCGTAACCACAGTAGAAGCAGAAGCTGCAGTTGATATGGTGGTCATGGTTATGATAGAAGGTCTAGTGACCTAAAAAGTGTATTAAGTCCTTTAAATTGAAACTCAACATAGTGGGAAAAATAGCACAGTTTGGTTACATTGGATTTTTTTTTTTTTTTGTAATATTGGTAAAGTTCGATTAGAAAATAGTTTTAGCCTTCTTTGCGAACCAACCGAACATAGTGGGCAAAGTTCGGTTAAATCAAAAATCAACATAGTGGGAAAAATAGCACAGTTCGGTTACATTAAATTTTTTTTTTTTTGTAATATTGGTAAAGTTCGGTTAGAACATAGTTTTATCCTTCTTTGCGAACCAACCGAACTCTAAGTTCGTTTAAGAAAAAATTAATTCGTGATAACCGAAGTGTTATTCGTGTTCTTGGTTTCAGAATGTTCGGTTAGCAAACTAGTTTTTTTTAAACTATTCCTAACCGAACATGCCACTGTAACTTCCATTTAAACCATATTTTGATGACTATTGCTCAAAATTTCAATCAAAAAAGAATTAGAAGTAATGGGTTTGTGGGAAAATACTTATGGATAGGTTTGTTTATAAAAGATTGATTAATCGACGATGAAAATTCAATGAATCGACCAGGCTAAAATTTGATGATTTTGATTAGATTTGTATATGATCAGGGTTAGATGATCATAAATTGATTAAGAAGAGAAGAAGAAAAATTATAGAATAGAGGAAGAAGAAGTTGTAGATTAGTTATAATTTTAATTAGGTAAAAGTGTAAATATGTTAATGATTTAAATTAAGTTATATATATAGAGGTGGTGGTGGTAGTCGGAGGTGGTGGTGGTTGGCGGCGGTGGTGGGAGGTGGTGGTGGTTATATATATATAGGTGGTTATTAGGTTAGTTTTAAATTAAATTAGGTTAAGGGTAGGTTAGTCATTTCCACACTTTAGGACACCCTTTATAACTATAGGGAAGGTGGCCTAATAAGACCATGGTCCCCTCAAAAAAACCATGGTCCCCAAAAAATGGTTCTTAATGAAGTTGTTATATTTTAAGTTCTGATATACTTCATGACCCACTAAACCAGTGCACCTTGACCCAGTAGTTTTACTGGTTCGACATCCAGTCCGGTTATTAAAACAGTGATCCAAAGCCATAACCCTTGTTGGATTCCCAGAATTACATTTAATTCCTATCCAACTACAATGATCTGAATTACTAAAAGAATCCAAAGATTCAGTCTTGCTTTCAGCTGGGAAATTGAGTATTGCCTTAGAACCCCGCATTCGAAATGCAGCTTTGTCATATGCTAATGCAGATTCAAGTGTGATTCAATAGGAGTTTTTCGTCTTGATTTACTTTTTGTCTTTGCTTTCTTCCCAGTTTATCTCTTAAGCTTTATTTTCTTTTCTAACCTTTATATTTTTCTCTTTCTTATGCATAACTAATCTCTTTGTTACAGCATCCATGTCTCTTAATCAGTCGTAAGTTTAAGCAGTTGTGTTTATTCCAGTGGTGGTTTTTCTGCAACAAGGGTTTTTGATTCAATGCTAGCAGTGGTGCATCCTCCTGCAGTTGTGCTCTTTCTAGCAGTTGTGCTCTCCGTCACCTCCATGATGGTTCCATATAGGTTGCTTAAAGTTATCTCTTACCAATTTGATCACAATCTGGATATAAATTTCCCATCGTCATTCTCTCCATCACCTCCATCATTCAAGTTCAATCACTGGTTTTCAGTTCCTCCACCAAAGATCCAGATTATGGAAAGTCCCATACCCCGTCAGCAACCAAACAGTTACTGCCGTTACTTCATTTCATGGCGTATTTTCAGCATCAATAATTATTGGCATAAGTTTTCAGTTCCTCTATCAAAGATCCGAATATGGAAAGTCCATACCCCATCAAGCAACCTAACGATTCTGCTGTACGCATTTCATGGCGTATTTGAAGATCAATAATTATTGGCGTAAGTTTCGAGTTCCTCCATCAAAGATCCGAATATGGAAAGTCCCATACCCCGTCAAGAACCTATGGGCCATTCTATCGCATTTCATGGCGTATCTTGACATCAATAATTATTGGCGTAATTTTAGTAAAAAGAAACTTCCATATAGGTCGATTGCCGTTCAGAAAAAATCATCTTGGAAGCTGACAAGGTCATCTTTTTTTATAAATATCCTATTCACTTCGTCTCATTCACATCAGAAAAAACCTAAAGCAATATTCATTCCAAAGACCAATCGTCTCTTCCTGTGAAATTTTCAGCGTCCTATCATGGCGATTAATTCCCTTCTTCAAGTCTCTAGCACCAATTCTAAAATGCAACATACTAATATTGGGATGGTCACACCCAAAGAAGAACACTGCGGATCTGTTCAAGTTATTAACAATGTCATTGGATGAGTGGTCCAACAATGTGCTTGGTAAGATCCCGCGCGGAGGTTTTGGAAGTCGAGAAGTATTAGATGAGATCAATGCAATTTGGAAGAAAAACAAAAAATGGAAACAAAAGTTATGGGTCCTAATCTCTTCGTCTTCAAGTTCGAGAGTAACCACCCAAGACTAAGAGTATACCATTAACAAGTCCTCATGGACCGTAAAAGGTTACTAACCGGGCCGTTGTTAATTACAATCCAAGTATACCGTTGGCAGATGCTAAATTTCTTCATCAAAATTGGACGGTCAAGTTTAGAAACCTTCAATTAGAACACCTAAACGTGTCTATGATAGATGAGATTATTCAGGACCTAGGAGGGGAAAGAATTGAAATTGATCCCCCTAATGCACATCCAAGGATTGGTAGAATGGTGAAGGAAAGGATCAGAATGGAGTTAACATCCCCACTTAAGAGAGGGGCTTGGCTAAGAACAGCATCTGGAGGCGAAGCTTGGGTGAAATATCATTGGGAAAAACAACCCTACAACTTATGCGATGAATGCTTTGTTATTGATCACTCAGATAATAATTGCGAACAAGTTGCGCATCAGTTAAAACTTGATTCTATGTCAGCTGAAGAATATGAAATCTGGAGTCGGGAACAAGAGGTAGAATTTGTAGTCGTGGCAGCCCCTCAGCAAAATGCAAGTGCCGTTAATACAAATGGTGGCAATAACCCTAGAGATGGGTCCTTACCCACTGATAGCATCGAAGATGATTCTGATAATACAATGTAGAGGCAAAACAAACGCTCTCGAAATGGAGTTGCTGGGTCTTCTTCAAACAACATCGACCCTAAACAATCAATCCCTAATCTTCTTAATCCATCAATCACTGACCTAATCAAATCACTTCGAAAATCTCACTCCAAATACGATCGGTAATCACCTTGAGACGCTTTACGGCAACCTAACCGAACCTATGGAAGGTGTGGAAATGGAGGAAGTTGATGAGGATACTGCAATTGAGGAAAATCTTACACTGATTAATGACATGGGTTCTGCTAATAAGGTATTTATTATCCTTAATTTAATTTCCCCTAATTTTTCAAATCCTAATTCCCCGTCATGATTGCAGCCTTCTCCCCGTTAATTACTCGTAGTTTGCATGTGATAAAACCCCTTAAGAACTTCTTTCTTGAACACGTTAAAGGCAACAACCACTGTTATTTTCTGATATTTCATCCTGTCACTGTTGGTATTGAGTTCCTACACTGCTTTTGTGTGTTTAGTGCTCTCAAGCTCTCTGTTATCAATTTCATCAATTTCCTGATTAGAATTACAAATTTGGGTGTTGATAAAACTAATCGAGTCTGTTACAATCTAATTCCGTGCTTGGTTGAATTTATTGACTTCTTAGATTTGTATGTTTGTTCATCTTGCATTGTTGAATGCGAGTTCAATTGATTCACTGCTCTATTTTGATTTCTTTGTTTGGTTTGGCTGCTTTGTAGATCTTGTATCCGGTTGGGTTTCTTGTCTTCATAGATTTATCCTCAAGTTGCACTTACATCTTTCTTTGTACATCATTAGTGTCTGTTCCCTTTCACCTATTTGTAGTACTAGCCTTTTGATTCCTCTCACTATGAGAATTTTGTCGTGGAATTGTCAGGGCTTCGGCAACCCTACAACTAGAACTACATTAGGTAATCTTATTAAGAGCTAAAACCCTGATGTGATTTTCTTGTGTGAAACCAAAAATGACTCCACTAAAATGAGCCAATATTTGAGAAGATTCAGCAATCCTAACAATTGGATATACCTATCTGCTGGTCTCTCCGGTGGCATAGCTTTAATGTGGAAGAGTGGTTTCAATTTAGAAATAGTAGATTACTCGGATAAAATGATAAATGCTATCATTTCTTATGATCCTAGTAAACCTGAACTCCTTGTTAGCTTTCTATGGTTCCGTATACCATGACGAGAAGTTACAACAATGGGATTATATTAGCCAGATTGGGGAACAAGCTAACCTTCCATGGGTCCTCATTGGTGACCTAAATATTACCATGTTCGCCCATGAAAGATCTACTTTTACGTGTCCAACTACTGAAGAATTCCCTATTATTCAGCAAATTATTGATAAGTCTGATTTATCTGACTTAGGCTTTGTAGGTTCTCGTTTCACATGGTCTAATGACATCTGGGCAATGACAATATTTGTGCCAGACTGGATAGGGCTTTGGTAAATGGTTTGTGGCTGAGTCACTATGCAAATTCCAAAGTTTTTCATATTGAATCAATAGGTACAGATCATTTACCAATTATCTTGGTTACCAATACCCAATCTAATCAAGGTAAAAGACCCTACAGATATTATAAATGTTGGTTTAGTGATCCATCTTCACATAGTGTGATTAAAAATGCTTTCTCTATTCCTGTTAGAGGGTCCCATGCTTTTCAATTTGTTAACAGACTTAGGAATGTTAAAACTAGATTTGAAAAAATGGAATGTTTCGCATTTTGGCAATATAAATCAGAAAGTTATATCTCTTGATCTCAACTTCAAGATCCGAATAATCAAACAAGTACTATTCAGAACCTTGAGGCTATTAAGCGAGGTTGAAACACGTTGGAGCATTGGCAAAAAAAATCCAAGAGGACTTTTTATGCTCAAAAGTCTAGAGTCGAGTACATTAAGGGCCATGATAGAAATACTAATTTCTACCACACTTATGTGAATCGAAGAAGGCACTTCAATCATATTAGTTCCCTAAAATTGAGGAATGGCCAATGGTCTAAGGATAGGAACCAACTTGAAGACCTATTGGTAAGCCACTTTAGCTCAATTAGTGCAACATCTAATTCTTTTCGGAATAGTAATATTCTAAATTGCATAAACCCTTGTATAACTAATGAGGAGAATGATAAATTATTGAGTCCCATTACTTTGCAAGAGGTTAGATATACAATTAAGCAAATGCGTTCATGGTCTGCTCCGGACCTGGATGGATTTCCACCGAGGTTTCTATAAACGTAACATTGAATTAGTGGAAAATGATGTTTTCAGAACTGTTCAAAGTTTTTTCACTCTAAACATTTGCCGAAAGAAATGAAACATACATTTTGTCTCTTATACCTAAAGTCAACAATCCCGTAACACTTTGCTTGGACTTTAGGCCAATATCATTATGCAATACTAGTTATAAGATAATTTTAAAATTATTGTGAATAGAATGAAACCACTATTAGGCAAAATGATATCACCTTTTCAATCTGCCTATGTTCCAAATAGGAATATACAGAACAATATGATTATTTCCCAAGAGTTAGTTCATTCTATGAAGAAGAAAAGGAAAAAAAAACAAATGTGGCATTATGGGTCTAAAATTGGATATGTCGAAAGCTTTCGATAGAGTGGAGTGGTCCTTTTTAATTGATGTTCTCAAATTCTTTGGATTTTCCGACTCTTGGTGTGAGATCATTTTCCAATGTATTAGCACCACTAGTATCTCTGTTTTACTTAATGGATCACCATTTACTTCTTATAAACCTAGTAGAGGTCTCCGACAAGGTGATCCATTATCTCATTATTTGTTCATTTTATGTATGGAGGCTTTTTCTTGTTATTTGAATCATGCTGAACAATGTAATCTTATTCATGGTTTTAAAGTCAGCAAAGAGGCCCCAAGTATTTCTCATCTCCTCTTTGCTGATGATTGTCTTTTATTCACTAAAGCCACCCATGATGAGGCTAATAACTTAATGTCTCTCATTAAGGATTTTAGTCTCATTTCTGTCCAAGTGATAAATTTTCAAAAATCTGGATGCTTCTTTAGTAAGAATGTCCATCCAGATCATTGTGTTTCCCTCATTAGATCTCTTAATGTTAAGAAAATTGATCTTAATGATAAACATCTGGGCATTCCTCTTTTCTTGAAGAGGTCAAAAACTGATACTTTCTCTTTTCTTGCTGATCACTTTTACTGTGGTCGCTAAGTGGAAGGGTAGCGATTGTCCCAATCGTAGGGTCTGTCATGGTCAACAATGTCTTGAATTCTTTTCCCCATCTATCACATGAATTCCTTCCTTCTACCAAATAATCTCATTCACAAAATGGAGCAGGCCCAAAGAGATTTCTGGTGGGGGAAAGGATCAAGTGGGGGTTCTTATCCAAAAAGATGGGATAAAGTTTGTACACATAAAATGAGAGGTGGGCTAGATTTTTAGAGTCTTAAGTTTACCAATGAAGCACTTTTGGCTAAAATCGCATGGTTGCTCATTCACTACGAAGATGAACTATGGTTCAAAATTTTGAAATGTAAATATTTCAAAAACTGTCACCCTTTGCATCATAAAGCAATTAGGGATACCTCCTGTGTTTGGAAGAGTATAAGTCATGGCCTTAGCATCATTAAGCATAATGCTATTTGGGAAGTTAGAAATGGTGATAGTATTCATGCTTTTATTGATAATTGGGTGCCTAACATGTCTTCTCCTTATGCATCTGTTATCCTAATCCCAATATGCATGTGAACAACTTGATTGATCAAGATAGTAATACTTGGAATGCAAGAACTGGTGCAAGCTTTTTCACACATGATAATTACCAGAAAATCATGAACATTAGGATTCCTGTAATAGGCAAGACAGATTGATTTGGCCTTTCATTAAAAATGGTAGGTTTCTTGTCAAGTCGGCTTGCAAGCTTTTGGCTGGTGATTTTCCTGTTGGTGACCTAGTACCCAGTGCTAATCCTATCTATAAGAATCTTTGGAGAGCTTCCCTCTTGCCAAAAATACAATTGTTCTTGTGGAAATGCGTTGAAGAAATTCTACCTACTAAGAATAGGTTGTCTTTTTTAGACCGAATCAGGATAATACTTGTAGCATGTGTGATACTAATTCTCTTGAAACAAGTGAGCATCTAATCCTTCACTTGTCCTTTCTCTAGATCCGCTTTTGGGCTTCTTGCCGTTTGGTAATATGGTGCTTCATGATTCTACCACTGTAGCTAATATTTGTGATTGGATTAACAAATATCTCTTATCCAACAATGACTTGTGCTGCTCTGTTCTAACCACAGCATGGTGTCTGTGGAGGGATAGATGTTTTCACATCTTTCAGCAAAAACCACTTAATGTTCTAAGTACTGCCAGACTGGCTTCTAAACTTATTAGTGATACAAATGGCGCTATTGCTAGTGGTAATAATGATAATTCTTCGTTAGTTATCGCATGTATCTCCATCTAATGATGACCTTCAAGAAGATTGCTATATTGGTTAGTTCTGCGATGCTTCTTATGATAAAGATACTAATAAGTATGGTGTTGGTATTGTGATTTTTGACCAAGTAGGTGACTACAAAGGATGCAAGATGGGCCCCGGTGGTGAGCGATGAATTCGAAGAAATTCGAATGCCTCGTCCTTACTTGAAGTCGCTTAGGTGGGTCAAAGCAAGAGGTCACACCAAAGTCTGCTTTAGAAGGACGCCAAAATGTTATCTCCTTTCTAAATAAAAGTATGGATCAGATTAGCTGGGTCCAATAACTCCATTTTAGAATATTGTCTTTTTATCCTAAGTGATTTAAGTTTTGTTAAAACTGAGTTTATTGGTAGGATTTTAACAGCGCCCCGATAAAGCAGCCAAATATAGTAGAAGATTCAATGTATCCGGTGAATGGTTGGATAGATTTCCTCCACTTAACCCAAGTATGATGTAATTTTCTACTTTTCAATATATCTTTCTTTCCTAGCAAAAAAAAAAAAAAAAAAAAAAAAAAAAAAAAAAGCTACAATGATCTGAATCATTCCATGAGGCTAGTGCTCCGTCTGGGTAATAATAATATGGAAGCTTACTTTTCAACTCAATTAATGCTAATCGATCAGTTTGGTTTCCATATGTTAAGTAGTCAGACTGAAATGCTCAATAGGAAACTCATCTTACTGAATTTACGATGAGAAGTAGGTGCCAAGTGCTCCTTATAAATTGGTATTAGGGGATAGTGAAGAAATATTCCCATCCAAAATTCTCCTACACCGGAACTAGAAAATTTTCTAACCAGATAGAGACCCGGCTAAATCAGAGTCAACCAAAGACTTGGAATATATATAAAACAATAAAAACAAACAAACACAATTTGATGAAGTTTTCTACATGCAAATATCTATATCAACATCAAACTTGACCAGTTGTGCACTTCACTGGAAATTCCCCTGTTGAGTTGGTGCTTCCTCTTGTATGCTGTCTGTCGTCCTCTATTATTTTGACTGCATCTTCTTTCAGAGTCAATATCTTTTATATCGATCCCACGCTCCGAGATAATGTGATGTGAGTTACGTACACTTTGCATTGTATAGAACCACAATGTCCTTTAACTCGGATGGTGGTAAATGGAAATGGTAATACAGTTCTCGAATATTTACTCATTCTGATCAAGAGAGATACACATTCTTTATTGATTGCAACCCTGTAACGACCAGTTCCATATCCATTCGTTCTTTGGGCGTCTCAGTAGAACACGTAACACCAAGTTTGATAATGCCTGTCAATGCCTCGCATAACTTGGCCTTTTTCTCACCATTGATTATAACGTTTTCGTAGTCATCATCGTCATTTTGAAGAATAACCAGTGTATGATCAACGATTTGCATAACTCTGTTAGTAATAAGAGCCGTCTTAGCGAAACTATGAAGAGTAAGGCCATCTTTGAACATGTTGGCTGTAGGTCTCCTTCTGGTAAACAACTCTAACAACAAGATCCCAAAGCTATAAAAGTCTCCATTTGTAGAGACCGATCGACCCATTCCATACTCTGGATTTGAAGAATAAAAAGATAATATTAAGATGTATATATTTCTATACTACGTAAATTGTTTTCAATGTCAGGAGAAAATTTTATACCTGGTGCGACATACCCAATCGAGCCCCTAATCAGTGAAGTACTGCAATTATTTCCAGATTCAACATTGACAACTACTCCATGAAGAAACTTAGCTGATCCAAAATCTCCAAGATGGCCGTTCATGTCCTCGTCGAGTAAAACATTGCTTGGCTTTAGATCACAATGAGCTATTGGTGTTTGGCATTGGCGATGAAGATAATCTAATGCAGAAGCAACATCAATGGCTATATTTAGTCTCTCAATGAATCTCAATGGCCTGTTTGTTGACCTCTGGTGTCTCCCATTAGGCATGAATTCGTAAACCAGAGCTTTGAATTCATTTCCATTAAAATCAACACTAGAACAAGATGTCAATATCTTCATAACATTGCGATGTCGAATCACTCTCAATGCTTCACATTCTGCCTTGAAACTTTTTAAAGCTCCCCGTCTCTGAAGATCTAGTACTTTGACTGCAACAACTGATGTTATCTCCTGGCTGAGCACTAAAATTCCTATGTAAACGGAACCATAACCACCGACTCCAACTAAATTTTTTGCCGAGAATCCATCCGTTGCTCTAAGAAGGTTGTCATATGAGACTTTGGGAAACATATCAGTAAATGGATATTCAGAAGAATTTCCATTTCCTGAATCTGAATCCGAATCACAAGAAGAAGGTTGGATACTGGCTTTTCTACTTCGAAGGAATTTGATCAAAGAGCCCAAGATAATGGCACATATAACACCAACTCCAGATAGTATTAGAAGCAGCCTCTTGAGAGGAAAATGTTTGCGCAGTTTCATAGAGATAATTCCTGGGCAACTAGGTAGTTGTTGTAAAGGATTTCCTCCGCAAAGCTTACTGTTTCCATAATAAAAAACGAACGCACTTGTGTTGTTGAAAATCCCTTGTTTTGGTATTTCACCTTCAAAGTCATTCGAAGACAAATCCAGTATCTTTAGGGATTGAAACGATTCGAGATACTCTGGTATTGGACCAGACAAGTGATTAGATCCAAGAATTAACTCTTGAATTCCATTTAAACTCTGCAAGGATGGAGGAATTATTCCTTGAAGATTGTTGCCATATAAATACAAGCCTTTTAAATCAAGACAGTTCTTCAAAGAACTTGGAATTTCACCAGATAAATAATTGTCTGACAAACGTAGATACTGAAGCCGGAATAAGCGGCCAATTTCTTGTGGAATTTTACCAGATAACTGATTATATGACAAACTTAGATACTCAAGCCGAAATAAACCCCCAATTTCTTTGGGAATTTCAGCATATAATTGATTGCGTGCCAAATTTAGAGACTCAAGCCGGAACAAAGCGCCAATTTCTTGGGGAATTTCACCAGATAACTGATTGTGTGAGAAATCCATCTTCTTTAGGGAAAGCAATGACTTGAGATTATTCGGAATTGGACCAGAAAATCGATTGTTGTCGAGTATTAGCTCTTGAATTCCCTTCAAACTGTGCAAGGGTGGAGGAATTGTCCCATTAAGATTGTTGCCATTTAAATAAAGGACTTTTAAATCAAGACAGTTCCCCAGAGAGCTTGGAATTCCACCAGATAAATTATTGTCTGACAAATTTAGAGACTCAAGCCGGGATAAACGGCCAATTTCATGCGGAATTTCACCAGATAGCTGATTGTTTGACAAATCTAGAAACTGTAGCCGGATCAAACGGCAAATTAGTCGCAGTATTTCACCAGATTCTCCAATTTCTTGCGGAATTTTAGAAAAGTAAATGTTACCCAGGCGAAGAGTCGTTAAGAATGTAAGGTTTCCTATATCTGGAGGTATAGATGCTCCTTGAACACCCCAAACCCATATCAGATGACTTAGATCCAAAACTGTAACCCTTCTTGGATGCTCACGATTACATTTGATTCCTCTCCAACTACAATGATCGGAATCATTCCACGAGCCAAGTTCTCCATATGGGTCCTGAAGCTGATTTTTGAACTGTAGTAAAGCTAAACGGTCAGTTTCGTTGTTTCCATATGTGATGTCAGACTGAAATGCAGGTGAAAAATTCATAAACAACGAAACAAGGATGACACAGATGATCAATAGGAAACTCATCGTCTTCCTGATTAAAAGGTTTTGATAACTTAGTACAAATTTGGTGTCTCTTCACTATGACGAGATCTCTTATGAATTGGTAATTGATAGTAGAGGATAGAGATATTCACATCCACAAGCCATTTTTCAACACGGAAATACAAATCGGTGTTATCAGACAGAGACTCTCGACTAAATTAGAGTCAAGCAAAGACTTGGAATGTAGAGGAAATAAAAACAAGCAAAATGTATGTGATTTTCTACGTGGAATATCTCTATAAACAACACAACCATCTTTAACAAGAATCCATTGTGTTGAGCACGGCATGGAGTGTCTACGCCATCAATTCCAATTTTTTCCAGAGAACAGTCGTCCATTGAATTTTCTATGCCATCTTAATTTAAATTTCACATCTGAGTTATAAACAACAACGGTACGTAAACCATGTTTTTGTTTTTCTGAGTTTTATGATATTTCACTAAAGAATTTCAGCTGTTAGTGGAAATCCAGTAGTACTCCCAAATGATAAATACAATAACTCTAAGACATTATCAAGCAAAAAAATACTACAAATGTATCTTTATTTATCCTGGTTGTCACTAAACTGACCTCTCTATGGACACATCTATATTCGAAGTAGGGATCATGGATGAGCACTTGAAAATTTTCAAACCTCTGCTGAATTTTGAACTTTGAATTGATGTTGCATTGACAGTCAATTTCTCTTCATTCTTTAGCCTACTGTCTCTGTATATAAAGTGCATGTTTTGTTGCAGGTACATGAATGCGCTCCAAACAAATGCACCCCATCTGTAGGTGTAAATAATCCACAGGGACAGGTGGAACGATCCTAGACAATGGTGTACCAAGGGAAATAAGCACTAGAAGTACTGAATCACCTCACCAAAATCTGAGCGCGAGAAAAGAGGAACCGAAGCTGCCTGTGAGGTTGACATAAAGGGAGAAAAAGTTCGATGTGATGCTCATCGGGTACAAGAACAATAAATGCATCGACGAGTTGGTGAAGAGATAAGAAGAACTCGGTCAAAGTAAGACTCTAGCCGGGGACCTAAAGGGCGACATCGGTCATCTCCACCAAACAAACGACATCGGGTAGTGGGATATCAAAAGAGGACATCAGATAGATATCTCGACCTAGCAGATAGGAATATCGGGTGAAGCATCAAGCGATCATCCGAGAAGAACATCAAGGAAGCTACATCGGGCCTAACATCGTAGTACTGGTTGTATCATCACCTGTGACTATAAATAGAGACCATGTAGAGAGGTAAAACTAAGTTAAGAAGTGAGGAAAGAGAGTACACCTAGAGTATTGAGAGAAAAGCACTCATCTTGTAATCTTGAATCAAGCAATAAGATCATCCCTTTACCCCCGTGGACGTAGGTAATCATACTTAGAACCACGTACATCTTGTGTTCTTCTATTTCTCTTGCTTGTTACTTCTTATTGTGTGTAGGATGGATCATTGGATGTAGTAGTAGGGTTTTCTACATCTACATTTAAAGCGCCCACTAAGGGGACATGTAACATCTTTAGATACCTTGCCAAAACGCCATTAAAAGAGAGATTCAACGGCTCCTATAAACATTTATTGATGATAGTTGATGCTAAGTGAAAGGCTTTAATGGTTGGAACGCATAGGTTGCTAGATCTATCGTTTAAAGTTTACCTTTCTGATTAAAAGCTCGATTTCTTTACGTTTGTTTTCACTTGCCTAATCGTTGAAAAGCTCACAAAATTTTAGTTTGAAAAGAAAAACATGATTAGTTATCTTCATCGTCTTGATTTTGTCGAAGTAAGTACCATAAGGTTTCTTACCTTATGAGTGAGTGTTTTCTGTCAAAAAAGTTTGATTAATCGTCTTTTGCCGAGTTAAGTGTTTTTCATTGAGTTAAGTCCCTTGATTAAAGATCGTCTCATCTTCGGTCTGGACGGTGGAAGTTAACCGTTATAACACCTCAAAGCTCCCGAACGGATCATCTTTGATAATCAGTGGAAGCTAGATTGAAACGTTATTTCGCCGTTTAAATCTTCTTTGTAAGTTAAGTAAAGTACAATAGTGGTGGAGGCAAGAATAACTCGAAGTCATCGAGTTTAGATTTCCAAAACCTACGTCTATAAGGAGTATAGTGAGTGCTTCGTTAATAAGTCTCATCTTGATCCTACAGTAAGAGCCTCACAACGCTGAGAAAACCAAAAAGAATCCTATGGTACAAATGTCCCTGGGAATTCAGTAATCAGATAGGTGAACCGTCGGCGAAACAAGCTGGTGAAGGTTGTCGTTATTATCAACCATAGCCAAGAAAGAAATTCTTCCGATCTAACGACGGATGATTAATGGTTTCGCCCTAGGAATGCTAGAAAAATAATGATTAATGCATAGAGAAAGTACCGAAAGCGATGTGTTGAAACAGCTTTTCAAAGATTGTCCTTTACGGTCAAAACCACTCGATTGCTGAGATCAGCACGATAGCATAAATGGAATTGTACTATAAAAAAACTTTTTCCACTCTGAATAAACAGAATCGACTGTACTTCATCCTTAACCTTTTCGAAAACAGTTCAAGTAAGTTTTGTGTACTTTGTTGACGTAGGTAGGGACCAGGAGCGAGGCACAAAAGCAATACTAGAGGCGATGGCAAGCACTTCCAGGACGGGTAGGATTCTCAGAATCGAGCCATAGCGGGATCTAGTGCACAAGAAGGACTAACGGATTCCCGACAAGAGGGTAGCCGACAAAACCATCAAGGCGAATCTCAGGCACCAGGCGTGCAGGCATGGCAACTGCCGACGAAGAAGTCGATCTAGGCCGAGACGACGATCTCCCACCAAGAATACTGAGGATTAACCCGAGCCAGATGAGGCAAGGGGACATGGAAGATGGAAGAACTGCATCGGATACTGAGGAAGACGAGGAAGTGCAAATGATGTAGGAGGAACAGAGGCAAGAAAGGAAACAAATGGAGTATCAACGTGCACTAAAACAGGAAGGAGAAAGGATTAGACAAGTGCGCTTGGGAATGTGCAACCTCAACCGAGACATCCCACCGGTAACAGCTAATCCTCCCGTAGCTCCAACCGTTCCTCCCGTTATCCCCCTGGCAGGACCACCAACCGCGCCCAATGAAGCGGGAAACCAAGTGAATGGCCACTCTAGCCGTGAGATCTTGAACCAATGTTACTTGCTATCTTGGCGAGCCAAAGAAGGCGAGAAGATCTTATGAGAGAGAGCACAGAGAAGGAATCTAGCCTTGGAGCATGAAAACTACCAGCTCCGCAACCAGAGAGCCGGGTCAAGAGGATCGTCGAGCCGAGGCGCTTCTAGCAATCACACCCATTCAAGAAACTCTCCGACCCCACCCCTGAACCGAGAGCGTGTGCCCGACCCTAATCGATTAAGGGGAGGGTATGGCCCACCCAAGGACTCTTCGACCGAGGAAAAGGCGACAAACAAGGGAACGGATGCGACAACCAAGCAAAAGCTTGAGCAACTTGAGCAGATGGTCAAGAAGCTGACAGGAAATGGCGAGGACGACAAGTTGGCAGAAGTGTACATTACCGACCTTCTCATCCAGGTTTGACGGCACGGGTGACGTAGGAGAACATGTCAAAATGTACATCATGTCTCTGTTACAATGGACGAATTACGATGTAGTCATGTGCAAATTCTTTCCAGCAAGTCTCGAAGGTGAGGCAAAGAACTGGTTTTACACCTTTCCCGATGAGTCCGTTGGCAATTATGCTGTCTTGGTGGAAACCTTCCTGGAAACTTACATGCACAACAGTATAGCTCGGCCCAGAATCAATAAGCTCTTTACACTAGCACGAAGATTCAGGGAACCATTGCGGTCTCTAACAGACAGATGGAGAAAGATGTGTACCGACATCGGGAAGGTACCGGTCGATCAACAGATCTTCGGGTTCGAAAATTCATTGGGAAAGTCAGACCCTATTTGGATAGAAATGTACACCGAGAAACCCCAAACGTTAAGGGAAATCAGGAAGATGCAAGAAAACTACATCGCCCTAAAAGAAATACAGAAAGGAGCATAGGATAGGGGAATACAAGAAGTAAGAACTATAGTAGAGGCGATCCCACGAGAAGATCCAAAGCAATCAGAGAAAAGTCCGAGCACACCACATCAAGGGTCGAACAAGAAAAGTTGGGTCGAGAAAGGAAAGAAGCCTCGCCACGAACCTTAACTTACACTCCACTAAATGCACCATTGTAAGAAATATTCAAGGAAGTGGAAAAGAGGAACGACATCAGATACCCGAAGACGAGGGTAATCCAATATGATGAAACAAGGAACCATCCCGAGTTTTGTCATTACCACCAGTATCGTGGCCATTCGACCAATGATTGTCGGGAGGTAAAACATATCGTCTATCATCTGATCCGAGATGGATACTTGCGACATTTTGTCAAGACATCGCCGACGCCGCTTAGCCCGACGCTCCGAGTGCATCAAGTAAGAATCAATCGTGGTACCCGGTTACTTTGTAACACTATCTCGCACTCGGCAACTCAAGGGTTTGACTTGGGTACAGTATCACTTCAAGGATTCATAAAAGAGATCGAGCGGGAAAGGAAATATTCAGCGTGGCTAAAACTCTGCCCATGGAACCTTGGATGAAAGCCATCACTTTCTCGGAAAAAGACGTCCGTCAAATGGTCAAGCCCATGGAGATCCCCTGGTGGTAACCTTACTTATTGAAGAATGGGGTGTCCGAAGGATACTAATGGACAGCGGGAGTTCAGTCGAGGTCCTTTTTTACGATACCTTCAAAAGAATGGAGTTATCTGATGACATCTTAATCCCGTCGACCTATCGAATCTACGGCTTCAACGGTACAGTGATGATACCAAAGGGAGTAGTCATCCTCAGAGTCTCGGACGGAGAGGGGTATTTAGACACACTCACTACCTTCTGTGTGGTCGACGTCGTGTCACCTTATGAAGCAATCCTTGGTAGACCCTGGCTCGCAGGAATCAAAGGAGTAGCATCGGCGTACCACCAAAGACTGCGGTTTCCATCCTACCGAGGAGTAGTGTAGGTGTTGGGCGACCCCTAGGCGGCGAGACAATGCGTGCAGATAGATATCCAACAGAATGAAGAAAGGCGATCGAGGAAGCGCCAAGAAAAGAACAAAGATAAGGAGATAAGGGCGGGAGAAGAACTAGAAAAGGTGACATCACAAGCCATCACAACCTATGAAGCAAAGCGGGAACGAGATCTTATAGCAATCAAAGGAGCCGACAATAGTTGATGAACGAAGTCCAATTTCTCGGCCTTAGAATCTACCCGACAAATTAATTTAGGCACCGAGGAAGAGCCTAAAATGGTGAGAATAGGGACTCTATTGACGGATGAACAAACACAGCAGTTGATAACTCTTTTAAAAGAACACATGGACGTATTCGCGTGGCAAATGCACGATATGGAGGGAATTGACCCAGAAATCTGCTCACATCACTTGAGAATAGATCCCAAGTTCAATCCGATCCGACAAAAGATTATGAAAATTACACCCGAGCTACAAGTAGCGGTGGAGGCCGAGCTGAAGAAGCTACAAGTAGCAGGAATTATTCGAAAGGCTCAATATCCACAATGGATATCTAGCATGGTGATAGTCCCTAAAAGGAATGGAGGGGTTCGGGTCCGCATCGACTTTAGCGACTTGAACAAAGCTTGCCCGAAAAGATAGCTTCCCCCTCCCCAAAGATCGATCGCCTAGTAGAATCCATAGTTGGATACAAGGCAATAACACTCATGGACGAGTACTCGGGGTACAACCAGATCCCCCTGGCCCCTGAGGACCAAGAGCACACATCTTTCTTCACACCCAGAGGGTTATATTGTTATACCAAAATGCCGTTCGGGCTGAGAAATGCAGGCGCCACCTATCAAAGGTTAGTAGAAGACATGTTTGAAGACAAAATACACAACACCATTGAGGTATATGTGGACGACATGCTGGTCAAGAGCAAGGTGGCCACCAACTACATCGATGACCTCCGAGACATATTTCAAACCATGAGAAGATACAGGATGAGGGTGAACCCCGCTAAGTGCACTTTCGGGTTACCTCGAGCAAGTTCCCTGTACATAAACCGACAAATGTATCGAAGCCGACCCAGATAAGATCAGAGCAGTCGTAGAAATGCCATCACCTGTGACGATTAAAGACATACAACGGCTGAACGGGAACTTGGCATCCTTGGGGCGATTCATGTCTCGATCATCTGACAAATGCAAGGACTTCTTCGGGACGTTAAGGATAGGAGAGAAGTTCAAATGGACCGAGGAATGCGAAGAAGCTTTTCAGAAAATTAAGCAGCATCTCGCGAGCCTGCCAGTATTACAAAGACCCGAGCCCTAGGAAGTGCTGACCCTATATCTCGGGGCGACCAGTTATGCCATTAGTGCCGTCCTAGTCAAGAACGTAGGAGGAGAAGAAAAGCGGTGTATTTCATAAGCAAAACCATGAACCCAGGAGAGAAGAACTACACCAGTAATCGAGCAAGCGATATTAGCTTTGGTATTTGCAACACAAAAACTCCGGACGTATTTCCAAACTCACGAATTCGGGTACTCACGAAATCCTCCATAAAATCGCAGTGACTCGACAATGCAGCCGTGTCGGGGCGGATCTCCAAGTGGAGTGCACAGATCAGCGAGTTCGATATTTTCTACGAGATGAGAACAACAGTAAAAGCACAGGCAAAGGGCCGACTTTCGAGACTTTCCTCGAGCGACGAAGATGAAGTGAAGATATCCCCTGGAATGGAGGAAGACCAAGAGGATCCGTACGACTTACTCGAGACCGTAGCCCGACACGATGGGAATTTTTGTGGATGGATCATCCAATAAAGACGGGTCAGGCCTTGGATTGGTCTTCACAACGCCAAAGGGAAAAAAGATGGTCCACTCGTTTAGACTTGAATTTAAGGCAACCAATAACGTCACGGAATACGAAGCTGTGATACATGCTCTGCGCCTGATAGTGGAGATGGGGATTCAAGACGTAAGACTAACAAGTGACTCCCAGCAAGAGCAATCTGCATACAAGGACCCTATCAATGAGTTCTTATACTGCTTGTATGTCAACTATGACTTCGATGGCACACAACCGAAGCTCCGTGAATGTGAGGATGTAAGTGTTCTTTTATTAAGGTCTTTGCATTACATCCATTGGTGTATTGTATTTTACAACTAATAAACCTGAAAGGTTGACAACAATCAATTCCACATCTTTTTTCATCTAGTATGGTACATTATACAGTTATTCCTCGGTTTGCAACTCCTAGTCATATCTGGAGCTTGAGTTTTATGTAAGCCCTTGTGTTTAAGTGGGACTAATTTATTTTGCTTTTCCTAAATTTCTACTAATTTATTTTGCTTTTCCTAAATTTCTGGAATTGGACCAGACAAGCTATTTCTGTCGAGTATTAACTCTTGAATTCCATTCAAACTCTGCAAGGATGTAGGAATTATCCCTTGAAGAGTGTTGTCACTCAAATAGAGGACTTTCAAATCAAGACAGTTCTTTAAAGAGCTTGGAATTTCACCTTGTAAGCTCGATTGTATGACAAATCCAGAAATTGAAGACGGACTAATTAAACCGCTGATGATGGTGGTTTTCAAACAAGGGGTAAAATCGTAAGACCCCATGACCTAGTGTTACCCGCAACACATTAACTAAGAGCATTTAACTCAGGTGTAAATAATTAATAGGGGTATTTTTTCAAAATACCAGCATTAGGTTTTTGGCCACGTAACCCTAATTCCAAAACCAAGCCGCACATGCGCGCTCCTTGGAAACAATGCCAAACCAAGCCGCACACTGCGCACCATGGCAACAATGCCAAACCAAGCCGCACATTGCGCACCATGGAAACAATGCCAAACCAAGCCGCACACTGCGCACCATAGCAACAATACCAAACCAAGCCGCACACCGCGCACCATGGCAACAATGCCAAACCAAGCCGCACATCGGCGCACCATGGCAACAATGCCAAACCAAGCCGCACACTGCGCACCATGGCAACAATGCCAAACCAAGTCGCACACTCGCGCACCACCGCAATAACGCCAAAACCAAGCCGCACACTGCGCACCATGGCAAGCGACGCCAAAACCAAACTACCTATCGCACTCATTGGCAACCATGCCAAACTAAGCCGCTATGCCATTGGCGCATGCCAAATATAGCGCCCTAGGCTTGCAAAAACGTGCAACTAGGTCAACATGGCCGTACGTGCCATTGGCACATGCCAACGCGTACCACAAGCCATATTTCCAAGCCGCTATGCCATTGGCGCATGCCAAATATAGCGCCTAGGCTTGCAAAACGTGCAACTAGGTCAACATGGCCGTACGTGCCATTGGCACATGCCAACGCGTACCACAAGCCATATTTCCAAGCCGCTATGCCATTGGCGCATGCCAAATATAGCGCCCTAGGCTTGCAAAACGTGCAACTAGGTCAACATGGCCGACGTGCCATTGGCACATGCCAACGCGTACCACAAGCCATATTTCCAAGCCGCTATGCCATTGGCGCATGCCAAATATAGCGCCCTAGGCTTGCAAAACGTGCAACTAGGTCAACATGGCCGTACGTGCCATTGGCACATGCCAACGCGTACCACGAGCCATATTTCCAAGCCGCTATGCCATTGGCGCATGCCAAAGATAGCGCCCTAGGCTTGCAACACGTGCAACTAGGTCAACATGGCCGTACGTGCCATTGGCACATGCCAACACGTACCACAAGCCATATTTCCAAGCCGCTATGCCATTGGCGCATGCCAAATATAGCGCCCTAGGCTTACAAACCATGCAACCTAGGCCAAGTCGGCCACGCATACCATTGGCACATGCCAACATGCTCGCTGGTAGCTTTTGCTACCAAGGCCACGGCCCTAACGGCCACGCATGCCATTGGCACATGCCAACATGCTCATTTGGTAGCTTTTCCTACCAAGGCCACGGCCCTAATGGCCCACGCATGCCATTGGCACATGCCAAACACACACGTTGGTAGCCTAACTTGCAAACCGTGCAACCTACCACCAAGGCATTCCACATGCCATTGGCACATGCCAAACACACACGCTGGTAGCCTAACTTGCAAACCGTGCAACCTACCACCAAGGCATTCTCGCACATGCCATTGGCACATGCCACACACGCCACTAGCACTCTGGCATTGCCACTTACACTCAACGTACAACCTACCACCAAGGCATTCCGCACATGCCACGCACGCCACTAGCGACTCCGGCATTGCCACTTGCGCTCTAAGTACAACCCGCAACAAGGGCATTCGCACATGCCAATGGCACATGCCACACGCGCCACTAGCGGCGCCACTTGCACTCAAGGTGCAACCAACGAGATATCAACACAAGGCGGGGATGCTTTCGGGGTTTTGGTTTGGCGGTCCGACTTGCGGCGTACACTACGCTCACATTAAGAAAGCGTGAAAAGGAATAAAGCGGTCAAATAAATGAGGAAATAATGGTGAAAATGTTTTCACCCATTAACACCATGCGGTTACCACCTCCTCCCATTATTTCACCCTTTACTCTCTTCCTTCATGAGGCCAGAGGAACGTTTCAATCTCGACTTGTATAAATAGGTCTTACCTATTTCCACCCGGACAACAAGTCTCGGTCGAGAGAAAATACTACACTCTCGAGAAAAGGCAACTTTGCAAGCTCTCCAAAAGCTTTCATCTCTTGCAAGCTTCCGAAGCTTCCACTTTCTCGATACAAGTCGAGACACTACTCTCCCATAATTATTCCCGGTCTCAACACCTTTCTTTGCTTCCCTCCCCAAATCAACCCTTCTCCTCCACTTTGTGACCGAAGCAAGTCCAACGGCCATTTCTTGGTTTAGACCGGACTTGTACAGATTGATCTCTCGAATCTATAAAGTGCTCACGTGCGACACATTTGTTTAGGGTTTGAACCAAGATTTCTCACTCACCTACCGAATTTACCGAAATCGCGAGAAACGATTTTTACCCATAAACAATTGGCGACCACACGGGAGGATTGATCTATCGGCTACAATGTCGCCCCGTCGATCTCGTTCTTCGACCTCCAGATGTCAAGACGGTAGGGGATGGCGACTCCAATCCGACGCAACTACTGACAACCCTAAGGTTACAGGTTGTAAAAAACTACACAAGAAAAACAGGGGACTCGCCGAAGATGCTACCAGTGATTGGGGACTCGCTGAAGATGCTACCAGTGATTGGGGACTTGCTGGCGATGCTACTAGCAAAACCGCCTTTTTACATGAAGAGAGGCATGTTCGCAAAAACCTATGAAGTGAGTAAATTCAGACTGCGCAAGATATACGATTTGTTTTAGGTTCTTAGTAAAACCATTATACTACTCTAAGTATTGTGCCTATTGCTAGCACGCACTTTAATAAAAGCAATATTCCTTTCCCAAAACATAATCGAGTCATATTATCAAAACCATTTATCCTTAAATAATCCAATATCCTCAAAAGCTACCAAATTTGTCTACCAAAACCGGTCAAACTTTGAACCAGACATCCAACATGTCTTTCAAAAAAAAGAAAAAAAAAAGAAAAAGAACTTAAATGAAAGTTTAACGGAGAAACATTCAAGGAAAATCATCCAACAGAGGTCCGTTTCTTCTTGGAGAAAGTCAACATCTTCAAGAGCCGCTCTCTTCATAGTCAACATCTTGGAAAGTTTTTCGAGTTCTACCTCCCGTCGTGCAATATCCCCAGCGGAAAGGCTTTCGATTGCTGCATCTTTCAACTTTTGGATCTCAGCAAGGCCTTCGACAAACCACGAAGTGTTGAACTCCTTTTCTACGCACACGTCGCGATGGTGTTCCCAGTTGGCAATAACGTCTTCAGAAACGGTGTGACCAGTCACCTCACGCATATACTCGATGGAAGATAAAGCCTCTTCTACACGCTTAGCCAGCGCAAATCGACTAGTGACTTTCTTGGTTGTGGCCATATGTCCGTACTTCTCCCGGGTTCGGTGTACAACGCCTCGTGCTTAGCCTAAGCCGCTGGAAGCCGCCAACCAGACCCATGACCGGATAAGGAACCAAGTACGGAGGATTAAAAATGGCGCTGCACACCCGGCCTCACGACTCGCAGAGGGTCTTCCTCCATGTCTACGGCAACAACCATCAGGAGAATCATCCGCCGTTTGAGCCACATCTGTGCCCGGCAATTGGCTAGCGCCCATCTCCAAGTCACCAGCGGTGGTCACCAAAGGCAAGTTTTCGTGTGCCTCTACCCCAGAATCATCCTCCAAATCGGATTCCTCCTGCGAACTCGAGTTAGACATTTTTCAAAAAGAAGAAACAGAAGAAGAGAGAAAAGAAGCGCGAAACTCACCAAACCACTTCTAGAAAAAGAACCCAGTCTTGCCCGGAGAGGAACCACTCTCACTTGTCGAACTTTCTTCTTTCTCCGACTCATCATCACTATGAGAAGGCTGGAGTCTGCCGGAATTCTTTGAAGAAATCATTGTCTCCCGGCAACGTGCAAGGGCAACAAAGCATTAACACTACCGAAGACCCGGAGGAAACAAGACGCATGTTTTCAAAGCGAGAAATTCACGTGTTTTGAGACAAACCAAAGAAGAGGCGACACATACCTGGTTATTGGAAGAACCGAAAGACACGAGAGCCGAGGAAGGGTCTTTTTGAAACCGTCCGGAACTCCGCCAAGTACGATTCTTCGTTCTCCGTTCCTTGGCACAGGGACTTTCCGAGTTGCTAGGCAACTTTCGCTGAGGTCTCTCAACATTGGATACTTCTTCAAAACTGCCGGGGAAGGTTTACAACGAACGTTCTCCACCACGTTATTCACAAAACCCCGGATCATAATAAACTCATCGCACTGAACTCATTATAGCCAAAGGTCGTCGAAGTTACTCTTCCCATTTGTAAGAAGGGAAGGCGGATACCCGGCTCGAGGAACTGGCATTGAGGGCGTACGCAATGAATCCTTAGGAAGCACCGGGCTGGTAAGTAAGAGGTACCCCTTGATCGAAACCCATGTGACGAGCAAAGACGGTCAATATTATGTGAGCTATCTGGAAAGACCCCATGAAGAAAGATGGCATATAACCGGGCAAGCAGCTTTGAACGAACAAGTTTTCACCAACGCTCAAATCGCCATCAGAAGACAAAGACGTGAGTGGAGCAGAAGCAAAGGTGTCAATTTGAGTCACTGACCTATGGACCGGCTCCCATGGGCGAAAATTGTTTTCATACGACTTATCAAGAAGACTAACCAAGCTCACGCCAACCTTTGGGCCTTTGTTCACCCATCGAAGAATCGGGAACCCCCAACTCGCGGGAATCAAAGGCATCGGTTTCGGAGCATACTTCTCAAAGTGCTCCCATAGCGGACTTGCAGAAAAGCAACGTGCACATATGAATTCACTTTCATGAAACCATTCGAAACTCGCGTGTTCGCAACTAGGTGATCCAGATGCACATACAGGGAACCGAGGAATAACTTGCCAATGGGAAGAACTTCACCTTTTGCTAACTTCACAAACAACCGCTAGCAACTCGGTCTTATTTCCTTCTTGCCGGAACCGTCATCAAAAATGTCTCTAAACAACCAGAGAGCCAAAAATCTTCGCAACATGAAGATCAGCACTTTCTGTTCGGGTTCCAGCTCGTCCGGAAACCACTGAGACATCCACCAGCTATAAAAGCACCTTTCATCCTCTTTCCGGACAGAATCCTTCGACTTCGCAGTGGAGTCTTTTCGAGCGTAATCTCCCAACTTAGCGGCAAGGTCATCCCGCATCTTCACCTCACTTTCAGATAATTGGATTTTAAGATTCCCAGTTACCGGAAGATTCAGCAAGAGAGCCACACTCTCCATGGAGAAAGTTATCTCACCCCATCTACATATGATTGTATGGGTGTCCGAACACCATCTGGAGATGAAAGCAACCAAGCCCGGGATATCCTTCCTAAACGGAGGTTTCTTGAAGCTCGACAAAGACATCAATAATTTGCGCTCGAGTCAGGTTGGTGCTTATGCGCTCCTTACTCACCATGAACTCAACCCATCTACCAAAAGAACGTAATGGGCTTTGACACATCCTGAAATCAATATTGGAAGAGGAGTATACCCCTTTTTGAAGACAGAACCGTATAGTATTCTCTCGGGCGAATCGAACGTGTCTTCCTTTCATCTTCACCACCGGTTAACAAAATTGGCACGAAATCTGGGTGATTTTCGGAGAGCGAGAGACGAGTTTTTTTGGCGAAGAACTCATCATCCGTGTTTGGTTTGGAATTATGGACATCCTTTGAGGAAGCGAAAGTTTGTCCAGGTAACATCTTTTAATAGCAACTTAGTAACAAGATACCGCACACAAAAAAAAAAACAAAATTATCTCCGACACATAACCGCGCCCCAACAAAAAGAAAAACCCGAAATAATAAAAAGAGGAGGGCGTATTCTCTACGGTTTCAAAACTGTATACTGTGATATTTTCTTCGGGTTCAAGACTATATACGTAGATTATTTTCTTCGGGTTCAAGACTATATACGAAATTTTCTTCGGGTTCAAGACTATATACGCAGAATTCTTCGGGTTCAAGACTATATACGCGAGAATTTTCTTCGGGTTCAAGACTATATACGCGGTATTTTATATGGGTTCAAGTGTGCCTACAGTATCCTACTTCGGGTTCAAAATTATATAGAGCATTTTTCTACGAGTTCAAAACTGCACGCGCAGTATTTCTTTCAGGGCCGAAAAATCATATATACAATATTTCCTGCGGGTTCGAAGTCGTATGGAGCATATATACAGTATTCTTCTTCGAGATTCATGTACAGTATTTTCTACGGGTTCAAGACCACACACGCAGTATTTTCTTCAGGGTTCAAAATTATATACGCGGTATTTTATACGGGCTCAAGTGCGTCTGCAGCAACCTTCTTCGGGTTCAAAATAATATATGGAGCACTCTCCTACGGGTTCGAATAATATATGTGTATTTCCCTTGGTTGCATACATACAATATTTTCTACAAGAGACACGCCAGGAAATTATATGCGCAAAGAAAAAACGCCTAGGGTTTACACCTACATAAAAAAGAAATACTGGGAAGACATACGGAAGTTTGGTTCTTCTTTATGACTCATCATTGGTAGGAAAGGATGAAAAGATGAAAGTGCAAGATGGGAGAAAGGGACTTTATGTACATAGGCGTGAGGATTCTGAAATAGGGAAGGATTTCCTTTTCCAAAATCGTGCGTAAGAAACGGCCCCACCAATTGCGCCAACTTCCCAATGGCCGCCCAAGTCACGCCGTAAGCACACACTGACTTCCACACCTTGCGCCTTAGGTCCCACCAGCTAGCACACTCGGTTCCCCGATTCACGCAACTTCCCAACGTCGCCCAAGTTCCACCGGCCCCACCAATTGCGCCGACTTCTCAATGGCCGCCCAAGTCACGCCTCGCAACACGCCTGACTTCCACACCTTGCACCGGTCCCACCAGCTAGCACACTCAGTTTCCCAAATCACGCAACTTCCCAACGTCGCCCAAGTTACACCGGCCCCACCAGTTGTGCCAGCTTGTGCAAAACTACCAGAGGCAAGGATTCCAAATCCTATTTATAAAAGGTCAGACAAGCCCTCTCAATTCTCTTCACGGTTTGTTATTGATAGTTTGTCACCATCTTATGCTTACCTCGCAACAAATCCCCTGTTCCGAGCTAAGCAGGGGACTTAATGTTGATGGTGGTTTTCAAACAAGGGGTAAAATCGTAAGACCCCATGACCTAGTGTTACCCGCAACACATTAACTAAGAGCATTTAACTCAGGTGTAAATAATTAATAAGGTATTTTTTCAAAATACAGATTAGGGTTTTCGACACGTAACCCTAATTCCAAAACCAAGCCGCACACTGCGCTCCATGGCAACAATGCCAAACCAAGCCGCACACTGCGCACCATGGAAACAATGCCAAACCAAGTCGCACACTGCGAACCATGGCAACAATGCCAAACCAAGCCGCACACTCCGCACCATGGCAACAATGCCAAACCAAGGCGCACACTGCGCACCATGGCAACCATGCCAAACCAAAGCCGCACATCGCGCACCATGGCAACAATGCCAAACCAAGCCGCACATTTGCGCACCATGGCAACAATGCCAAACCAAGCCGCACACTGTGCACCATGGCAACAATGCGAAACCAAGCCGCACACTGCGCACCATGGCAACAATGCCAAACCAAGTCGCACACTGCGCACCACTGCAACAACGCCAAAACCAAGCCGCACACTGCGCACCATGGTAGCGACGCCAAAACCAAACTACCTATCGCACTCATTGGCAACCATGCCAAACTAAGCCGCTATGCCATTGGCGCATACAAAATATAGCGCCCTAGGCTTGCAAAACGTGCAACTAGGTCAACATGGCCGTACGTGCCATTGGCACATGCCAACGCGTACCACAAGCCATATTTCCAAGCCGCTATGCCGTTGGCGCATTCCAAATATAGCGCCCTAGGCTTGCAAAACGTGTAACTAGGTCAACATGGCCGTACGTGCCATTGGCACATGCCAACGCGTACCACAAGCCATATTTCCAAGCCGCTATGCCATTGGCGCATGCCAAATATAGCGCCCTAGGCTTGCAAAACGTGCAACTAGGTCAACATGGCCGTACGTGCCATTGGTACATGCCAACGCATACCACAAGCCATATTTCCAAGACGCTATGCCATTGGCGCATGCCAAATATAACGCCCTAGGCTTGCAAAACGTGCAACTAGGTCAACATGGCGTACGTGCCATTGGCACATGCCAACGCGTACCACGAGCCATATTTCCAAGCCGCTATGCCATTGGCGCATGCCAAAGATAGCGCCCTAGGCTTGCAACACGTGCAACTAGGTCTACATGGTCGTACGTGCCATTGGCACATGCCAACACGTACCACAAGCCATATTTCCAAGCCGCTATGCCATTGGCGCATGCCAAATATAGCGCCCTAGGCTTACAAACCATGCAACCTAGGCCAAGTCGGCCACGCATGCCATTGGCACATGCCAACATGCTCGCTGGTAGCTTTTGCTACCAAGGCCGTGCCATTGGCACATGCCAACATGCTCGCTGGTAGCTTTTCCTACCAAGGCCACGGCCCTAATGGCCACGCATGCCATTGGCACATGCCAAAACACACACGCTGGTAGCCTAACTTGCAAACCGTGCAACCTACCACCAAGGCATTCCGCACATGCCATTGGCACATGCCAAACACACACGCTGGTAGCCTAACTTGCAAACCGTGCAACCTACCACCAAGGCATTCTGCACATGCCATTGGCACATGCCACACACGCCACTAGCAGCTCTGGCATTTCCACTTACACTCAACGTACAACCTACCACCAAGGCATTCCGCACATGCCATTGGCACATGCCACGCACGCCCGCTACGGCATTGCCACTTGCGCTCGAAGTACAACCCGCAACAAGGGCATTCCGCACATGCCAATGGCACATGCCACACGCGCCACTAGCAGCGCCACTTGCACTCAAGGTGCAACCAACGAGATATCAACACAAATTAGGGGATGCTTTCGGGTTTTGGTTTGGCGGTCACGGCACGTACACTACGCTCACATTAAGAAAGTGTGAAAAGGAATAAAGCGGTCAAATAAATGAGGAAATAATGGTGAAAACGTTTTCACCCATTAACACCATGCGATTACCACCTCCTCCCATTATTTCACCCTTTACTCTCTTCCTTCATGAGGCCAGGTGGTACGTTTCAATCTCGACTTGTATAAATAGGTCTTACCTATTTCCACCGGACAACAAGTCTCGGTCGGAGAAAAATACTACACTCTCGAAAAGGCAACTTTGCAAGCTCTCCAAAAAGCTTTCATCTCTTGCAAGCTTCCGAAGCTTCCACTTTACGATACAAGTCGAGACACTACTCTCCTGCACTATTCTGGTCTCAACACCTTTCTTTGCTTCCCTCCCAAAATCAACCCTTCTCCTCCACTTTGTGACCAAAACAAAGTCCGGGAACGGCCATTTCTTGGTTTAGGCCGGACTTGTGAGATTGATCTCTAGAATCTATAAAGTGCTCACGTGCAGCACATTTGTTTAGGGTTTGAACCATTTTCTCACTCACCTACCGAATTTACCGAAATCGGCAGAAACGATTTTTACCCATAAACAACCGCCAAGTTCTTGGGGAATTTCATCCGATAACTGATTGTATTATAAATCTAGAGATTGAAGCCGGGATAAAAGGCCAAGTTCTTGCGGAACTTCAACAGAGAAGACATTATAACCCAGGCGGAGAGTCATTAAGAATGTAAGATTTCCTATATCCGGAGGTATGGATACAGATGTTCTAAAATAGAAACCCAATTTCTGTCGACTTAGATCCAAGACTATAACCCTTCTTGGATGCTCACGGTTACATATAATTCCTATCCAGCTACAATGATCGGAATCATTCCACAAGTCTAGTGCTCCATCTGGGGCGTCATATTTCAACTTACCTTTGAACGCCAGTAAAGCTAAGCGGTCAGTTTCATTCCCATATGTGAAGATACCAGACTAAGATGCAGGTGAGAAATTCATGGAGAATGAAACAAGGGTTATACAGATGATCAATAGGAAACTCATTTTACTAAATGTATCAGGTCAGGCCAAGATACATTCTTTGACTTCTCGAGATCATCAACTAAACCAAAGTACTTTTCTTTCAGTTTATGAGCATCTTTTGTTGTAAAAAACAAAGTAATACACATAAAAAGGCACAGTAGCTTGACCATATCTTCAATTGTTTGCTCAGTTTCTACTCTTGGTATCCTGTACTCCATATCTTCATCATCTTCACTATCCGGTACTTCTTCATCACTGTCATCATCACTGTCAGATTCAGAATTCTTCTTCTTGATTCCAGTACGCTTGAGCAGGTTCATGATTGCATCTTGTAGCATTGGTCTTGTAACCATGTTGCCATCACCAAAGTGTCTAATGTAGAATGGTTTCTGTCTCCATCCACCACCTCCCATCAAAAAGGTGTCATCAGTTCTTCTTCCTGCCATTCTTGGCATTCCAAACATTACACCCATTTTTTCTGGTGTCGACGTGATAATGTGTGTTTCACCTCTTCTAACAAACTCAAATGTGAGCTCATTCTTGACTCGACCCCTTTTGTAACACTTCAAGTACTTCTTCACAGCACCTTCCAACTTTTCCCAATGACTTTCTGTGTACTTAGTATGCCAGAACATCAAGAAAATCTGTCCATAAGAAGATTCGCCTATCTTTTGCAATGTGGCTTCACTCAAAGTATAGTTACTCGCCTTCATTTTTGCAACCAGGCTATGTAATGCTGTGAAACCAGACCTATACAATTTCCTAACAGATTTTGGCACAACCTTTCCTGCAAAATTTAATTGGTTTTATTTCAGTATAGCAATTATGGACTGCACATTCATCATTTCAGAAACACAAACAATCAGTATTGGCCTTATGTACTGCATATCAAAAGATCATTATCACCACATAAAGGAAAAATAGACACATAAACAAAGAAACTGATGAATTTAGAGAACATAAACACTACAATGTCTCAGTATTTGCAAATATAGGCATGCCACAAAACTGTTTTTCAACAGTTTTTTATTATGTCTTGACAATCCAAGATTATTGCCTCAACAGTTTTTTGAGTTATACCGACAATAATAAATAGACACATAAACAATGTTACCCATTCACTATTGGACTTATGTCTTGGTAAAAAGACCCTAAATCATAAAAAAACCTGTACTTCACATATAAACCGGTGGTTCTATGTATCGAGAAACAAACAAATAACATTGGAAATCACTTTTGATTATTATTCTACGAGCTTTTTTAGTTATGTCTTTGCCAAATCTAAGTGCTAGAAACACAAAGTCGAAGTTGCATTTAAACTATGATAGGTATTAACCAATTTTTCATCAGTACCTCAAATATGTACTGGTGGATCTATGTCTAAAACACAAAAAGCATACTAAAAGTGTTAGAAATAGTACCTTTTCTATGGTTTGGTGCATTTTTACTCGGTTTTCTTCCTTTTCGGGTTACTACATCTGGAGATTCATCGTCCAATGAACCTTTAGAAGCTTTTTTCTTTAGTGTTTTAACCTTTTTACTCTTTTTCCTCTTTGATTTTCGTCTTGAATTTCTTGAATCGTCTTCTGATGTTCTAGGAGCAGTGCTATCATCCATTATTGTTTCTTCTTCTTGGATTGTTCTTGTGATTTTTCTTTTTGTAACCATTATTAGCACAGAATCTAGGTTTAGGGTTTTTTTCTGAATCAGAATTGTTGTTTTCAAACTATCGAAAATCTCTGAATGAATTTGGGTTTTGATTCTCTGAATTCTCTCTGTGAAGAGAATTTTTTTTCTCTCTTAATGATTCTCTGTAAAGTTAAAATTCATTTAATGAATTTGACCGTTTTCAGCGTTTTTGGTACGGGAAACAGAAACCGTAATAAGGTGGTGGAGTTCACACGTGAGTGGTGCTGGGGTAATGTGGTCATTTTGCTTGTTTCAAATAAAAGACTTTGAAAAAACATTTCTGTTGATCATTACTTCGATTTGACCATGTGTATCATAATTTATAGGTGCTTGATTTTACATTTCACATGAAACTTCATCTGATTTATCAACAACTTTATTACAAATTAAAAAAGTACTGTTAAATATTTCAGCAATACAATCGTTCTAGAAAGACCGAGACTCGACAATATCAGAGTCGAGCAAGACTTGGAAAACAAAACAAAAAAGATGATGAAATTTTCTCACCACTTAAAATAGGACCCGGAGACAGGAATCCATTGTCGTCTTTCTTGGTGAGCACGGCAGGGAAATAATACCCAATTTTACTCAGAGAACATATTCTTTATTGATTGCAACCCTGTAACGACTAGTTCCATATCCATCCGTTCTTTGGGCTTCTCAGCAGAACACGTAACACCAAGTTTGATAATCTCTTTCAAAGCCTCGCAAAACTTGGCCCTTTTCTCATTATCATAGTCATTTTGGAGAACAACAAGTGTGTGATCAATGATTTGCATAACTCTATCAGTAATAAGAGCCGTCTTAGCAAAACTATGAAGGGTAAGGCCATCCTTGAACATGTTTGCTGTAGGCCTCCTTCCCGTAAACAACTCTAGCAACATGATCCCAAAGCTATAAAAGTCGCCATTTGTAGAGACCGCTCTACCCATTCCATACTCTGGATTTGAACAAAAAAAAGGTTAAGATCCGTGTATTTTTATACGTATTTACCGATCAAAAAAGAGAAGTATTTTTATTCAAAACATTAGTTTTAATATTTATACCTGGTGCAACATACCCAATCGAGCCTCTAATCAGTGAAGTACTGCAATGTTTTCTATGTTCAACAGTAACTCCACGAAGAAACCTAGCTGATCCAAAATCGCCTAGATGGCCGTTCATGTCCTCGTCGAGTAAAATGTTGCTTGGCTTTAGATCACAATGAGCTATTGGTGTTTGGCATTGGCGATGAAGATAATCTAATGCAGAAGCAACATCAATGGCTATACCTAGTCGCTCAATGAATTTCAGTGGCCTGTTTGTTGACCTCTGATGTCTTCCACAATTAACCGTTGGGTGCAACCAGTTCTCAAGACTCCCATTAGGCATGAATTCGTAAACCAGAGCTTTGAATTCATTTCCCTGAAAATCAACACTAGAACAAGATGTCAATATCTTCATAACATTGCGATGTCGAATGACTCTCAATGCTTCACATTCTGCCTTGAAACTTTTTAAAGCTCCGCGTCTCTGAAGATCTAGTACTTTCACTGCAACAACTGATGTTATCTCCTGGCTGAGCACTAATATTCCTACGTAAACGGAACCATAACCACCGACTCCAACTAAATTTGTTGCCGAGAATCCATCCGTTGCTCTAAGAAGGTTGTCATATGAGACTTTGGGAAACATATCAGTAAATCGATATTCAGAAGAATTTCCATTTCCAGAATCTGAATCTGAATCACCAGAAGAAGGTTGGATTTTGGCTTTTCTCCTTGGAAGGAATTTGATCAAAGAGCCCAAGATAATGGCACATATAACACCAACTCCAGATAGTATTAGAAGCAGCCTCTTGAGAGGAAAACGTTTGCTCAGTTTCTTAGAGATGGTAATTCCTGGGCAACTAGGTAGTTGTTGTAAAGGATCTCCTCCGCAAAGCTTACTGTTTCCATAATAAAAACATGATGTACTTGTGTTCTTGAAAATCCCTTGTTTTGGTACTTCACCTTCAAAGTCATTCCAAGACAAATCCAGTGTGTTTAGGGAATGACACGACTCCAGATACTCTGGTATTGGACCAGACAAGTGATTCGATCCCAGTATTAACTCTCGAATTCTCTTTAAACTCTCCAAGGATGGAGGAATTATCCCTGTAAGATTATTGCCATTTAAAAACAAGCCTTTTAAATCATCACAGTTTCCCAAAGTGCTTGGAATTCCACCAGATAACTGATTGTGTGACAAATCCAGTCTCCTTAGGGAGAAAAATGACCCGACATACTCTGGAATTGGACCAGACATTCTATTCCTGTCGAGTTCTAACTCCTGAATTCCCTTCAAACTCTGCAAAGATGGAGGAATTTTACCTTCAAGATTGTTGCCACTTAAATGAAGCCCTTTTAAATCAAGACAGTTCCCCAAAGAACTTGGAATTTCACCGGATAAATTATTGTATGACAAATCTAGAAACCGAAGCCGGTATAATCGCCCAACTTCTTGCGGAATTGCACCCTGGAAGCCGTTGTACATCAGGCGAAGAGTTATTAAGAATGTAAGATTTCCTATATCAGGAGGGATAGCTGGAAAACTTGAACCCCGGTTTTGATCCCTTACTTCCAAGACGGTAACCCTTCTTGGATTCTCACGATTACATTTAATTCCTCTCCAACTGCAATGATCGGAAGAATCATTCCACGAGTTTAGATCTCCCTGTGGGTAGTAATAATATGTAAGCTCACTTTTCAGCTTAAGTAAAGCTAAACGATCAGTTTGGTTTCCATATGTGAAGTCAGACTGAGATGCAGGTGAGAAATTCGTGGACAACGAGACAAGGGTGATATAGATGATCAATAGGAAACTCATCATTTTACTAAATTCTTGATGAGAAGGTTTGATAACACATCGGAGGTAGAACATAGAGATATTTATATCCACATTTTTCAAGACGGAAATGCCAGACAGAGACTCGACAAAATCAAAGTCTAAGTCAAAAAAGGACTAGGAAAAAAAAAACAAATTAAAAACAAGGATATATCTTCATCAATGTCGACGCAAGACGTCGATTGATCATCGTATCGTATGACTAGTGAAGCACGGCATGTAAATCAAAGTAAGCATTCCAAGGCAGCATCTTTTAGATTTCACATCAAACGTACATCATCCACTGACCAAAACTGAGTTTTTTTCCCTTATTTCTTCTAGTTTTATTTTTTTTGGGTTTATAATAAGTGACCTTAACAGATCAAGATCATCATCACATTCACGGTATTTATCGCGAGCAACCGCATCAAGAGAGATTTATAGTAGCCTTTCTGTCAAGTTCTCGACGAGTCTTAATCTTTCTCATTAATTGTTTTGATATTTATACATTCATTGTCTTGGTCATCAAGACACAATACGTGAACTGCAAGGATTCATACCCCGAGGGATTGCTAAAACAGTGAACAATAATTCAAAATTATTAATATATGATCTGATTTGAGAGATACATGGATTGCCCCATTCCTATTCTCATTTCTCAAGAGACATACATATTCTTTACTGATTCTAACCATTTAACATCTCTGTTAAAGCCTCACATAACTTACTTGGCCTCACCATTCCCATTCTAGGCGCGCCGAGACGCCAAGCCCTTTGCCTAGTTTTGCCTAGGTGCATCTAAGGCGGGACCAGAAAATAATAGTTCTAGGTAATGGATCCCTTCCTTTTGTTCACAGCAATAATTGTTGTTAGTGGGAATGTTATTTATGCCCCTACTATCCATGGGTCATCACAAACACCCTTATGAGTCTTTACAAATACCCCTGATGGCATAATTGAAATTATGAATAGAAAAGTAATTCACATAATTCCATTTTTAACCTTTACACCTTATACTTCAACTTCTTCTTCATTTTTCACTCGAGAAAAAACCAGTTTCACTCACTGTATTCGTCTCCGTCGCCACCACAACCAACGCCACCAACACCACCATCATCTCCATCGCCACTCAGAAAAATTTGCATCGCACCTACCACCCCCGTACTTGTTATCGAGAGAGATCGAGCGGAATTTTAAAAGGGGATCAAGAACAAATTAAGTGAGTAGATCTGAATCTGAGAGGGTTCAGATCGATAGCATTTTCTGTCCCTTTATCCGAATCTGAATAAAGGGTTAGATGGCTGAAGACAGATCGATGAAATTGTGAAATTGAAGCTGCTGTTGACTGAATCGAGATGAAACGGAAGATGGTTTTGTTGATATTAGGGTTTGAGTTGATGTAGCGATCGGAAGGGAGATCGAAGAAATCAGGAAGATGAAGGTCTGCCATCAATTTGCGGTAATGAAGGAGAAGATCGATGAAGTTCTTGCTAATGATTAGAAGAAGGGGTTTATCAAGAATCAGTAGATGGAGATGATTGAGGTGAAAGAATGGATGTTGTTGCGATTCGATGAAGATTTGTTTTTTCTGAGATCGATTTTGAGTTGTTGATTCAAATTTCAGAGAGATCAAGATTGTTGATTCAGGAAATGCTATGATTCAACTTTCTTTTTGGTTTTGTTATTAATCTTCGGTAATTTGCTAACTGAAAACATTTCATTTCATTTCTTTAGGGTTTTTCAATTTCAACTACTATGAATTTGAGTTCAATTTAGGGTTTTTCGATGAATTAGTTTGATTGATGATTGGTTATTGTGTATGTATAATTTCTTCATGTGAAACCTCGGGGAAATGAGCTGCATTTGTGAGGACCAAGATTAGGAATTATGTTACCGGGCGATCTTGTTGAGAAGACTTTTCGAGCTGGAATTTCGGTAAATTCTTTCGATTTCTTTTGTTTATATAAAGTGATAGTATCGAGATTGCGAGCTCGTTAGAAGAACGATTGTTTGAATTCATTGCATTGGAATATTGGAATGCAATACGACGCTTATAAAGTGATACAGTAGCATCGAATTGTGTTGTTTGATGACAAAATACTAGTTTTTTTGACTCAATTTTGGATGTCCGTAATGTTAGATGAGTGAAACCGATGTCTCGAATGAGACTAAGAAATACACTTACAAAGAGGGCGATCAGTTTGTGTTCATGAACCCGGTTTGCACATACTTGTTGTTCTTATGCTCTTGATTTTACTTAAAGGATATCGTTTATTCGCATTAGTTCTTAAGACTTAAAGAGTGATTCTTATTGAGTTTTTGATTGTTGTACGTATGAGGAAATTCGTTTGAATGGCTCTGATGTGGGTGACAAGAAGAAGTGGATGAAAGAAGGAATGGACTGCATTATGCACTTCTGGAAGGGAAAGGTAATTTGTCCATCCCGTTGTTACTGTTGGCAAGTATGTTAATTAATTATGAAACTAGTGGTTTATGGGGTGGTAATGATGGTGTTTGTTAGAGTTGGTGGTGGTTTGTTTGGTATTGTTTGTGGAACTGTTGGATTTTAGTAGTTATTATCTGGATTTTTAGTGATGGTGTTGATGCATGTTGTTTTATCTTTATAAATTTACATGGTGTTGATGCAGGACTTACATCTAATCACCACCAAATTTACAGGTTTACAGATCGAATGAGATGATTTCTAGGCAAGGTTGAATTGCAAGCTTCATGGGATTTTCCGAAACTTAAAATATTTGCAGCGATCACCATTGCTCCGTCGGGTAGGTACAGTAATTTCAACCCTGGACAACCTCATCAAGTTGCTTCCAACTTTGGAAACAACTTGACCAAGTTGCTTCCACTATTGGAGACAACTTGAGCTAGTTGCTTCCTTTTTTTGGAGACAACTTGAGAAAGTTGCTTTCATTTTTGGAGGTAACTTCAGCTAGTTGATTCCATATTGGAGGCAACTTGGTTATGTTTTTGGATTCATTCATTCATGGGAAATTATCTTATAGGTTATATCTTAGAGTAGTTGTGACGAATTTGTGGTGCAATGGTAACACAAGGTTGTGTTGAGTTGCTGATGATGGTTGTGCTGCTGATGCTCATGCTTTAAAGTTAAGAGGGTAGATAAATGCTTAGGAAGTTGAGAAGGAACTCAATATGAATCCAGGCATTGAAAGCAGAACAAGAAGTTGTTACTGCTTGTGTGTTGCTGATGGTGTTTGAGTAGGGGCATGGAAGTGACTGCACCTATTGGCTCATGTTGCAAGTGTGCATAGACGGTTGTGGTCATCAAGTTGTTGCAGGTAGAGTTGAAGTAGCAGAGATGGAGGGTGTAGTGTTGTATGGTGGTTGTTTGAATTGTTGGTTGAGCACTGATGGTGTGGCGAACCTGTGGTGCAATGGTAGCACAACTGACTATATGTCAGAAGATGTGTGTTCGACTCACACTAGGTTCACTTATTTGTGTATAATTTTTATTTTTTTTGGAGACAACTTGTGCTAGTTGCCTCCATATATGGAGACAATTTAGGCTAGTTGATTTCACTTTTTTGAAGACAACTTTGTGCTAGTTGCCTTTATTGTTGAAGACAACTTGAGCTAGTTGCCTCCGATATGAACACAACTTCAGCAAGTTGACTCCACATGGTGGTGGTGGTTGGCGGCGGCGATGGTGGTTGATAGTGGTGATGGTTGTTGGCGGCAGTGGGTGTCGGTTGTTGGCGGCGACGGTGGTAGTGAACAGTGGTGGTGTTAATTAGCGGTGGCGGTGGTTGGCGGTGGTGGTGGACAATGGTGGTGGTTGGCGGTGGTGGTGGTTGGTGGTGGTGGTCGTCGGTGGTGGTGGTTGTTGGTGGTGGTGGTCGTCGGTGGTGGTGGGAGGCGGTGTACAGTGGTGGTGGTGGTTGGCGGTGGACAGTGGTGTGGGCATTAGAGATATTTTTTATTATTTTATTATTTTTTTTGAATAGTGGTGGTTTTGTATATACACTATATAAAAGAGGGTATTTTAGTAATGTAGTAGGCTTAGGGGTATTTGTAAAGTTCATAAGAGTATTTTTACAAGGACCTCATAGTAGGGGTATTTAGATAATGTTCCCTTATTATCTGCTGGCCCAGCATTAAAAATCCTACGTCAACAGAACTCTAACCTTTTTTTTTTTTTTTTTTTTTTTTTTTTTATATTGGAGAATCCATCCGTTGCTCCGAAAATCTATTTGTATGAGACTTTTTGAAATATATCACTAGATGACCGTTGCTACGGTGGGACAACCGATTGAAGATATCGGCGGGAAAGGAAGGGATAATTTGGAAATTTCTAGGGCATGACACCATACCACCCAAATCCAATTTTTGTGTCAAATTGAAGAAAAAAAAGGTCATGCCCCACATTGACACAAAGTCACCATATATAGAGTCCTCCCTCGCTTCGCTTGGTCGGCCTAATTATCACTAAATGGAGATTCATCTTCTGAAGGTCAATTTCTTCCTTTTCCTCTCCCAAGTATTATGACAAGCTAACTCAAGGTAATGACACATATGACGACTTCAATTAATATTAGAAGCACCTCTTCTTCTTGAGAAAAATGTAGTTAGGCGGAAAATCCCACAACTACACCCTTTGTAATAATAATAACACAAAACTTAAGTCATATTGATCAACCCAAATATGAACTATAATAAACAATTACCATCGCGACTTCATTATTCATAATGAACTACTTTTATGAGTTTATTCTACAAAACAAATTGCTAGCATATACGAGTTCATTTTACAAAATGATCTAAAATAATGTTCATTCTTGGATATGAACTAGTATTCTTGGATATGAATAAAATAAAATTCTGAAACATAGTATAATGGGTACTCGTTTTCTAAATCTCGTTGACACCTTTCTGAATATATAAAATTTATTAATTTTCGACTTATATCTTGAGAGATATATCATTTTTAAGTTTTTTTATCTATTAATATTAAAAGAGAGAGAAAATTAGTAGAGAGAAAAGCATGGGAAAAGATCGTTTGGTTGAAGATCGAGGAAATTTACGAACATAACTTGAAGAAATTTGAGGATGAATATGGAACGGACTACCCAAAACCGGTTGAGTATTGTAAAAAACAATGGTTACCGATTAAGGAGAGGTTTGTGCTTGCATGGACATATGAATATCGTAACTTCAAGAACGAGGCGACAAGCATTGCGGAAGGGTCTCATGGCTGGTTAAAGAAAATACTAATTGGTAGTCAAAATGGAGTTGTTTCGATCGAAGAAGCAATCCATGAATACATCAATCGTGATCTCATAAAGATTAAGGTTTGTATGCAATTTAATACACATAGATTCCCTACGGAACATGAAAATGAAAGATTGCTTCTAAGAGACATTATTCATAAATTTTCAAGATGGGAAATAACTCACATGATGGAACAATTTAAGCTTTATAGAGATTACGATAACGAGAATACGGTTTGTGTTTGCAAGGATATGATAGGTATTGGACTCCCTTGTCGTCATAAAATGGGCTGGTACGTCGAAGTGATTGACATAAATGATATTCATCCATTTTGAAAGCAATTAAATTTCACCCCAAGCACCCCAGTAGTTGAAGGTCCGTCATGGTATGAGTCGGAATTGTGTGCACAAATAGCCGAGCGTTACGCTACAACAAATGGCGCCAAGAAGCAAATATTGATGCACCATTTGGAGGAAGACCTTCACTCTTGTTTAAGGGAGGTTCATGAACCTATTAAGCAAAAGGGGACGGGTAGGCCGAGCGCCGAAGTGTCTAGGACCGTCAAAAGAAAAGAGTTGAAGGAGCATTTGTCTAAAAAAGTAACCCGAGTAGGCACATGTATACGAAAGCCGAATTTGAAGATGAGCCGGAACCTAAGAAAAGAGGTCGTCCAACAAAGGATCAAAGTGGACCAACCGCACGAAAAGTGAAACCAAAGGTCTCTATGGAGCCTTCTCAAGTAAGTCGATCCGAGGTGGTGGAAGAAGTTGTGTTAGTGGAGACCCAAACTAGCTCTATAGTTTTTGATCAAATGAGCAACTCACAACCAACGGAAATGGTGACTATCAATGAGAAGTATGGTACTCTTCGTTGTCCTAGGGATCTTCATGGAAGACCAAATCGATCCACGTATACAATATACGAAGAGTATTTGGAACAACTCCCTGCTCCCCTCATTGTTCCTTTTGTTTTGTCCACTGACGAGGTTGATGGGGATGGCAATTGTGGGTTTCACGTCGCTACGGAACAAATTGGTTACTTTGGAGAGGCGGTTAATGAAGATGTCACCCAATGGTAATATTTAAGAACTAAGATGGCGGTACAACTAATAAAGGACAAGGATTTTTATATGGAGATGATGAAGCGAGGAGATAGACATGACAAAGAACTAGAGTTCAAAGACTTAGTTGCGTGTGTAAAGTGCCGAAAGTGATTGAAGACAATCGGATCCAAGTATTGGATGACAATGCCTAAATGTGGATATCTCTTAGCGGAAATTTTGAATTGCGTGGTACATTTCTTTGTTCCTCCTAAGTATGGAAATTCTTTTACGTTTGCACCTACAAGTACGGTTTGCGATGAATCGGTTAAATATAGAAGAATTGTTATGGCATTTGTGATTGAGATGCATTTTATCGGTTTAAGAGTAAAGAGAGATTGCCCATTACCTCTGTTGAGTGGTTGGACGGATTACTTCCCAACAAATCATTGTAAGGATTGGTTGAAACAATATGAGACCAACATGTTGGATTAGGATCGCGTCATGAACGACAACTTTCCGGAAGGCCTAGTCGAATTGGTTCCCTCGGATATGAAGATGAATGATCGTTATGTTTGAAAAATGTATTTTGAACCGCCCTATTTGTACATGTTTTTTGGAATTTTTTTGGAAAATACTGTGAAGTATAAAGCTATAATCGGTAGTTATATTATTAATATATCAACCGATTGTACAAGCTTTTGTAAACAGACTCAATCAATGTTATAATCGGTTATTAACGTCTCTAATTTAACTTCCGATTGTCACCAAACTCTGAAAAAAAGCTGAAAATTTTCCCAGAATCGGTAGAAAAGTTAATACATAAACTTCCGATTGTCACCAAACTCTGACAAAAAAGCTGAAAATTATCCCAGAATCCAGAGAAAATTTAATACATAAACGTCCGATTGTTACCAAACTTTGACAAAAATACTAAAAATTTTCCAGACCGGTAGACAAAATATTATATAAACTTCCGATTGTCACCAAACTCGACAAAAAAAACTGATTTTTCCCAGACTCGGTAGACAATATAACATAATAACCATAACAACCATAACAACCGATTATGCATAATCGGTAGATAGTGATCGTTATGTACTACCGATTATATGTTGTTTTGTCAACAGAGTTCTTAGTTTCATTAGAGTAGTATAATTAGAGGATTATCAATATGTATAATACCGATTGTGTGTGGTTTTCTCCCTAAGGATTCTAAAATGAGCTTCATAACGGAAGCTTGATCTTTTCCATCTTCGCCATTCACCCAGAGATCGTTCTATAACCTCATCATTAGTTTCACGTCTCAATCGATATTTTGATTCACAAGATAAGTTAAATGGACGAATTCACTGACGTGACCGTTTATTGAACCAACTCGGCAGAAAAGATCAGCGGAGTGACGGTTATTTGGGTTACCGGTGTCGGCGCATAATTTTTTCGTGAATTCTCCCAAATAACTCATACTCATTATGCCTCCTTGCCTACGTTCTTCTCCTCATCTTGGATAGAATTGAACATAGCGCCTACATAAAGATAAATCTTCTTCTATCATGAACTCCGTAGATTGATGAATGGTTGGGCCATTATGTTGAAGATGATGTTGGAGAGAGTTTAAACGTATTTTTGTTCCATAGAGGGTAAAAGGACCATCCTTATATAGAGTTTAGAGTTCCAACGGCTCTAGTTTGTTGGGGCAACTGTATAATCGGTAGTTACATAACGTAATTTAACTTCTGATTATACAGTTGCCGCAAATTTTGTTTTTGCCGAAATCTCAATTTTTTCGAATTTGGGAAATATAATAATCGGTAGTTAAATATGGTAATTTCTCTTCCAATTATAAAGTTGCCCCAAATTTTGTTTTTGCTGAAATCACCAAATTTTCGAATTTGGGAACTACTATAATCGGTAGTGAAATAAGGTAATTTAATCCCCGATTATTAAGTTGCCCCAAATTTTGTTTTTGTCAAAATCTCATTTTTTTTTTCGAATTTGGGAACTAGAATAATCGGTAGTTTAAAGAAGTTATTTATGAACTTCACATATCTACCGATTCTTAACGATCACAACATTGAGAATACTAGTAATCGTAGATAATATCACTTCTTTAACTACCGATTCTGCATTAGGGTACTTTGGTAATCTCTGCCAAATTTGGACATCCCTTAACCTTGTCTATGGGTTGGGAATAAAAAAGTAAGTCCCTAATTTTTTGGTCGCCTAATGATGCCAGGAAAATAAAAAAAAGAAAATACATGTGAGGAAGAGAGAAAATAAAAAAGAAGAGATTACTTTATACTATATTTTAATATTTTTGAATAAATAAGGATCCAACAAAACTTGGAACCACCTAAAAAATGACAAACGATGATTTCCCCCCTCCCCTTCATTTTTTTTTTCTTTATCAAACTTCCACATATGACAAAATTCGTGAGTATTCCCAACTTGTGGGTTCATATCAGAGTTTCTCATATTCTCTGAATAACATTATTTATCTGCTTACCGCCGTGATACTAAATGTTGGAACTGCAACATTTAAATACTGAAAAATGATGTTAAAATTATATTTCCGAAAATGAAATAAAACACTCAAATATTTAACAGCATACTGAGGACAGAGTCACTTGATCATCAAGCTGTCCTTAACACGATAGTTCACCGATACGCCTCAAAATGAGTGATGCTTATACCCCGTGGTGAAGTCGTATCTGTGATAAAACTGCCCGTTGCAAGTACTATAAGCACTACAAGACTTGCCCATTTACGAACTCAACAAAGAAGGATTAGAGGAGAAATAAACACACAAGAGCACAATAAAACGACAAGAGGGGAAAATAGCTATGGATAATAGCTTGCTTTGGTACACATTGAAATGAAGAAATTCTTTTTCTTTATAGGCAAGTGAAAATGAATTTGACATAAATTGTATTTGTAACTTCCTCATTGAATATAAAAACATCTAAGGAATTAATACCTTGTTTTAATTTTAACAAAAACAAGAGGGACTTAAAATCTTGTTTTAGTTATTCCGTTTAGGGTCATTGAATATTTTAAAACTTGTTTAAATAATCCTTTTAGAAATTTAAAACTTGTTTTAATTTTAATCTTGGTTCACTTATGCATGTCCATACATGCATTAGGCATGACAAGTGTTTCATGCCCACCCATATTTGTATTTCATTCACTCATAGAAAATGAGTAAGAGCTCTTAGAGACCCAAAGGTAAGTTCCATTCCCACCAAGACCATAAAATCAAAACATTAAAAACTCATTTTCTCCAACAATCCCCCACATGAATGAAATACCGATACAAAAATCAAAACGGAAAGCGAGAAATACCACTTAGGCAAGAGGTGTCCATGAGGTCTTGAACCTTGCTTAGTGAGAAATTTCCGGACTACTTGATGGACAAGGAACGCGATGTCTTGAACTGCCATCGTTTTGGTGTAATCCGCGATAATAACCACGCGTGATATCTCTAGGTGTTGTCAGTTCGTGCCGTTGTGTCCTTTTGGCCCCGGACAAATCCGTTTTCTAATGCTCTAGAGAATCAGCTATATTCTCATAGGAAGCACCCACTTCCACATTGGGAGATAGGTGAGTTCCATCAAGAGTGTTTATCACACACCCCACTTCAATCTTAAATTGAAACTATAGAACTCATTAAGACTTAGTTAAAAGTCATCCTTCACATGCAATACACTATCACGTCTACACCATAGGGAAGGGGCAAGAGAATGAAATTCTCTAATAGTGTTTACCTTGACCCGCCACAAATTAGTTGTCTCATTCAAAACCTTGATCTTGGGATCTCCAGTCAAAGCAAGGTTGAGTATCCTTCATGGCAAGTTTATTTAGTGAGCCTAAGCCCCATCCCCCTCGATGCATTATTAACTATCTCTTGGACAAACCTTTCACAAAGGTTGCGCGATATTCTCCTTGGACTTTATCCAATCAATGGAAATAACGCTCGATTGAGATTAGTTATTTTTAGCTTTAGCTATTATAGCTTGGATAACACAATGTATAGATATAGCTGGCATGTGCCCATGCCGTAGAGGAATGTCTTCTAAAAAGCATCTTAGGCACTTGGCCTCCTCTCGTGCTTTATCTAACGCAATACTCTCGATTCCATAAAGAATTGAGCAATATATGTTTGTTTGGAAATCATCCAAAAACAAACCTTATGCTAGAGTGAAAACATATTCACTGTAGACTTAGACTCCTCCGAGTCATCTATCCCGCTTTGCATCACAAAATCCCTCAAGGATAGCAGGATACCTTTCATAAATCAAATAAAAGGTCAAAGAGTATTTTAGGTACCGTAATACTCTATTAAGTGCATCTAAATGCTCCTACTGTGGATTACAAGTATACCTAGTTAACTTACTCACACTATAGGTAATGTCCGGACTCTTACGCTTCTCTAAATTCATCGACTTCCTATAACTCTTGAGTATTAAAGTTATGATACTCCATTACCCTTATTATTCTTGAGTCTACAAGAAGAATCGTAAGGAGTACAAGCAGGCTTACAATCAAATTAAATGTATCTATTAAACACAAATTCAACATAATGAGAATGACTAAGACTATAACCATTAGAATATCTTCTAATACTCATCCATAAGATCACATCAACAGGGCCTAAGTCTTTTATGTCAACATTCTCATTCAACACACGGTCTTAGTGGAATTAATCACAGCTATGTTTGTATCAAGTATAAGCATATCATGAACATACAAGAATATAATCACACAAACATCCTTAACAAGTTTAGCGTAAATACACTTGTCAGATTCATTAACTTAAATCCACTACTCATAATCACATGATAAGATTTTTCATGTCACTGCTTATGTGCTTATTTCGAAACATACAAAGATTTGTTCACTTTACAAACTTTGTATTCACAACCTTTCACCACAAAGTCCTTAGATTGGTCTAGGAAAATTTCCTTATCTAATTCACGATTTAGAAAAGCCGTCTTAACATCCATATGATGTATCTCTAAGTTATGTATGGCAGCAATAATAATTAGCATCCTGACGGAAGTAATTCTCTTCAAAGGTAAATAAGAATCAAGGAATATATATCTTCTTTTAGTTCATAGCCTTTAGCTACCGAACTCCAAATTCTTATATTCTCCTAATGCCCATGTACCTTACGTTTCCTCTTAAAGACTCATTTACATCCTATGGTCTTACTCCCGGAGGTAAACTAGCAAGCTCCCAAGTCTCGGGTTCCGACGGACTGAGTCCATTTCACTAAATGAAGCTTTTTAATTTAATGGGGTTTCAGAGAAGTTATGGATTATTTACTAGTCTCAGAAAGCTTAGACTAAGCTAGGCATGTCATGAAGTCAAGTTCATAAGAAGTCTGGCCTAATCATGTTACTTCTCCTAGGCTCAATCTCTACTTCATCTTCCTTCGAAGCTAAATTATGAATAATGAAAAAGATATCTAGGGATGAACAACACATCTCTAATGAGGGACATGTTTCAAAATAAACATGTTCAATATCCCTAGACTCCATAAAAATATTCATACCAAATTCGGAATAATCAGAAATCACAACCAAAAATCTATATGCAGTAGTAAACCCAGGATACCCTATGAAGACACAGTCAACAGTTTTAGGTCCTATCTTGGTTGCTTTAGGTTTAGGGATCTGAACCTTAGCCAAACACCACCACACTTTTAAGTATGCAAAAGAAGGTTGTCTACCTTTCCGTAACTTATATGGAGTTTTCTTTGATCCTTTAAAGGGTACTCTATTCAGGATATAATAGTAGAGAACGACCTCCCCCACAAGTTGTAATCCTGAACTAATCAACATGGCATGTATCATCTCCTTAATAATTATATTATGACGTTTAATTATACCATTAGAGTATGGTGAATAAGGAGGTTCGATCTCAAGAATAATGCCATTTAACAAGTAAAATTATCCTATAGGAATTTCATACTCGCCACCGCTGTCGACCTAAATCTTTTAATGGTAACACCTAATTAGTTTTCAACTTCAAGTTTAAACATCTTAAGGCTTCTAAAGCATCATCCTTACCCTTAAGCAACTAGCTGTGACAATACCTCGTACAATCATTTATATATGATAGTTAGAAACCGATTTTTACCACCTCCGGTTAGGTTGATTTCTGTGTCAACTAGTTCGAACAAATTAATTTTAAGGGATTTTAGAACTTTCTAAACATTTTCGCTAAAAGATTTTCTAGCATATTTTGATTCTACACAGATTTCACAATTGTGTTCATTATCCAAATTAATTTTTGGTACGTAGGCTACGCTAGCCAGTTTTATGCATTGACCTATAACTTACATGTTCAAGTTATCATGCCAAATATTCAATGACACACAAAAGAAAGTATAAGAATCACTATATTCACATACAGACCCTAATTCTAATAACCCTTGCCTAAAAAATCAAAACACTCCCCTTAGTTACAACAAGTTTTCGAGATCTTAAATCTTTCACCATCTACAACAGAACAAGAAACAAGATTCTTGCATATGCCCAGAACATGAAAACTTCATTCAATGTGAGAATATTACGGATATGAGTGCCGCTCGACCTTTCCTTTTATGCAACCTCTATCGCAAAATGAGTTACTCATATAAAGTTTCTCGACATCCCTATTCTCTAATAGAAGTGAACAGTCTATGTTTTAATAAACATGCTTAGTGGCTCCAGAGTCCACCCAACAATATCTCACATTGGTTATCAAAATAGCTTCCGACATCATTCCACCGTAAAACTCGTTCTATTTTGTTTCAACTAAATTAGCATTAACTTTCTACTTATTAAGGTTTTATGTTGTCTACAATTTAATACCAAATGGCCAAGAATTTTACAAACATAACAATCACCCTTAATTAAAGTATTGGTATATTTAGGTATAAGAAAATACCTTTCTTGTGAGGACATCACTTAGAGTTGAGTTTGATATTCTCACCTTGTCACCTTTCGAAAAATTTTGTTCAGCCACATGCGCCTTGTTAGCCATGTCACTTGCAGACAACACATCTTTGTCCTCGGTGCAAAACAATTCTTCCACTTGAATCATAGATCTTACTCGATTCAACCATACCGACCTCTCCAGGTTTCATGTTACAATCTCCATCCGTACTTTGACTAGGAAGATGGTAATTTATCCATCACCTAAACGCTTGAAACTCGACTAGCAACCCACAAATCATAAGTAGTAAAGTTCTTCTTGCATTATATGGTTACAATGCATCCTCCATACAATTCAATATATGATTTATAGCCATATAATTCAACCTAACCGAATCATCCAATTGTTTCCGTACAAATTCATCTAGATTATGTTAACTCTAGAAACATATCTTAAAGTCCTCCCCCTCTAAATTTTTCTCTCGGGTCTTTCAACATCATTTTCAATTGTTACATAAAAGTCTATCGTGTTAAGATTGTTGAACCGCAACATTTAAATACTAAAAATGATGTTAAAATTATATTTCTCAAAAATGAAATAAAACACTCAAATATTTAACAAAGATATCGAGGATAGAGTCACTTGATCATCAAGCTGTCCTTAACACGATAGTTCACCGATACGCCTCAAAATGAGTGATGCTTATACCTCGTGGTGAAGTCGTATCTGTGATAAAACCGCCTGTTGCAAGTACTATAAGCACTACAAGACTTGCCCATTTACGAACTTAACAAAGAAGGATTAGGAGGAGAAATAAACACACAAGAGCACAACAAAACGACAAGAGGGGAAAATAGCTATGGATAATAGCTTGCTTTGGTACACATTGAAATGAAGAAATTCTTTTTCTTTTATAGGCAAGTGAAAATGAATTTGACATAAATTGTATTTGTAACTTCCCCATTGAATATAAAAACATCTAAGGAATTAAAACCTTGTTTTAATTTTAACAAAACAGTAGGACTTAAAATCTTGTTTTAGTTATTCCGTTTAGGGTCATTGAATATTTTAAAACTTGTTTAAATAATCCTTTTAGAAATTTAAAACTTGTTTTAATTTTAATCTTGGTTCACTTATGCATGTCCATACATGCATTAGGCATGACAAGTGTTTCATGCCCACCCATATTTGTATTTCATTCACTCATAGAAAATGAGTAAGAGCTCTTAGAGACCCAAAGGTCCTAAGTTCCATTCCCACCAAGACCATAAAATCAAAACATTAAAAACTCATTTTCTCCAACACTAAACAGAGGAATTCCTAATGTTTTCTTAAACAAAATCACAAATAAAACAATATTATTACAGATCCAAATCTGATGATATAAAAAACGGAAAAGAGATGGCATCCAGCAAATGATTCTAATTAAGTAAAGAACGATACCAATGAACACATAAAAATTGAAGTACATAATACACTTTCCTATCCAGTACATTATGATGTGATACTAAGCCGCTGATAAGTCTGCTATAGCGGTAACGATGTATTGGTACACGGATTTTTCATCAGATAGTAATCGGCTTAATCAGCGTAGCAACATGCACATTTGAATCCACCAATCCAAAGCACATCATGAATTTGGAATGTCAAAAGCTTATCCCCAAATAGAGATATACATTCTTTTTGACATTGTGAATCCCGATTTCTGCTCCCATATTCAATGTGAAAGTCCACACAGCCAGCGGCATTCACACCTCTATGATCACAACAACAACAACGAAATTAATTATATATTAGATCGACTATAATTAGTTTACAACCAGATTAATTACAGAGAGTAAAAGAAAGAACGAAAGAAAAACAATCAACTTACTCTGAACTCAACAACATAATCAAAACCAGAAAAAGACCAAGAAATGGTGGAGAGAAACTAGTTTTTGCCATCGTTTTGTGATGATTTCTCAATTCCAGGACCAAGGTATCACATTTATAAGCATGGAATCAGTAACAACAATGGTGAGATGTGGGCATAAATTACTCATCTGGATTAGGTGTCAAATGACACCAACTGGCTTCACAAAACTATATAAAAACTGAGATGCCAAGTCCAAGCACATGATGATCCCAGGATAAGGATTGCACATATTAACAGCACAGCTTATGGAAAAGTCTACTGTCGCAATCCGTTATTGCAATTAACGTGGATTATAATAATACACCAAAATTAGTTAGTTGGTTTAGTTAAATCTTCCGAGAATTAGTCGCATTCTTGGAAATAATTGCCGAACAGAAACATTATATAGGGGTTGTCTGTTCATTACCGTCATAATTGATGGCTGGTATAGACACTTTCTCCCAAGCCACCCAACCTCATAAAAAAATCTCTAAGCTTTTTTCAATTGGAATTGGAATTGGAAAAATGGACATGACTGGAATTGTAATAAATTAGTAGACTTCCTTGTTATTTTTTATTTTATTTTTTTGGAACTAAGAGCTCCTCCAGTGGAATGTATGTGAAGGTAAAAGTCTAAATCCATATAGGATAGACATTCATTTTCCCTAAAATTATTCTCCAACCCCAATTTCTTAATCAATGTGAAGATGACATGGCTAAATTTTTGTTAGACATACGTAAAAGATTAATATCAAAAGTCTACTATGTAAAATTAACTAGATCTTAACCCGTGCCGTAACGGCACGGGATGTTTTGTCTCTAATACGATATTGTTCACATTCCTCTTGCTTCATTTTTTTCGTGAGTAATTATTTTGATATTCAAATAGGTTTTGGGAAACAAAACGGGTTACTGATCTTTTATTTTTTACTTAAGCATGTTATTCCAATTTATTATTTGGATTTTAGTAATAATGTTGTGCCAACATGAAAAAAATAAAAATACAAAAGAAATAAAAAAATTCCCCATTTATTGTTCCATCATACCATAATTTCAAACTTCAAAAGAATATTTCATCTAACAAAGACATATACCTAAACTGCAATCCAACTCCATGATGTTTATGAATACATTTGTTCCGAAATTATTGATAACTAAGGCTCTAAGGAGTGAAGCAAAAACCCATAATATTTTCCCTACTATAGATAAACACTATTTATTTATTTTTTGAAAATGTGAAAGTTATAAAAATGAAGAACCCTTGGCTATTGGAAGGATGAGATATACACATGCGAGTTGAAAAAATGAACTTATAATAGTAAATCAAAACATGTGTAAGATTCTTTCTCAATCATATTGATAACATAAAATTGAAGAAATTTGTGTATAAAAAGATTTCACACCAACTATGCTAAGTAGTGCATGAATGACGCTCTCACATCTAGTGTTACTCAAGTAATTTGGAGTTTTAAAGAGCATAGTCATATTGATATTTGTATCTACATAAATGCAACTAACCTTCCGAAGAAAAATTATTAGTTTCAAGGTATAGCCGACACAAACTGTCGCCTTCAATGTATAGAACACACAATCGGGTTTAATCGGCCTTGAGATTAAACAAATACCCCAACATTAGTCAAATAATGTCTACAAATACTGGATCGAAACAAAGTGCTAACGGAAAATGAGAGACTAACATCGGTGCTACAAAGAAAATACCCTATATGTATCAAAGTTTGTTAACCAAACATGTATTCAAATTAAAAAGTCATCAACTTAACACAAAAATATAAAAGAACCCAAGTTAAATCAATACTTGCATAAACAAAACTTATAAGAGAATTTTGTAATTATTAAATACCTTTAAAATCACTATTAGAGATTTAATTGCATGCCTCGTTAAAAACTACGGTAGGACGAAATCACCAGATTAATATGTAGAAAATTCACTGGATATGTAGCAATTTAGAGAAGTTTACACTGGTAGTGATGCGTTCCATCTAAGTGTTGTTCGATTGATTACTTTTTTTAGAAGGTTTCTGTTTCATCGGAGAAACCGAGAGGGAGCGTTTCATTATATTCATTATATTCACAAATCCAAGACCAACTCAAGCTCCGCTTATGCGATCTCAATACAACCTTAGATATATCTATTGGACGGAGAAACCTTGATACTAAATATGTAGTTTTTAGTGTTATTTATTATATAACGTGACATCCAAATGTTTTTTTCTTCTTCTTAATTTTCATGTATTTTAACCGAGTTTATATTAGCATTAAGACGATCAACCACATTTCTAATTTATAGTGTTATCCTTTTGTAGCAGCACATAATTAACATAGTCAATTACTACTCATCAATAATTGGCCAGTACCACAAACCACCAGATATCACTTATTTCTCCACCACCACCATTTTCCATCCCTCGTAGAATATTGGGCACACTTATAACTTTTAATCCCACACGTCATGTATAAAGTTTAGATTTAACAAACTTAGGTCACAATTAATTTATTCAACCATATGTTTTTTGTTAATACCTGAAAATCATGCGTATTTAACGGTTACTAAAGGTAGCAAGTGGTACCAAAAACAACCATTTTGTCTTATATGATTTGGTATCATCCCAAAAGTATTTGTTATCCGCCTTTATTGATCGTGTCAAAAACAACCAACTATACTTTTCTACAATATAATGTTACCCGTCATGTAAATTTTTTTATTATTATTTTTTATTCAAAAAGAAAAACCAATACCACCGCCATTAAAACCATCCAAGCGCCACTATTTCTTCCACTAAAACTAATGTTACACGCCTCCACCACTTAGTAACACCTTCCACCGCCTCCACCACTTACTTCTTCCTCTACTACCACCACCACCACTAATATCTATTGAAATAATTTTGTCAAAATTATTATTTATTAAGGAGATATGTATTAATATTAATTAGGGACATTTATGATGTAAAATTAATAAATCATTTATCATGAGAAATTAATGAGACATCAATTAATAAAATACTTATACTAATCAATATTTAAGTTGAATAAACCATCACCGAGATTTATCTTCTCTAGACAAATCACTTATAATAATTAATAAAACACTTATACTAATTAATATTTAAGTTGAACAAACAACCACTGTTGTTTTATCTTTTCTATCAATTCCAACCAAGGTGGAACAATGGTTAGAGGCCACTCTTATGACACAATAGGTCATGAGTTCGAACCTCGAGTATTCATTTTTAATTCATAATATTGGAATGAACACCACATGTGCGACTTGTAGGGTGTGGCAGGGAGAACCACAGCCCTTGATTTATCTTTCCCACGGACAAATCCTGACCACCACTCAGCTAGGCAAACTTAGCCTAGCTTTGTTTTGTATTATTGATTGATGTAATAGATTTATTTTTCGACAACTTAGTAGACTTTTAGACATTAATTTTACTAGGCTATCCTAGTAACTAAAATTAATTCAAATATATTAAATAACCTTTTTTAACCTGGCGAGATTGGGGTATAACCAGATTAATTGGGGTATACCCAATTTCAAGGGGACATGATGTGTCATTATTGAAAAGGGTGATTTTACTTTAATACCCTTGAACTAATTAAATCTTAAAAATAAACTCATTTCTTAATTTCATTAACCTTAAAATTAAAAAACTAAACAACTCTTAATCTTTTCAGCTTCTTCTTCATCTTCATCTTCCATCAACCAAAGCCATATAAAAATTTTCAACTTTGATTTTCCAAAAAAATTGATGACTCTACCAGCGAAAAGAAGACTATAAATGATGTTTAAACTCAAACTCATCATTGTGTTGTGCGATTGATTGTTATGTTAGGTTGGAAATCGAAAATTATGATTTCTGTGTTTTTGGTCGGCAAGGTCATAACATGCATATCTTGCCGACTTTTCATAACATCCATGGCGACGATCAGAAATTTTTTTCAACAATGTACAGGATTTTTTGAAGACATTGCCGACTTATACCGCCGGCGGGGTACTTTTCACCAGCCGGCAGGTTTTTTTTTTTGTACACCTTGCCGACTAATATTTTTCAATAGCCATCTCCTGTGTGTAAAAAAAAATTAAGTCGGCATGTTATTCATTTAAATATCTTGCCGGCTAAAATTGGTTGGCATTTTATTCAAATAAGGACCATGCCGGCCATATATAGCCGACACCTTATTCAAGCCCCTACCTTGCCGACCTTTGACATTCTTGAAAACCAAATTTTTTGATCTTAATCGAACTCACAAGATGATTAAAGGTTTAATCCCATCAATTTTCATTTTCAAAATTTTTATCTAAACTCAATTAATTAGCCTAATCAGCTTTTTTAGTGTTAATTATAAAGGGCATTTTTGCCATTTTGAAAATAGTTGGTTAAGGGGTAACCTATTTTACTTCAAAATGACCATATTTTGTCTCATTGGGTATACCCAATTAATCTGGGTACACCCCAATCTCGCCAGGTTTTTTAACTCTAATAAAATCTAAAAGTTTCTAAAAATAAAAAATGTATTTAATCCATAAAAAATCACAAACAACACCATTGGAGATGAGCTATTTTTTTCCTCTAAATATATCAATTATCACTTCCCATATTGCCTTCCGTTTGCCCAAATTGACAAACCCAAATATTTCAGTGGAAGCCTTTCTATCTCGCAGTTAAGAATATTTGGCCGAATATAAGGAGGCCTCCTATAGGGTCACTTAAACTGCAAATGTCAGTCATGTTTAATTGAATTTGACTTTCATTTCCGTCTTCCAATTGGATCATATTTTATCAAATTTCCAAAAGTTATTTTCCAATTTCTTCTATCAAACAATGGTTTATTCATCAAACTCCATATGATCCACTAATAAACTCAATTGGAAAGATCTTCATTTCCCAATTTCATAAACATTCAAATAAATTTCAGTCTTGATTAAAAACAACACAATTGGTCGAATCAAAACGTTTTACAGTTCAATTTCTTTCAATAAAGACTAACAAGATGACTGCTAGAGCCTAGAGCAGTGGGGGGCAAGCAAGAAAAAGCAAACAAAATATTTATGATTTTCAACATGGAAATATCATAACTTGACCAGTTGTGCACTTCACTGGAAATTCCCCTGTTGAGTTGGTGCTTCCTCTTGTATGCTATCTGTCCTCTATTGTTTTGACTGCATCTTCTTTCAGAGTCTATATCTTTTATACCGATCCCACGCTCCGAATCGTATAGAACCACAATGTTCTTTGACTCGGATGGTAAATATAAATGGTAATACTGTTTTCGACTATTTACTCATTCTGATCAAGAGAGATACACATTCTTTATTGATTGCAGTTCTTTTACGACAAGTTCCATTTCCATCCGTTCTTTTGGAGACTCGACAGAACACGTAACACCAAGTTTGAAAATGGGCTTTTTACAGAAATAGGCCTGTTTTTTTGGTGCTTTTCAAATCTAGGCCACTTTTTTTATTTATTGCTAGACTAGGCAAGTTTTGACCAAAAGTGATGGACGGAAAGTTAGCACCGTTAGGTGCACTTAAAATGACATAAGAGTCCTCCGAGAAGGATCGGGCCAGGGATGAACTGATCTAACCATCAAACTTTATGTTTCCTTCTTCTCACTACTCCTCCTTTCTAACCATCACAACCACTACCGATTCTAATTAACCCCAATTTGTAAAGACCTTCTACGTAACTCAAAAAATTCAACACAACCCCCAAAAATTGCAGAATAAGGAGCTACAGTAAAATCCTATTCTTTCCTTCCCCGTCACCACCATAATCAACAACATCAATTACCCTTTCTCTCAATTCACTAACAACACCACCCCAAACTTACCCCAAAATCAAATGAAATTTTTGAACACATCCCGTAGAGCCCGTTAACACATCAATTTTCGTCACCCATTCTAGCATCAATATTAAATTTAATCGCTTGCCTCATGAATATGAATCGAACCCCCGCTCCTTCTCACAAGCATATACACCAACCATTCTCGTTCATACTTCTCCAACCACTCACCGCACCATCATGCATACACATCATCCGTAATTTCAATACCACCATCCCGTACATCATTAACTCCATGTTCCTATTTCTCAAAGAGCACTACCCGAATTTATGCTAAATTCAAATCTAGCTCAACCCCAAATCAAAAATCTGGCTTGTTATCTCAATCCCTAACTACATTGACCCATCGTAAAACTGTGTTTCCATTTCTTCTCATCTCCCCGGTTTGTTAATTGTAATTGGTAGCACAAGATAAACCAACACTTCATTCAACTCACCATCACTGCTCCCACTTTCGATTCTGCAAACAAATGACTCAATACCCCTGCAATGCATTCAAATCATATACACAGACCTTGACTCCCTACTATTCGACGATTAATAGGTCTTGTTTGTGTCAATTAGTTCTCAAATTGAGGTACCAAGTTTTACATCAAAAATTCAGCACAAACCCAAGCTAGTAAACTCATCAATCAAACCTTTTTCCTCTAAAGAACAAACAATTTCGGCCTTTTGCACCGAAAATCCCAAATTCGCACCATATTGTTGTTGTCAAATCCCGTCTGCGTAATCGAGCTTCGCCTTCAAACTTTGTCTAATTCCTCATGACTCGCTCTTCCATAACTACCCAAATAGCCTCCATGAACACCAATAAAAAAAACCCCAAATTCATTGTCGTTCTTTGTTGTAGAATGATTTGTAGCAACCGGCTTGATTCTCGATCCCACGAAACCACGAGATCCATTTTTGTTGACTGTGGTTGTGAACACCACCCTAATTAATCCTCGAGACATCTTATCACATGTGACCGACACACATGTGAAGGACATTTTGGTAATCTTACCACATCTATGATATCTCCTCATATGATATTTTGGCGAGATATTGACAAGTCAACGCGATAAATTGACCGAGATGGTTAAATTGGATGAAACCGTTTAACTTGCCTAATCTAGCAAGAAATAAAAAAGTTGCCTAGGAATGAAAGTGAGGGGTCGGACACGGGCCTATTTTCGCATATATTCCTTTGAAAATCTCTGTTAAAGCCTCACACAGCTTGGCATTTTTCTCACCATTTTGGAGAATAACAAGTATAGGATCAACAATCCTCATTACTTCATTAGTAATAAGAGCAGTCTCTGCAAAACTACGTAGGCTAAGGCCATTTTTAAACATGTTGGCCGCAGCTCTCTTTCCTGTAAACAACTCTAACAACATGATGCCGAAGCTAAATAAGTCCCCATTTGTGGTGACTGCTATACCCATTCCATACTCTGGATTTGAGAAAAGGAAATTCAGATGTATTAATTAGTTAGTTTTAAATGTCACGATTTTGACAAGCCTGCCATGGTTAAATAAGAATTTATACCTGGAGCATCATACCCAATCGAGCCCCTCATCCCGAATGAATAACTGCAACGATTTCCAGATTCAGCATTGACAATAACTCCACGAAGAAACTTAGCTGATCCAAAATCGCCAAGATGGCCGTTCATGTCCTCGTCAAGTAAGACGTTGCTTGGCTTTAGATGACAATGAGCTATTGGTGTTTGGCACTGGCGATGAAGATAATCTAATGCAGACGCAACATCAATGGCTATGTTAATTCTCTCAATAAGTTTCAATGGCCTGTTTGTTGACCTGCAATGCTGTCTGTTATTGGCCGTTGGGTGCAACCAGTCCTCAAGACTCCCATTAGGCATGTATTCATAGAGTAGAGCTTTGAACTCATTTCCCTTAAAATCGACGCTAGAGCAAGAAGTCAATATCTTCATAATATTGCGATGTCGGATGCATCTCGACGCTTCACATTCTGCCTTGAAACTTTTTGAAGCTCCTCGTGTTTGAAGATCTAGTACTTTGACCGCAACAGCTGCTGTTATCTCCTGGCTCAGCGTTAAAATTCCTACATAAACAGAACCGTAACCACCAACTCCAACTAAATTTCTTGATGAGAATTCATCCGTTGCTCTAAGAAGCTCTTTGTATGAGACTTTGTGAAACATCTCATGAAATGGAGATTCAGAAGAAGGTTTGTATGAGACTTTTTGAAGGATATCACTAACCGGAGATTCGGAAGAAGGTCTGTGCGAGATATTTTCAAGAATATCACTAACCGGAGATTCAGAAGAAGAAGGTTTGTTTCTCGCGAAGTAACCTGGAGATAATAGGAAGACAAAAACCAATTCCACATAATATTAATGAAACAAGGATGATGATCAACAGGAAACTGATCATATTACTGAATTTATGATGACAAGGTTTAAAATTTGGCTGGCATCACTTCATTCAGTATTACTGCCCAGTTGAGATCTGCAGAAGCTGTGTAGTTGGAATTATGTCTATCACTTTCACTGTGGGTTCGCTAAATATGGTTGAAGTAGCTAGCGGCTGGCAAATTGAAATCGCTTGAAACTTGAATCAAAGTTTCGGCTTATACTGTTACATGGACATTATTCGTTTTTTTTTTTTTTTAAACGGAAAATAACAGATATTTTCCCAGCATGAAATCGGTGACAACTTGTAATTGTTTTTTTTTTTTTTTTGCGGTAGATCCAATAATTATGGAGTTGCACTACATTACATGATGATGGTAATATTATTTAAATACAAGCACATGATGCACGGTCACAAGATAAGGATGATGCCCCTATTATACGTGCATACTCCCTCCGTCCTAATATATGTGGTACATAAATCTCTTAAAATCAGTTAAAATCATGTTTTTTATAAATTTTCATGTTTTTTCTTCACTATACCCCTTATTCTTATTCTCAATACAATTTCCCATACAACATAAATAAGGGTATGTTTGTCAAAAAAACATCTTGGAATTAGAATTCCGCCAATCTAATGGGACTGGGAAAATTCAATATTCCACCTATATAATAGGGACAAACGGAGTAGTTTGATAAAGCAAAGTCAACTATCTCCTAATTCGAATTTGTAACCAACATCCCAACACATTAACTATGTCCATATTCGAATTGCTATATTAACAGCTTATTCTAACAGCTGAATGACCGCATGGTGATGTGGCACCAAGTGGCAGTAGGAGATATTTTCTTTGTCATCCACGTCTTTAAAGTTAATCTCTATTATTTCTCTTTTGATTCCTATCTTCTCTTCATCTCCCGGTTACAAGATTACGATAACAAAATCAAATCGCCATGGCGTTCACAGGGTTGAAATACCAATAAACGATCAATGTTAGAAACAGCAAAAGAGATTAAAGAGATTTTTAGAGAGACATCAAATCATCTAAAAATGGTTGGAAAAGCAGGGTCAGAAATGTCTTCGGATTTGAAATTTAAGCATAGTCGTACGCACCATTAATTGGAAAACAATAGAATTTCTAATCCAAAGAAGAACAATCTTCCGCTTACTTGTTGATTGAATTAAATCTTTTAAATATGTGTCTGTCTCTCTGTTTTTAATCTTAGATCTGGTTCCTAAATCAATCAAATTATTTCAAGATTATCCCTTAATCAAGGGCTTCTCAGATTCGGGGTGGATCAAAGAATATTTCTTTCAGAAAACAAGATATAAAAATTTATCTCCATTCTTTTGTTTTTCTAATTTGATGACGTGGTTGAGATGAATAACTACTTATTTTACCACTTCATCTACCACATCAGATTCAGCTGTTAACTAGCTGTTACTCAGATGGTCACCTAGCAAGATTGGTCCATATTGGCATGTGTGTTAAAGTAAACGATATTTTTAAAGTTAAATAATTCATAATTAGTACTATTTCTACAGGAAATAGATGGATTGCGCCATTATGATTCTCAAGAGATATATGCATTCTTTACTAACTGCAACGCTTTTACGACCAGTTCCATTTCCATCCGTTCTTTAGGAGTCTCGATAGAACACGTTACACCAAGTTTGATTATCTCTGTTACAGCGTCACATAACCTGTCTTTTTCTCACCATTATTGACTATAAACATTTTCATCATTTCGGGGAGCACAAATGTAGTAGGATCCACGATCTGCTAACTTTATCAGTAGTAAGAGCTGTCTTAGCAAAACTATGAAGTGTAAGGCCGTCTTTGAACATGTCGGCTGTAGGTCTCCTTCCCGTAAACAACTCCAGCAACATGATCCCAAAGCTATAAAAATCGCCATTTGTAGAGACCGCACTACCCATTCCATACTCTGGATTTGAAGAATAAAATGTTGTAAAGATCGATGTACTACTCCATATTAATTAGCTTTACATGGTGAAAAAAAAAAAAAAAAATTTATACCTGGCGCAACATACCCAATCGAGCCCCTTATCAGTGAAGTACTGCAATGATTTCCAGATTCAACATTGACAATAACTGGTCGTCCATGAAGAAACTTGGCTGATCCAAAATCCCCAAGATGGCCATTCATGTCCCTCGTCCAGCAAAACGTTGCTTTTTTAGATCACAGTGAGCTATTGGTATTTGACATTGGCGATGGAGATAATCTAATGAAGCAACATCAATGGCTATATTTAATCTCTCAAGAAATTTCAAGGGCCTGTTTGTTGACCTCTGATGTCTTCCATAATTAGCCGTTGGGTGCAACCAGTTCTCTAGACTCCCATTAGGCATGTACTCGTAAACCAGAGCTTTGAATTCGTTTCCCTTAAAATCGACACTTGCACAAGAGGTCAATATCTTCATAATATTTCGATGTCGAATGCATTTCAGCGCTTCACATTCTGCCTTGAAGCTTTTTGAAGCTCCCCGTCTTTGAAGATCCAGTACTTTCACTGCAACTACTGATGTAATCTCCTGGCTCAGCATTAAAATTCCTACGTAAACAGAACCAGCCACACGACTCCCAATAAATTTTTATGAGAGAATCCATCTGTTGCTGTAAGAATCTCGTCGTATGAGACTTTGTGAAACATACAACTAAATGGGGATTCAGAAGAAGAAGGTTGGATTCTTGCTTTTGTCCTCCCAAAGGAATTTGATCAGGGAACCCAAGATAATGGCACAAATAACAACAACTCCGGATGATATAAGAATTAGCAGCCTCTTGATAGGAGGAGATTGTTTGTTCAGTTTCTCAGAGATAATTCCCGGGCAACTAGGTAATTCTAGTAAACGGTTTCCTCCACAAAGCTCAAAGTTTCTTCCATGATAAGAAAATTCACTCAGGTTCTTGAAAATCCCTTGTTTTGGTACTTCACCTTGGAAGTTATTCCACGACAAATTCAGTTTCTTTAGGAATGAAATGCCTCGGAGATACTCTGGAATTGGACCAGACAAAGCTATTTCCGTCAAGGGTCAACTCTTTAACTCCTTTCAAATTCTCCAAGGATGGAGGAATTTTCCCTTCAAGATAGTTGCCACTTAAGTAAAGGCCTTTTAAATCAAGACAGTTCCCCAGAGAGCTTGGAATTTCACCAGAGAAATAATTGTCCGACAGATCTAGAAACTGAAGCCGGAATGATCGGCCAATTGCTTGTGGAATTTCACCCGACATATTATTGTCTGACAAATCCAGTTTCTTTAAGGAAAGAAATAAGCCGAGATACTCCGGAATTGGACCAGAAAAGAGATTGCTTGAAAGGTCTAATTCTTGAATTCCCTTGAAACCTGTAAGAATGGAGGAATTATCCCTTGAAACATGTTGCCACTTAAGTAAAGGCCTCTTAACTCAAGACAGTTGTTCAATGAGCTTGGAATTTCACCGGATAACTGGTTGTATGACAAATCTAGATACCGAAGCCGGTACAAACGGCCAATCTCTTGCGGAATTTCACCATATAAGCTATTGTGACGCAGGCGAAGAGTGGTCAAGAATGTAAGATTTCCTATATCTGGAGGTATAGATTCTTCAAAACTCAAAACCAATTCCGGATGACCTAGATCCAAAACGGTAACTCCCTCCTTGGATGCTTGTGGTTACATTTAACTCCTACCCAACTACAATGATCGGAGTCAGTACTGCTCCGTGTGGGTTATAGTAATATGCTTACTTTTGAACTTAAGTAAAGCTAAAGCGATCAGTTTCGTTTCCATATATGAAGTGAGCTGAAATGCTGCAGGTGAAAAATTCACGGACAACAACGACACAGATGATCAATAGGAAACTCATATTGATTACTAAACCTGTAATGACAAGGTTCGATAACACAATGTAATAGAGGATAGTAAGAGATATTCGGAAAAAAGTTTCAATTCAGCGGTGCACAGTTAAATAGCGAATTCGGCAGATCACAACCATTGGACGTCAGCAGATATGACATCATGACTTAATCACAAGGTTCGATAACACAATGTAATAGAGGATAGTAAGAGATATTCACAATTTTTCAACACGGTTATACAAATAATTCGAGCCAGATAGACAAAGACATGGAGAAAAAATAACAAGGAACCGTCGTCTGACCTTTTTGGACTATGTCTATGTCTGCCAGTTGAGCACCGATTTATTTTACTTTTCCAAAGACTATGCCCACACCTTGAATTAATGCCTTCTTTTCACAAAGCATTCCAAGTGAGCATCTTTAGATTTCACATCAATGGATTACCATATTTTTTTCTTTGCCATGCTTTTTTTTTTTGACTTAAAAATCGGTAGAGCTTTATTGAAGAATAAAAAAAAGAAAGCTATTATAGGCGTCATATTCAAATAGAAATTTCACATAGATTCCTAGTAACTAAAATGTTGGTTATGGGGTATCTTGATGCAAATAACAAATGTCTAAATCGCCCTCCATCTAAATTAAAAACCTAAAAACTAAAATCCAAACCTAATTCTAACTCATCCTCCCCTTCACCCTTAATTTTTTTTTTTCTCCATTCTCAATCCGTAGAAAAATTAGGTTTTGCGAGTTAGATATTCTTAATTTCCCTAACTTTAATTTTTTCTGAAGGTGTTACGGTTAGGAAACTAAAAATCCTAACCGTAAAAAAATAAAAAAGAAAAATAATGTCTTCATTACGGTTAGGGTTCTACGCAAACCCAACCGTAAAACTTCCTTCTTTTTTTGATGGAAACGGGGGTTTCAAAAACCCCAAATTTTATTTATTAGAATACCTCATTAAATTGAGGTTTGAAGGATTACATTGATCAATTACATCAATAAATAGGACAATCTGATGCTTTCAAGATTCCTGATCGAAACTTAAAGAAACGAGATATGAAAATCCTATTAAATCTGACCCTTTGAAGGATTGAAATCCTTATAATGGTTTTAAACCATTTTGTTTCTTGATCATCAAAGATATCAGATGCTTCCATAAAGGTTAATTGCCCAAATTAATTTCTTTAGAAACGATCTCCATATTTGGTGAAGTAGATCGCTTTCATCTAGAGCAATGCAAATCCAAATCCACCAAAAAAACCTAATTAGAGAATATCAAAACAGTCCCGATAATTTTGTGAAACCATCTGCATCGATCAGAAAACCACAAAAATTGTTTGAAACAATTTTTTTTTATTGGAAGATAAATATGTACAAGGAAACAAGCTCGATCATCAGTAGATCCTGGAAAATCAAACCAAACCCGACGGATCAAGGATTTAATTTTTGAAAGAAAGTAGTTTTTTTTTTTCTTCTTTGGTTCGGAGAAAGGAGAGAAAG
>JAJJWW010014499.1:0-117577 GCA_023531295.1 Papaver armeniacum
ACTACAAGATTTGAAGACATACACATTTCTCTTTCTCGGGCCAATTAAATACCCAAGGTTGATAAGTAGCGAGATTCGCAGAAGCACATTTGAACACAGAAATATAAAGGCCCCTTCAAAACCGGTGGAAACACGCACCATCTGTCGTCTTTAGAGTGACGAGGAGTATTATTCTTGCCGAACGCGATCAATATCTTGCATAAGTATTTTATCATCAGCAATGTTATCTTTTCTCTTGAGCGGACACCCTAGCGAGTACTATCTTTCTTCATGTGTAGTTGCAGGAAATCCTACAATACACACCTCACAAGAATTCATAATATCTAACACATATTTAAGATCAATAACCAATCTCTTTATTAATTGAGTTAGAAATTCTACAAGAAAGAAGTGAAATCAAGAATGTTATTGCTACTCTAAACTTTCTCTCTCCTCTAAAATTTCTCTCTACTCTCTAAAAAGATCTCTCCCTTTTCATAAGCCTATTCGGCTCTTTATATAGGACATTACATGATGGATGACAGCTAAGTTATCCCTTATTTTCGGATCTGACTTGCGACATTCTCGCAAGAGTACAAATGTAAAACCGCAACACTCTAAATCTCGCTAGGTCTTCACGTCTTTCGTGTTACATTTGTCGTCATCCGTTCGTCATTTATGTACTCGTCTGCGATATCTTCGCAATGTGTCGTTTATGGATTTGCAAGGGCGTTGGTGTTGCGATCTTCCGATCTACATCTTGTCTCTTCTCATGTCTTCTCTGCGAAGGAGAGAATGTCATGAGAACTAAGCTACTCAAATCATATTTGTTCATTCTTATTTGTTTTGACATGACTCAGTACTTTTACACAAAATTTATTATACGTATCCCTTCCTCCATTCATTTCTTGACACGTCTTTTTCAGTAGTCCTTTCTCGGCCAGATTAATGTATACTCTTCGCATTAAATGTGTTTGTCTTTTGAGAATCCTTCTCTCTATATATATTTTTCTTACTCCTCTCTTCTTCTTTTTACTCTCTTTCTTATTTTCTCTGCAATTTCTCTTCTTCATCTCTCCGTAATTTCGCTCCTAACCTCTCTGTAAATCTTCTTCTTTTTACTTCTTTTGATCTTTCATCTTCTCTTCATTCCCATACTACGAAAGATGCCTCAGCAGTCGTAGATATGAACATCTTTTGGAAGAAGTTCAAAAAGATTTGCTAGAGAGAGGTTTTCACATTATCCACTATTCCCAATCAAGAATCTAAATCCATTCTCTCTCAGAATTTGATTTCATTGATCATCATTGTGATGATCAAAAAATCATAATTTCGCTAGGTCATATTCTCGTTGGTCTTCTCATTCCTCTCTACAACCCTAATCTTCCCTTGTTTTATGAAATTCTTGCTCATGCGAAATTCTCGCTAGCCATCTATCAACTAAGCGGAGATTGTATCCACTTAATGCTTGAGTTCGCCAACCGTGGTGCTGGTAAGGGATCTCTTTGATGAAGTCGAGATCCTAAATTTGCGGATTTAGAGATATCCATTTGAAAAGTATTCGATAGAAAGTTTCTTTGAAAACTATGAAATAATAAATATGAAGAACGATAGAACTCGATGGGGTGCACGTTTGAAGAGAAGAGAAAATGTTCTTAGCGACAAAATACTTATGTAGGATATCGATTGGCATTCTGGCAAGAACAATGTTCCTCGCCATTCCAAAGACGACAAATGGTGCGTCTTTCCACTACTTTTGAATGGACCTTATATTTCAGGTTCAAATGTGCTCCCTGCGAATCTCGCCAATTATCAACCTTGGGTATTTAATTGGCCTGAGAAAGCAAAAGTATGCTTCAAATTTCGCTCAATTTGAAATCTTTTCTCCTTTTATACCTACTAACCTTGCGAAACTTTCGGATTATCAAGTTGAGGAGTTATAAAAGAAATGCTAAGGAGCGTACCTAGCGAACTCCAGTTAGATCACGTATGAAGTAAGAAATACTTTTCTCTATTGTTTTTAACAATATTATTGCCTCATTTCTTATCTTCATTCGGTGCGAAGGTTGGTCGAGGTCTTTGGGAGAAGAAAGAAAATTAAGTTACGAGGCCAAAGGCAAGAGTAAGTGTCCTCTTCGCAAGGAGAAGTCCTCTTTGCCCCACCTTCTAAGAAACGAAAGATCCATTCTCCCTCTCCTTCTAATCCTCAATCCAGCGAAATCTCTGATAATGAGGATAATGATGATGTTGATACTTCTCTCGCAAAGGAGAATTTTCTTACTGACTCTTTTATGGCACAACTGTCCAGCATCTTCTCTGATTCCATGCAAGGTATGGGAGATGATAGACTCTCTAGTACGTGCCAAGCCCTCGCGAGTATCTGCGATGCTCCTTTGTTAGAGAGTGACGAATCTCTTCATGGGGTCTCCGGATCAGTGACTCCCAGTTTTCTAAATTCACTTGGTGTTTTGGTATGTCTTTATTCCCCTATTTCTTCATAGTTTTGATTTTAACTTATATCTTTTTAATTTCTTTATTTTCCTTTATAATCCGGGAGAGCTTCCTTTGCTGTTGCCTCAGATCTTGAGAAGAGGCGCAGTATTCTCGAAAAGAAGAATCTTCAATTGTAGTTGCAGGAAATCCCACAACACACCTCTCATCATATCTTGATAATAATTTCTGGATCTAAACTTATTTGATATGAAAATAGAGATGAAAATCCTAAAATTATAAATGGAGACACAAGAATTTACGTGGTTCGATCAATATGATCTACATTTTGGAGTTAGGATTTTTCACTATGATTATTGAAATTACATAAGTATTACATTGGGACTCCATTAATGAGTATTTGGAGCTCTCAGTCTAGTTTTAGGGAAAGAAGATGATAAAGAAAATAAAGTCCCTCTCTAAAAAATATCTCTCTCCTCCTAAAATTGTCCCCCCCTTTTATCTTTATATAAGTGTTTACATAGTGGATGACATGACTCACTGACTCATATTCTCTCAGGCTCTGCTACATTCTCTCAAGCTCTCCTTATAATCTAAATGGGCTCTCTCTATATATATAATTTCGTGATCTCTGCTACATTCTCTCAAGCTAAGAAAATAATTATATCTCGCACACTAATAAAATGTGTCGATGCGATATTTGGATCCTACATCTTGCCTCTTTTTCCTTGAATATTGCTTGAAGAGCGATCTTTAAGGAAAAATTTTTGTTATAGTAATCTTTGATCTTTGTTGATGAAGGGCGAGCGAAATAATACTTTGGACTTGAAAAGTACGTACTTGCCTCTATTCTTTGCGAAGTTAAAGCTTTGAAAAGTAATTAGAAGTATCGTCTTGAAGTATACGAAGTATGAAGCATCCTTGAAGAAGTATAAGAAGTATGAAGTACGAAGTATCCTTGAAGAAGTATATGAAGTATCCATCCTTGAATGTGAGTAATAAGTATTGCCTCTATTCATGCGAAATTATTACTTCATTTTGGTGAGAATTCTTGTCCATTTTGGAAATGATTCTTGCTTGAGAAGATAAAGAACATAAAATGTTTTCTTGGTAATCCATAGTTTCCTCATTTCTTTATCTATGAAGGTAGAATCCTTGAGAAAATGTTGAATGAGCGAATTGTTTCTTTATTGTTATCTTGCCTCTGTCTCATGCTTTGTGCTCATGCGATAGTATAATCTCTTCAAGTTGCTTATAATTTTGCGAAATAATTGTGCGAAATAACCACATTTCGCAAAATTCACATTCTGAGAAATTCTGACTTATTCTGCGAAATTATGAATACTTCTGCGAAATTATGATTACCTCTGCGAAGTTATGAATACCTCTGCGAAATTATGAATACCTCTGCGAAATTATAAATACCTCTGAAATTGAATAATACCACAGAGATTCTAAATAATCTTTATTTTGAGAGATTGAATAACACTCTTGCGAGAGATTAAGTAAATGCTAATGAGAAATTCTAAAGAAAAGCTTTCTGAGAGATTGAATAATACTTAGAGATTGAATAATACTTCTTTGTTATTTTCGCTGTATATATTCGTAAACTTATTTTTTTACATATAATCATTTTCGCAAGCTTATTTGCTTACTCACTTTCTTATGTGGTCTTATTTTGCCTTCCTAGTTAAAGGTCTTATTTTGCCACCTCTTGTCATTGCGACAAAATCGCAGGACGTCTTTACACTTTCATGTAAAGATCCATTGATCTTGCCTTATCATTTCTTTAGGATATTTTTATTGCGACAATATGACAGGCCTAAATTTTCTTGCGAGAATAAATCCCCATGACATTGTCGTCTTGCGACGAAATCGCAGGACGTCCTTACACTTTCATGTACTGACCCATTAACCTCATCTTATCTTTATCTTTTGTATTATTGCCTCTTCAGGGTCATCGCACAAATATGACAATCCTAAATTTTCTTGCGAAAATAGAGCCTCATGACATTTGCGTATTAAGACACTTATCAGCTCCCTAATGGAGGATACGCCCTTATCATCTCCTGGTTGCCCCTTGAGGAGGCGTACATCGTCCATACAAGACTAGATCCTCCCGTAGGTCTTAACAACAACTTGAGTTGTTTCACGACCCCTCTTATCCCTTTTTACCTATGGGGGCTTATGGTTACGAGGCGCACCCAAGTGGAGTTTTCTTCGGGCGAGTCTTGGCATACGCCAAGACTTTCCAAGAATGGTGAGACACTTCAAATGCCCAGAGCACTCTTGGCTCAAACGTGTACCTCGGCGCCTTGATCATGTGCTGACTCCTTAGAGGAGACCCTCGGTCGTCCAACCAGGGTATAGCCTTATATATATAGTTTGAAATCCAAGGTATCTCTCCTGGATGGGCTTTATTGACCCAAAATCTCCATGACTCAGGTTCCAGGCGGTGTAACCTTTCCCTGAGCCATGCGAAAGAGATATCCCCTTATATGGCACTTTAGGTCTTACATTTGCCTCTTGCGAAATTTTATTCGCGAACTAAGGTGTACGCCATAAAGGTTCGTCCCCGTTACGATATGGCATTGATTTTAGATTGTTTCTTGTCATCATTTACTGCGAGAATTTCGCGTATTGTTTTTCGATTATTATAGTCTTTGTATCTTGACTTTGTCTTTATCATTCAAATCTGCGAAAGCTTAGTATTCTTTTTCGATTATCATAGTCTTTGCATCTTTAGCTTTGTCTTTATCACTCAAAAAAGTTATATATATTTTTTTTTACAACCTTATGCAAGTATAGAATCAATTATTCACTCCTTTAGCCTCTTACTTATATTTGCTCTCTCTTGTTATTCAAATTTCCTAATACTTCCTTCCCTTTTGAAGTCATCGCAATCTCCAACTTTCTTCGAGCATTGGTTTCAATAAACGTATTTTCTTCTCTCACCTCTATTCGTCCACCATTAGTCTTTCCCCTTCTTTGTTCATTTTTGATGTTTTGCTTCCAGATTCTTCTTACGAAAAGGGCAGCTCTTTCCTCGCAAGATTCCACATCCACTTCATAGCACTTGTCCCTCACCCCAATCTCCTTTTATGACTCAGACACCGATGGGATGAGGAAATTTGATGCACCGGTGATAAGTCGATGCTACACCCGAAATCTCATGTAACCAAGGTCGCCCGATCAATGCGTTATAGGAGATTCCACATCGACTGCGAGAACAAAATTTCAGTTGATAATCCTTTCAGTGGTATTCGCATATGAGCTTCTCCTTTAGGCTTGTTGGCAGTACCGTTGAAACCATAGATCTTAAAAGTTAAAGGTATTAGATCTTCGTCGTTCCCTCCCATAGTCTTGTAAGTATGGTAAAAAAGGATATTTACAAAGCTTCCAGTATCGATTAAGATTCATTGATTGCCCCATGAATTTTACGCCTCATCATCTTCATCATCAACGAGTTTTGGGTTAATCTCCAATCTTACCACTAATGGGTTATCATGCATCTCTCCACCCTCGGGTACTTCTTGCGGTAAAAGAAATGTCTGTTTTTTCCATTCCCTTTAGTGGCGATGTCTTGCGATGTTCATTATTTCTCTATTATCGGCATCTCTTGCGAAAACCCTACTGAGAACACTATCATGAAAATCTTCAACTGTTCTGTACGAATGTACAATAGAGTTGCAAGACAAATTGATAGACGCATTTATGTGTCTAATTTGTCCTCAATGTTTTATTGTTAGTACTCGTTTTTGTCCTTATTATGGTGTTTTGTGTGTTTGTAGGTATTTTTGGAAATAAAGATTGTTGGAAAATTCAGCTCGAAAAGTTGCTCGGAACACCCCCGAGAGGACACATGTTATTCGGACTCGGGCGGATAAGGCGACCAGCTGGATAAGGGGTGACCTTCTTCTCAAATTCAAATTTAAAATTTGGCGGGAAAATGATGTTTATCATTTGTCAAATTTCAATCAAAGAATCGGTGAGGTGTTATATGGAGACTAATTGGCTGAAAATTTATAGGATTGTTCTGGGACATATATAAAGCTATTACAAGTGTTTTGGTCGATCAAATTTGGTGAAAAATGTGAAGAAGAAAGCAGGAAGCACGTGCATGAGAAAAAAATTCACGGGATTTGGAGGATTTAAACGTGTTGCTCATATGCGATGATTGAGCAACACTTTGGACCTTGACAAAGATAAATAAGGAGATTTAAGATGTAGTAATCGCGTCGAAGCTAAATCGGGGAAGAAAATTACAGTGATTACATGGAAAATATTAAGAGTTATGGTGAGAATATTTGGAGTTATGGGAGTTTATTCTTAGTCCGAATGAGTATATATAGGTAGCTAGGTTCACATACGATGGGGGTGGAGAGTTTGGGGGCGAGTTTGGAACATCACGAGAGAAGAGAAAATCAAGTTGCGGAGAGAGAAGTTTACCTGCTGTTTGCGGAGAATCGAAGAACACGAAAAACAGGACGGCCAAAGACGTCGTTCTTCAACGATGTCAACGACTCGCGTATGTGGGTCGTAGATTGAAGCAGAACTTAAAGAAAGCATTGACGAGTGACATTTACCATTTATCGTACAATGTGATTAGTTTGTAGCAGCTTCTCATGCGTTGCAAATTCCTAGTTTATTTGATATCTCTCCTTTCATCATTTGTAAGCACCTTTGAGCAATAAAATCATATTTTGAGTGTGTTTCCAACATGATGAGCTAGACCCCATTCTTCGGGACGACGGAGGAAGAAGAATTTCATACATGGGTAAAATTATTTAATTCTTTTTAAGACTTTTGCATTAATTTTAATTGAAATATGATTTGAATTAATTGGTGGTCATTTAATTTGATGATGTATGCTTAGCTTAAATGTTTTGATACATCATGCTTAGGATTTACAACCAATCTTTTAAGAATCTATCTTGGCAAAAATAAGAGTCCATGTTTTTATTTGTTGAACGATAATTGTTAAAAGAATTAATATTTGAACCTTTTGTTATGAGTTTGGCAGAATCCACGAGTCCTGACACATCTCTTCATCCTGTGACAATATTTGTATATATTTTTCTTTTATTTTCTTTTATTAATTCTTAAAATCAATTTCATCAAGTACAATTGAAACGACAACCCTTTTTATTACTACAACATCATTGAAAATAACCATCAATTTTTGGCGGCAAGAAAGCGGACTTGTGTATAGATTTGTTTTTAGGTTTTATTATTAATTTTTTTTATTATTATTTTTGTTCTTTTACGCGTTTTGGTATTTACATTTTTGCTTTGATTTGGAGTGGAGCGAAAGAAAAAAGAGAAAGTCTTGAAAAGAAAAGCAAAAGCCAAAATAGGAAAGAAAAGAGATCCAAAGCAGGGTGAAGAAGAAAATTTTGTATATAGTGTAATTTTTTTTATTTTTAGAAATTGTAATTAGGTAATTATTTTTGTAATTTTTATTTTTGGACTTTTAATTTTTGGACTTTTGGACATTATTTTTTTTTTTAAAATTTTTAAGGAAGGGTTATTTAAATACAAATCATGATAGGGAAGGGCAGACGGTATGATGTCGTCTCGGCCCCTGAGGTTCGTACTGTGACATAGGAGTCGATGGTGGAAGTCGACTTCCACGGGTTCATCCCGTCTGGAATGGAATGTAAGAATTCTAAACACCGCGAATCCCTGCCAAAGGTTTCTTTGGATGATTTCGTGTGAATATATGTCGAGGCCCAAATCCGGCTGCTTTAATTTCCTAGTAAAGGACAAGGAATGGCCATACAAGATAAGAGTTCGGATTTCATCCGTTCTCTTCTTGACCTCCTTAGGAAAACGAAACCAAACACGAACCTAAGCCTAAAATTTTGACTAGAGCAGAGGCCCAGATGGGGTAACGAGCTTAATAGGAAAGTCATTCGAAAAATATTGGTTACTCTTTTAAGCATACTTGAAGTTCATGATGGTTTACGTAAGTTGAATGCGTGGCTAGTAGCCTTGTAATGCGGTGAGGCCTTGGGTATCAAAGCTCCACGCGGGTTCCTCGCCTCAATTCAGCTTACTTAAACTCGGATTGATTCCGGAGGGGTTTGCTTAAATTGTAACAATTCCCTTTCGAAGGATTTGAAGGTCAAATGCAGAAACAATCTAAGATGGCTCTGCTAGAAATCGATGGGTTTGTTGTGGTCGAATCGGCCTTGTTTGTATTTGTGTAGAATTCCCTTGAGTTAGGATGTCAAATGGTATTATAATAGCCATCACAATGAATATGAATATCCATTTGAACAATATGGACATCACTCTTTTTATGACGAGAATGTGAATAGTGGTTGGGAACGCCAACCTTTTGAAGATCGTGGCTCATACCACGGTGAGCCCCAATCTACTATTCACATGAATACGGTCATACGAGCAAAATTCCTATAATTCCTCTTCTCTAGATGAAGCACGTAGGATACTTGAGTCAATGTGTAAGTTAAGCGAGTCAACACGTGAGTTCTTTGAGATAAACACGTAGGTTAGAGTTAGAGACGGAAGAAAGAATTGCTCGAATTACTCATGATTGCCAATACATTCTTTCCAATATCACCCTTGAAAATGAGGACAATTTTTATAATCGGGATAGACGAGGTTAGAATTGGTAACACTACTTGTGTAGATGAGGTTGACCATTTTCATGTTGTTATAATGATGATTATGATGAGGATAGTGTTGATGAAGAATTTGAAATAAATAGGCATAGTGATCAGGATATTGTAACCCCAATTGAGCTTTATAACGATAATATTATTTCTAGTTCAAATCCAAATAATTTTAATAATTATTTACCTATTCAAAAGGATAAGGATTTGACTAGAGATACCCCCATTTTAGACGATGTAGTATTTCCTTTTGATTACGAAGCCAAGGATGGTTTAGAGGAAGCGAGTATATTTTGAGTCTAACGATTTAGAAACAATAGACTTAGAAAAAGAAAAATGAACTCGTTGAGCTTTTAAATATGAGTGAGGATGCATCACTGAGTATAACCTAGAAGAAGCAATTGACCATTTTGAGATTAGATGATCTAGAAATTAGGAAATTGTAGCTAGTCTATCTAGAGACACCCAAACATCTAAGTTTGGGGGTGATTATCATTCTCCTTGTGCCTTACCTTTAGCTCTTACGGAGATCCCTCACTTGGGACTTGATATATGTGCCTCAACCATTTTACAAGATTATCTTCATACACATTTTCTGAACCTAGTTGTGTCCATAAAAAGTTGGTTGTTAGAAACCCATCCTCCGGTTGATGTGGTTAACCCGGGCTATGATACCACAATCGACTTTGTTTTCCCACCAAAACCTTCCTTCCAATTGTGGGAACATATAAGTTTCGGAGATGTGTCAATTATTAAGTTTTGAGACTAAACCTAATTACTTTAGGATATTAGGGTCGACACATTTGCTTAAGGAAGACCACCAATCTTATTGTGGTCGGATGTGAAGTCAAAAGCGATTGACTTAGAGGATCCTCAATTATTCGAGTTATTATTATGTGCTTCTAAGCTTTTATTTGAGTTTTTCCAGACTCTAGAACCTGAACATTCGGATCTAACTTTTGAGGAAATGAAACCCATGAAAATATGTTATCTAGACCGGTTATAGAACCGAACAGAACCACAGCTAGATGTAGTTGTCTTAAACGAGGGGAACTAGACAAGGGTGTGCTTTGTTTTGTTAACTTTCTTGGCAAGTTGCGGTTTCCTTTTACTTGTGATAGCCCTTTTTGGTTTTGATGATCCTTGATTATTAAGCTATTACTCTATGATTCTATAAGGTGACTAATCCTTTCTTAGTCTGGCTGAAGACTTTAAACTCAGCACTTCTTGGGAGGTAACCCATGCTCATGCAACACGGTAATATCTTTCCTTAACTCTTTTGCTTCAAATGGTAATAGTTTCTCATTGTTCATGCTTTTAATTTCATCTTTAGAACATTGAGGACAATGTTAGATTTAAGTTTGGGGGTATGGGAGAAACTTTTTTAGTTGCAATAAATAAACTTCAGAGACCAGAAATTTATGCTTATTAAGGTCGGCACTAACTAATCTAAGTGGATGGGAACATCTTGGTTGTAGGAGTTGAGGAACCAATCGATTAGATGGAAACATCTAGAAGAGTCTATTCATAAAAGCACAGAGCTCAGGTGTTAGAAAAGAAAACATGGTAGTTTCGCCATATCCTCATGATGGAAACATCGAAAGAATCCTGATCACTTCTTTTGTTTTTCTTTTTATCATTGCTAGGGTGAAATAGAGTGACTGATACACACACACAAATATATATATATATATATATGTTTGAGACCAGACCATCAGACCAAACGGAATAAATACAATAAAGTCGACCATTTGGTACCCTTTGTATATGCCAATTTGAGTTGACCTAGAGTTAGGATTATCGACCCTTTGGTTCCCTTGTATATGCCGGTGTGTTGATATTAGTCCGAACCCGTATCTCAGTCCATTAGGATAGGTTCACCTTAGTCAACATCATCCACATTTTCTCTACATCCATCTTCTTAATCTATCCATGTGATTGGTTGACTCCGGTTTATGATGTCCGAAACTATCCGAGTAGAGCTGTCACTTTATATGAATTTTAGTATGCTTGAGTGCAAACTCGTATGCAACGAATTGGAATTTCGCATCGGGGTACTTCCTCCTATACTCAATGATTGTATGCCAACCAAGGAGATTCTTTAGTGCCTTCCAAGGTTACTGCGTAAATAGCTAGGGTCGGAGTAAAGTTTTTGTGGGTACACCTACGGTAAACCCTCCAGGAGACAACACTCCGCCACTAAGGCCACCTAGGGGTTCAAATGATTTTTATTTTCTAGAATAAATTTGCTCGAGGACTAGCAAATAATAAGTTTGGGGGTATTTAATAGACGCATTTATGTGTCTAATTTGTCCTCAATGTTTCGTATTGTTAGTACTCGTTTTTGTCCTTATTATGGTGTTTTGTGTGTTTGTACGTATTTTTTTGGAAATAAAGATTATTTGGAAAATTCAGATCGAAAAGTTGCTCGGAACACCCCGGAGGACACATGTTATTCGGACTCCGGGCGAATAAGGGCGACCCACCGGATAAGGGTGACTACTTCTCGAATACAAATTTAAAATTTGGCGGGAAAATGATGTTTATCACTGTCAAATTTTAATCAAGAATTAAGAGGTGTTATAGGGAGAAAAAAATGGCTGAAAATTTATGGGATTGTTCCTGGGACATATATAAAGCTATTACAAGTGTTTTGGTCGATCAAATTTATTTAAAAATCCGTGAGAAGAAAACGAGGAAGCACGTGCATGAGAGGAAAATTCACGAGATTTGGAGGATTTAAACGTGTTCTCGCTCATGTTTGATGATTCGAGCAACACTTTGGACCTTGACAAAGATAAATAAGGAGATTTAAGATGTAGTAATCGCGTCGGAAGCTAAATCGGGGAAGAAAATTAAGTATCGCATGGAAAATATTAAGGAGTTATGGTGAGAATATTTGGAGTTATGGGAGTTTATTCTTAGTCCAAATGAGTATATATAGGTAGCTAGGTTCACATACGATGGGGGTGGAGAGTTTGGGCGAGTTTGGAACATCACAGAGAAGAGAAAATCAAGTTGCAGAGAGAAGTTTCTGCTGCTGCAGAACTGAAGAACACGAAGAACAGACGGCCAAAGACCGTCGTTCTTCAACAGTGTCAACGACTCGCGTATGTGGGTCGTAGATTGCAGCAGACTTAAAGAAAGCATGTGATGGCGGTGACATTTACCATTTATCGTACTTTATGCTTGATGGTTTATAACGCTTCTCATGCGTTGCAAATTCTGGTTTTATTTGATATCTCTCCTTTTCATCATTTGTAAGCACCTTTGAGCAATAAAATCATATTTTGAGCGTGTTTCCAACATGATGAGCTAGACCCCATTCTTTTGGGACGACGGAGGAAGCAATTTTATACATGGGTAAAATTATTTAATTCTTTTTAAGACTTTTGCATTAATTTTAATTGAAATATGATTTGAATTAATTGGTTGTCATTTAATTTGATGATGTATGCTTAGCTTAAATGTTTTGATACATCATGCTTAGGATTTACAACCAATCTTTTGAGAATCTATCTTGGCAAAAATAAGAGTCCATGTTTTTATTTGTTGAGCGATAATTGTTAAAAGAATTAATATTTGAACCTTTTGTTATGAGTTTGGCCGAATCCTGAGTCCCAACAAATCTCTTCAACCTGTGACAATATTTGTATATATTTTTCTTTTATTTTCTTTTATTAATTCTTAAAAATCAATCTCATCAAGTCTGAGTGAACGACAACCCTTTTTATTACTACAACATCATTGAAAATAACCATCACAAATTCTTGGCTTTCGCTCCAACTTCTATTACAAATGTTTCTCCTCCTTTTGTTGAGTTTGTTCTGTGAATTTCTGGCGGTGGTGGTAATGGTTGAGATTGAGGTTGATTTTTTAGAAATTGATTTAGTTTCCCTTGGTCTATCATTCTGAGGATGATTCTTTTTATATTTCTCAATCGTTTGTGGAGTGTCCATGAAAATGGTGATAAGAACAAAATTCATGACTTAACGTCACTCGGAGGTGGTTCACTTCCCATGTTCCATGGCGCAGTATATTTTCCATTAAGATTATAGCTTCCCATATTTTCTCCACACTAGCATTCAGCGGTGGCATCATGATTTCTTCTCAGACTACTTGAAATCAACCAAGAAACATTCTCTCGCGAGTTGTGTGGGTTGCGAGGCGAGGCATGTTACCATTTAAAGGTTATTTGCTTAATCATTCATTTTAAAATAAATAACAGAGACAAGTATGGGAATGAATAGTTTGAGAATATGTTATTGTTGATGGGTGAAAACTACTCCTGTGAGAATTTGGTAATTTGGGGTGTGGATGAGGAATGAATCTAAACCTTCAACAAATGCCTTGTGCGCGGTGAGTGCTTGTAGATTCGAGAGATCAATGCGTGCAAGTCAGGCCCTAAACCAAGAAATGGCCGTTCAGGACTTGTTTCGGTCACAAAGTGAAGGAGATGGGGTTGATCTTAGGGAGGAAGCGAAGAAGGTGTTGAGATTGTGAAGGTGTTGGCTTGCTTATGACTTATGAGAAAGATGAGCAAGCTTACGGTTGATGCAAAGCGAGGCTACGAGTGTTTGAATACGGTTTTTGTATTAACACTTGGTTTCTTAAATCGTACGAACTTGTGTTGTTCTCTTGTCCTTTTTGAAATAGGGCGGAGAACCTATTTATACAAGTCATTGAGCCTCATTCCACGTTTCTCGTGGGAAGTGGAGGTAGTGGAATGATGGAGTAGTGGAGTTGTGTGTCGGTGATACACGACCAGTCTTGCCCACTTCTCCTGTTCATCTCTAACCGTCCATGACTTCCTGACACGTTCTTGTGATGGCGCGTTGCACAGCTGACGTCATGTAAACCGCGGACCAATACTTTTGATATGTATCCCCAGTTTGTGACATGATTGATATCCGGAATGTGGATCGTGGATCCCACGAAAGATAGCATGTAATGCTGAATTGAATAAACTGCGTTATTCGAGAAAGTCGATACTTGTGAAGTATCGTGTGTATTTCATGCGGAGTGTTGCATTGTGGTGTGGTAAGGTGATGGGTAATGACTCCTTCTAACGACCAATTGACTCGACCGAGGGTTGTATAACCAAGGCCGGGTGAAGTTGGATGGATGAGATGAGCCTTGAGACACTCATCTGCGATCGTTAATGAATATTAGGGTTTTTGAAGAGGTGCAAGCATCACTCTTGACTTGGTCGAAACCAAGCATGGGAAGGATTTTGGAGAGGGCCAGAGCCATACATGCGTGTTGACGGCATGATGGTGTAGGTGCACGTCCATTCCGTTCCCTCATGAAAACGCGATCTGGGCCACTCAATTTGACCGTCAAAGAGGAGTGGCCGAGATTGATTTTGCGATAGAAGTTTGATCACTGCGAAGAAACCGCGCGCCACACTCTTTTCCGCGCGTTTTCCAAGACGACCTAACTTGGTCGGTCTTATCTGGTTTTACGTGAAGATGGTAGGCTGATGTTCACGCCTATGTCTCGATTATCCCATGAAAACGTGATCTAAGCCACTCGTTCGTAGGTGAAGTTGAGCGGTCGAGATCAATTTGCAATTTGGGAAGTGTAACCACGCATGTTTGGGGCGGGCATTTTGGATTAGCCGGGCATGATATGCCTTGGCCGATTACATGAGGGGGTAGATGGGCCCACCGGTGGTCATCTTTGGTATGACCGGACCTGCTCGATTTGATCTGTGACCCTCCCATTCGTGCCGGAGAAGATGGACGCGCGTGATGGCTTGAACCTAATTTTGGCTTGCAAAGCCGTGCGACCATGCTCTTTCGGGCGGACAATGTGTTGTAACCAATCATGGTTGGTTTTTTGACCGATTGGTCAGTGTGTAAGGGTCACATGGTGATTGTGTCGACATGCTCCGGGCCCTTTGAGTCTACATCTACACCCTCCATCTATACCTGCGAAGATGGATGGTTGAGACCGTTTTGCGGCACATGTAATATGCCGCAAACCCTAATGTAGGGTTTTCCGCCCATAATGCTTGGTATGGACGGTTTCTTGGCAAGCAAAGGCCAATGGTCGACCATGCGGGGTCGGGAGTGTGTATTCCACAGGGTGCAGGGGTGATGGAATTGATGTGGTCATCCAATCATGCTTGTGGAGTTGGATGGCTGCGATCGATCATATCTGGCAAGCTAAGGCCGTGGGTATTCCATACCATGCTTAGGGTGATGGAATTGATCTGTGGTCATCCAATCATGCTTGTAGAGTTGGATGATCTGCTGATCGAATCATATCAGGAGCCGATCTGATCAAGTTCGGATGCTCAATCGGGCTAGTATAACACACAGAGAGGGGCTCAATCGGGCTAGTATAACACACCGAGAGGGCTCGGGCTAGTATAACACACCGAGAATCGGCTTTCGTACGGGTATTTCGTACATGGTTTCATTATAGTGCTTGGAGGTTCGTGTTACTCTGTATGAGTAACACTCGAGTCTCATGCCACAATTGATAATGATTCATTATAGTGCTTGGAGGTTCGTGTTACTCTATAAGAGTAACACTCGATCATCATGCCACACCGATAATGAGCGATATGAAATACAAAGTTGTTGCTACATGATCCATTAAGTGAGGAGTATCCAACACTTATAAATGGCTTTATCTTTTACAAGATGTCGGCGCATGATTTTTACGGTTTTTACAAACTCAACCTTGAGCGAAAATCCACCATCAACATTAAGTCCCTGCCTAGCACACAATGGTTACACTATTGTGTGGTAGGCATGAGATGGTGACGATTAAAGATAAAACTTATGAGACAATGTTAGATGTTACCCGGAGAGAGGCAGGTCGTCTTGTCCTTCGAGCATGTCACGTTCAAGAGACGTCGATAAAAGTGTTCCCCTAGCATGATGTCGGTCTTTTTGCTTGATCGACCTTGCTATGATTGCCGGTCGAGGTGCTATTGCGCTGCCGTTCAATCGTGGGGATGTGCCTAATCGGTATTTATTGCTTTGCTTCGTTCGTGGGGTTCTGCTTTGCTTGATCGAACGTGGGCTTGTTGTGTACGCTTCGGTTGAAAGTGGGTCTCTGTGTACATGCTTCAAACGTCGGCCATGTGCTTATTTTGAAACAAGCCTGCTGTGTGCGCCTATAATACCAGCCTTATGTCGTGATTAACACCGACCTTTGCGACTTGAGCAATACCGACCTTTTGACTTGAGCAATACCGGACTTGAGGCTTGTACCGCAGACTTAAAAATTGTGCAGGACTTGAAATCAACTCGAAACTTGTCTGGGACTTGAAATCAATACCGGACTTGAAAACTTGAGTTATACAGAAGCTTGATCAATACAGACTTGAATGATGTTTGGACTGGCCATTGTGTGAGTTGTGTCTTGCCATGTGTGGCGACACTTCTCATATGCTTTCATACAAGTTCTAACTCTGTCTTTTATTTCATTGCGGTAGAAAGAATCCCTGTTGAGATGTCTTGGAGATAATCTTTGGTGTCAAGTCGGGAAGTGTTGATAGCTTCAAAGATATTGATGATGACGTTGATGATGAAAATATTCGTTTCACTGAGGCGCCCTTTCAACTATGACTTGGGGGTTTTCATGCGGATAACCCACCCTGAAGGATGAATCGACTTTAGGGTTCTTCAAAGACAACTTGGCCGAGCCTTAGTGTTGAAACGACTCGAGAGGATGTTAAAGTGGTTTACAGTGCGAACGTTGAGGTAGATCTGGAGAGAGTGTTGAAGCGGGATTAAAGTGAACGAGGGTCCGGGAGAGAGCATTGAGGCGTCTCTTGAATAGACTATTGAAGCGGCTGCGGGAGGGAGAGTTGAAGTGGCTTCCTCTCCGATTCGATTTACCCTTGCGAATTCCATGATTCTTGACGAGACCATCTTTCTCGTGTTGAAGAAGTCCTTGATCGAAGGTGAAGGAACTTCATGCAGGAGCCTCGATCCCCAAGCGTGGTTTACATGGTTTTTGTTCGTAGTGGTTTTTGTCGAGCCTGGTATGGAATATCTCGAACGTTGTTGCATCATTGCGGGAGTCGTACATGTGGCCTTTGGAGTTGGAGTTGGCGGACACGCGAGGATATTGTATCTCGGTGGTTTTCCCCTTGCCGCCTGAGGGCGCTTACGGAAAAGGTGAAGGTTGTATCGCTGTTGGTGAGATATATGCCCTTGCGTCACGCTCGTACATCCTTATCTGGTTGTAGCCGCTACATCCATCCATGGAGGAGAACATGCGTGTCCATTTGGTTGCATCTACTAACATGTCGATGTTCGGTAGAGGAGAATCGCTTTTGGAGCATTCCATTGGGCGGAGGGCGGGTGTCGGTCTCTCCGCTAATTGCTAACAGCGACCCGTATATTGTCTTCCCCTTCTAATCACGTCTTGCTTGAAAGTCGTCCCCTTTTGGTGTGAGTATGGGTTGAAGCTTCACCGTATGTGCTGGTCTGGTTTCCTTCGAAGTCCGTCATTGTGGTGGGATGACGCACAATCTTGCATGGGCTAACCTTGGCCGTCTTGAGAGTCTTGAGAGAAATCACATTGGAAGATGCTCCTGTGTCGACGAGGGCCCTCTGAACTATGAACCCTTGATGTGTGCGGTAACATGTAGGGCGGTCGTGATCTTTTTCTGCCATCATGTCGTCTTACGTAAATGTAACATTATTTACGGGTGTTTCGATGCGGTTAAGACTTACGGACGTGAAGGAGTCAAGTGTACGTCGAGCTATTTTGTTAATTCTGGAAACATCTCTGCACGTTGATTCTTTGAGAGGCGCAAAGAGTTCACACAAGCTTTCCACTAGAGATGCCGCTTCCTAATCCTTTGGTCTCGGTTTTGTAGTAAATCTGTTGACACAGGGGGAGGATCGTTGTGAGGATCGAGTCCCAGTGTAGGAATCTCCATGACGGGACCGTTCATATACGATGTCGCTCATTTGATCGGTCCACGAGGGTGTGACTGAAATACCTCTTTACGAGTTGCGGCCATATCCGTTTGAGTCTTAGCAAGAACTTCTGCTTCTCCATCAAGTACGAAATGGTAATGGATGGTGGTCCTCCTCTCGTCCCTCGGCTCCTCGTCACGATGCGGGAGTGAAAGTTGTTGCTCGGTGACTAATGGGGCGTTACGCTTGAGGAGTTGTCGGGATTTGCGGCTGCTCGACTGCGAGTGACGGGAGGTGTTACACTTACTAGAACATCTCCTTTCGCTGGCACCCGGTGGTAGAAGTGACCAGCTGCATAAGGTGTATTGACCACGGTAGCTCCGAAATTATAGGACGGAGCCCTTACATATATTGTGTTACTCGCCGGGAAGAAGAGGTTGAAAAGTTGCCTAAGAAATTGAAGGTGAAGCAGGTTGTACTTCAAAGGATGAAAGTCTCTCTTGCCCGAGGAAGGACGAGTTCTGCTGTGAAGGACTTTCCTTGAAGGATCGTAGCTACCTACTTGTCTTTTTAGATGCTCTTGTTTTTGAGTGATAGTGAGGATTCCTTTGACTAGGTTTTGAATTAATAGGTAATTGAATTGGTTCATTTTGAGATAGTTTGGTGAATGATTTTTACGAAAGAGGTTATTTTAAATGAAATTTGCATCTTGGTCATGAATGATTGCACATGTCACATGAAGTTGCAAACGTTGTGTGAAAGGAAAACATGAATGAAACAGGACATGGTGTTTGATTCTTGAGCCTCTTTCTCCACGTGTGGGATGCTAAGTCCCAGTGAATTCTAAACTATCTTTCTTGTAAAATTGTTGAGTAGAACTTACTTGCTTTTGAAGCCTCATTTGTATCAAACCGGAGTAGCCTCTCCAAGAAAATCCTCGCACTAACTTCTCAAAGCTATCCCTCGAGCCAAGCTTCTCACGAACAATGCGCTTCAAAGCGTTGCACTCTTTGGTGGGGTGATGAAGGGACCAGGTGGTAATGACAGTACCTCGGGTCCATTACTTCTTGACCGGTAGTGGGCGCCGTATCGGGGTAGCTTTATCTCTCCGTTTCGTACCCACGTCTCAGTAGCTCGAGAATCTTCTTCATTGGGAAGGGGAAATGTAAGTACCTTGTGTCTAGCTTTTCTGCGTTAGCGGGCGTTGCGATGTCTCCCCGTGGCTTTGATATGGAACGGGAGATGAAGTTGGAAGACTTGCGAGCGCCATCATGTCTGCGGATTGTCTTCCTAAGTAGAGGGATGTAGAAGGTGTCGTAATGTCACTTTCTTGAGTGGCCCGGATTGAACGCTCCCATCCTCTCGTATTCGAGGCATTTCTTGATTGATTTCTCCTTCCTCAAGCGTTTCTTGATTGGTTGGAAAGGCGCCGCGGATTAGACAGTCTTCGGGCTTGGCAAGAGCTTTGAGGTATAAATCCTCTAGCGAGGCTCCATAGGCTGCGGGTTCCCCTTCTTTATCGCGAGACATCGTAGCATTCGGATAAGTCTCCTCTCTGTGGAGTTGCATCGGGTCTCCATTGTTGGCCAGGACCATGTTGTTCATCTTCCCTGGGTCTCCTGGTTGCGCGCCCTTTTTGCTTCTCCGGTAAAGATGTGACTCTAGTTAAAGATTCCGCATTGCCAGGAGTGGATGCTGTCGATGCTTCTTGTAATTGTGCCGCCATATCATTCAAAAGGCGAAATGTCTCGCTCTGCCTTACGGTGATCCGAGCTTGATTTGCCAAGACATCCTCCAAACATTCTAGCTATGCTTCCCATGATATCTGAACCACTGCGGATTCCGAGTGAGGATACATCGTGAGATGGAAACTGAAAAATTGAGGATTCGATTTTATGTAGATAGATCAATCTCCCCCTGTGGTCGCCAATTGTTGATGGGTGAAAACTACTCCTGCGAGAATTTGGTAATTTGGGGTGTGGATGAGGAATGAATCTAAACCTTCAACAAATGCCTTTGCGCGGTGAGTGCTTGTAGATTCGAGAGATCAATACGTGCAAGTCGGCCTAAACCAAGAAATGGCCGTTCGGACTTGTTTCGGTCACAAAGTGAAGGAGATGGGGTTGATCTTAGGGAGGGAAGCGAAGAAGGTGTTGAGATTGTGAAGGTGTTGGCTTGCTTATGACTTATAACGAGAAAGATGAGCAAGCTTACGGTTGATGCAAGCGAGGCTACGAGTGTTTGAATACGGTTTTTGTATTAACACTTGGTTTTCGTAAATACGAACTTGTGTTGTTCTCTTATTCCTTTTTGAAATAGGGCGGAGAACCTATTTATACAAGTCATTGAGCCTCATTCACGTTTCTCGTGGGAAGTGGAGGTAGTGGAATGATGGAGTAGTGGAGTTGTGTGTCGGTGATACACGACCAGTCTTGCCCACTTCTCCTGTTCATCTCTAACCGTCCATGACTTCCTGACACGTTCTTGTGATGGCGCGTTGCATGCTGCCGCAGTTTGTAAACCGCCGAGACCAATACTGATATATGTATCCCCGATTTGTGACATGATTGATAACTGGAATGTGGATCGTGGATCCACGAAAGATAGCATGTAATGCTTTGAATTGAATAAGCTGCGTTATTCGGAAAGTCGATACTTGTGAAGTATCGTGTATTTTCATCGAGTCTTGCATTGTGGTGTGGTAAGGTGATGGGTAATGACTCCTCACTGACCAATTGACTCGACCGGGGTTGTATAACCAAAAGTGGTGAAGTTGGACGGATGAGATGATGTTTGAGACACTCATCCTGCGGCCGTTAATGAATATTAGGGTTTTTAAAAGAGGTGCGCAAGCATCACTCTTGACTTGGTCGAAACCAAGCATGGGAAGGATTTTGGAGAGGACAGGCCATACATGCGTGTTGACGGCATGATGGTGTAGAGTGCTGTATTAGTTCCCTCATGAAAGCGCGATCTAGGCCCTCAATTTGGCCGTCAAGAGGTGGTTGAGATTGATTTTGCGATAGAAGTTTGATAAGCAGTTGAAGCCGCGCGCATCCCTCTTTTGGCGCGTTTTCCAAGACGACCTAACTTGGTCGGTCTTGGCGATCATACCAGCGTGAAGATGGTAGGCTGATGTTCACGCCCTATATCCCGATTATCCCATGAACGTGATCTAAGCCACTCAATTCGTCCGGTGAAGTTGAGCGGTCGAGATCAATTTGCAATTTGGGAAGTGTAACCACGCATGTTTGGGCGGGCGTTTTGGATTAGCCGGGCATGATATGCCTTGGCCGATTACATGAGGGGGTAGATGGGCCACGGTGGTCATCTTTGGTATGGCCAGGACTGCTCGATTTCTGTCGTGACCCTCATTCGTGCTTAGGAGAAGATGGACGCGCGTGATGGCTTGAACCCTAATTTTGGCTTTCAAAGCCAGGTGCGACCATGCTCTTTTGGGCGGACGAATGTGTTGTAACCAATCATGGTTGGTTTTGACCAGATTGGTCAAGTGTGTAGGGGGTCACATGGTGATTGTGTCGACATGCTCCGGGCCCTTTGAGTCTACATCTACACCCTCCATCTATACCTGCGAAGATGGATGGTTGAGGCGTTTTTGCGGCACATGTAATATGCCGCAAACCTAATTTAGGGTTTTAGCCCATAATGCTTGGTATGGACGGTTTCTTGGCAAGCAAAGGCCGATGGTCGACCATGCGGGGTCGGTAGTATGTGTATTCCATACCTGCTTGGGGGTGATGGAATTGATACGTAGTCATCGATCATGCTTGTGGAGTTGGATGAGCTGCGATCGAATCATATCGGCAAGCTAAGGCCGTGGGTATTCCATACCATGCTTAGGGTGATGGAATTGATCGTGGTCATCAATCATGCTTGTGGAGTTGGATGACTGCGATCGAATCATATCCAGGAGACCGATCTGATCAAGTCGGATGCTCAATCGGGCTAGTATAACACCGAGAGGGGCTCAATCGGGCTAGTATAACACACCGAGAGGGGCTCGGGCTAGTATAACACACCGAGAATCGGCTGTACGGGTATTTCGTACATGGTTTCATTATAGTGCTTGGAGGTTCGTGTTACTGTATGAAGTAACACTCGGTCTCATGCCACACTTGATAATGATTCATTATAGTGCTTGGAGGTTCGTGTTACTCTAAGAGAGTAACACTCGGTCATCATGCGAAATACAACGATATGAAATTCACAAGAATGGGAAATGATCCATTCTTGGTGAATTAAGTGAGGGAGTATCCAACACTTATAAATGGCTTTATCTTTTACAAGATGTCGCATGCAGTTTTTACATGATGAAAATTTTAAGACCACACAAAAGAAAAAGTTTTTACAAACTCAACCTTGAACGAAAATCCACCATCAACAGTTATTTATTTTCATATGATAGATTTACGCACTCACAATATATTGATTAACTATATTGCAAAAAATAATTGCTTTTTTAACATGTGCAGAAAGTGACAACAAAAGTAGAATTTGTATTTGAAGATCCAAGAAACTTGCAATAAAAGATTATAAAAATGGAAGATTAAAAGGATAAATGTACAGATGTTACAAAAAGAGAAAGAAAAAAATTGAGCTATTTCTTGTGTGATTCTTCTTCTTCATGGATCCTTCTACTTCATTATCTTCATTGATTCTTCTTCGCTAGCATGTTTATCGGAGATATCCAAAGAAGGCATGTTCTCGGGATTTTGTCAAGAAAGACAAGGGTATGAAGAATGAGGAATACTTGTTTTCATCATGATTTGTCTTAATAGTTTGATTGAGAAAGAGAACAACATCATTTTTGAAATTCGCAAGTAATTTGAAGTTTCTTCTTCAACTTGGAATACTTGTCATTGCGAAGAGAAATCCTTTGCAAGTTGTTCTTTTCGGATTCAAGTTCTTCAATTCTTTTCGAAATCTCTTCTCAGCCCTCGAGAATGTAGAACAATGAATCAACAACTTTATGACGACTTCATATATAATAAACAATTAAGTAAAGAAGAATGATCAACAACCTTCTCTATCGAAATCACATCCCTAATCAAGGCGTATGCTCAACTTGAAGACTAATATTAACACCTAAATTATTTAAGCGTCATCTAGAACTTTCGCAGCCCAAGCGAATTCATAAATCACTTTGTTTATGAGAAGAAGGGAACGAATTTGATTCTCTCTTTCGCTAAGAATAGTATTTTGGCGAATGGATTTATCACGCTTAACTTGAACTTCAAGAAGAGTTTTTTGAAATTTTGCTAATGCTTGGGCACCTTGATTAGCAATGCGATCTTTGTCATCTATAAGATCACTAATCTTCTTCCTTAAAGTACTAATTTTCTCTTGGGAACTAAGATGTGGGTGTTTAAGTTGGTTGGCTAAACTCAAACTACATCTATGATCAGCTTCTAAAAGGCGAAATTTGGATTGAAGTTCATTTAGAGAAAGAAGTTTGATTTTGTTATTTGAAAAGCTATTTAAAGAATGATTCAATTGGGCGAGAAGGGCATCGTTATCCATAGGCTCAGGAAATGAGTGAAGAAGAATGGCTTCATCAGAAAGGTTATAAACGTCTGCGAAAATGATAAGTCAGATAAAGAAAAATAAATGATAGAACAAAAGCAAGGAAAAAGAAAAGAATTTTATACCATAAAGTTGTTGATTAGCATTTTGAAGGCTAGATATCTTGTCCTTACGAGAGGAGGATTGAACTTCCGGTTGTTTGGTCTTTTCGCGAAGGGTAGCGGTTTCATTTTCAAGTTCTTTATCTCTCTTGCGAAGAGCAACAACTTGACTTCCAATTCTTTATTCTTCTTGAGAAGTTGAAGGTTTTCTTTTCAAGAATGTTGCGCCTTTTCTCGAGATAAGAGGCAACAACAAAGGAAGCTCTCCCAGACTATAAAGGAAAATAAAGAAATCGTTAAGATGAGGTTTATAATTGAAATCATGAAGAAATGAGGAAATATAGACATACTAAGGCACTAAGTGCGTTTAGAAAGCGGGAGTCACTGCTCTGGAAACTCCACGAAAAGAATCATCATCCTCTAATAAGGGAGCATCACAGATATTTGCGAGAGCTTCGCATGCGGCATAAAAATGATCATCTCCCATTCCTTGCATAGATTCAGAGAAAATACTAGATAGTTGCGCCATAGAAGATTCAATTGGATGATTCTCCTTCGCAGGAGAGGTGTCAACATCATCATTATCTTCATAAGATCTCTCATTTTGGATTGAGAATTTGGAGCGAGAAGAAGAATGGATCTTAGTTTTTAGAAGGTGGGCAAGACATATTTCTTCTTGCGAAGAGGAATTTTACCCTTGCCTTTAGCTTTCGTAGCTTCAGAAATATCCTTTTCTTTAACAATTTCAACGCCAACCTTCGCACACGAATGAAGATAAGAAACAGAGGCAACAATATTGTTAAAAATAATGAAGAAAAGTATTTCTTACTTCATCCGTGATCGATCGGAGAATTGCCCAGTACTCGCCTTAGGATTTCTCTCGTAACTTTTTCTCAATTTAACAATCGAAAATTTCGCAAGATTGGTAGATGTAAAAAGAAGTAATAATTACAAACTGAGCGAAATTCGGAAACACACCTCTTTAGCTTTCTCGGGCAGTTAAATACCCAAGGTTGCTAGTTGGCGAGATTTGCAAGGAGTACATTCGAACTTTGAAATATAAGGTCCATTCAAAAATAGCGGAAAGACACACCATTTTTCATCTCTTTAGAATGGCGAGGAACATTGTTCTTGCCAGAATGCCAATCGATATCCTGCATAAGTACTTTGTCGCTGGGGATATTTTCTCTTCTTTTCAAATGAGCACCCCAGAGAGTTATATCGTTCTTCATGTTTATTACTTCATAATTCTCAAAGAAACTCTCTACTGAATACTTCTCAGCGAATATCTCTAAATATACAAATTTAGGATCTCTGACTGCATTAGAATAGAGACCCCTTTCCAGCGCCACGGTTGGCGAACTCAAGCATTAAGCGGATACAATCTCCCTTAATTGGTAAACAGCTCGCGAGAATTTCTCATGAGCAAGAATTTCATAAAACAAAGGAAGTTCAGGTTTGTAGAGAGGAATGGGAAGGCCGGCAAGAATCTGACCTAGCGAGATTATAATCTTTTGATTATCACAACAATGATCAGTAAATAATTTGGCGGAAAGAATAGATGAAGATTCTTGATGGGGAATAGTGGATAATGTGAAACCTTTCTCTTGTAAATCCTTTTGAGCCTCTCAAGAGAACTTCATATCTATGACCAGATGGAGCCATTTTCAGAGTATGGGAATGATTAAGGAGTTGAAGATCAAAGGAAAAAAGGAATTTATGGTAAGCGAAGCGAAGTTGCGGAGAAGAATTGAATAAAAATTGCGAGAGAGAAAGTAAAAAAGAAGAAGAGGAAGATGAGAAAACTATATATAGAGAAGAATTCTTGAGAAGATAAACGCATTTAATGCGAGAAGAGACGTGAATGGTTGAGAAGTAACGGTTGAAAGAGACGTGTCAAAAAATGGGTGGAGAAGAGACACGTGTTATAGATTTAGTGTAAAAGTATGAAGTCAAATTGCCAAACAGGTAAGGATGGACAGTTGCGGCAGTTTGAAAATAATAATTCTCATGACATTCTCTCCTTCGCAGAGAAGACATGAGAAGAGGCAAGATGTAGGATCGAATATCGCAACACCAACACCTTTGTGAAATCCATAAATGTTACATAGCGAAGGCGTCGCTTGAGGCAGTAAAATAAGTGACACAATGGATGAAGATAGCGAGGAACACGAGAAGGTGTGAAGACCTAGTGAGAACTAGGAGTGTCGCGAGATTATGCATTTGTACGCTTGCGACACTTCGCAAGTCATTCCCGAAAATAAAGGACAGCTTAGCTGTCATCCATTATATAATACCCTATATAAAGAGCCGAACATGCCTATTGGAGAAGAGGATCTTTTTCGAGTGTTGGGCAAGTCATTAAGAGAGATAAAGTTTATAGTGATTGTAATTTCTTTAGCTCTTTTCCATTTTATCTTATAAACATTCAAGAAGTTAATCAATAAAAGTTATAATTGTACATCTTAAAATGGCTTGATTGTGTGGATTCTTGTGAGGGGTGTAGTGTAGGATTTCCTGCAACTACATCAATTTCGCAAGAAAATTGAAGAATTGGGAGCTGAAGCTACTACTCTTCGCAAGAGAAATGAAGAATTGGAAACTGAAGCCGCCACTCTTCGCGAGAAGACCAAGCAATTAGAAGCTGATCCTTCCATTCTGAAGAATAAGATTTCTAGCCTTCAGAGCTCCAACCAACATCTTTATGGTATGAAACTTTTCCCCTTTCCTTTGTTTTGTTCTCTTGTTAGCTTTTCTCATCTGATTTATCATTTTCGCAGACGTCTATAACCTTTCTGATGAAGCCATTCTTCTTCATTCATTTCCTGAACCTATGGATGATGATGCTCTTCTTGCTCATCTCAACGATTCTGTAAGAAATACTTTTCTTTATTATTTTTAACAATATTGTTACCTTTGTTTCTTATCTTCATTCGTGTGCGAAGGTTGGTGCTGAGGTCGCTGGAGAAGAATAAAATTCCGAGATTGCAAAGGCCAAAGGAAAGAGTAAGGGTCCTCTTCGCAAGGAGAAGTCTACTGCCCCACCTTCTAAGAAACGAAAGATCCATTATCCATATCCTTCTAATCCTCAATCCAGCGAAAGCTCTGATAATGAGGATAATGATGATGTTGATACTTCTCTCGCAAAGGAGAATTTTCCAACTGACTCTCTTCTATGGCACTGGCTGTCAAAGATCTTCCCGATTCCATGCAAGGTATGGGAGATGATCGCCTCTCTAGTACGTGCCAAGCCCTCGCGAGTATCTGCGATGCTCCTTTGTTAGAGAGTGACGGATCTCTTCATGGGGTCTCTAGATCAGTGACTCCCAGCTTTCTAAATTCACTTGGTGTTTTGGTATGTCTTTATTCCCTATTTCTTCATAGTTTTGATTTTAAGTTATATCTTTTTAATTTATTTATTTTTCTTTATAGTCAGGAGAGCTTCCTTTGTTGTTGCCTCGAGATCTTGAGAAGAGGCGTAGTATTCTCGAAAAGAAGAATCTTCAATTTCGCAAGAAAAATGAAGAATTGGGGCTGAAAGCTCTTGCTCTTCGCAAGAGAAATGAAGAATTGAAACAGAAGCCGCCACTCTTCGCGAGAAGACCGAGCAATTAAGTCGATCCTTCCATTCGGAAGAATAAGATTTCTAGCCAGAGCTCAACCAACATCTTTACGGTATGAAACTTTTCCCTTTTCCTTTGTTTTGTTCTCTTATTATCTTTCCTCATTCGATTTATCATTTTCGCACGTCTATAACCTTCCCGATGAAGCCATTCTTCTTCATTCATTTCTGAACCTATGGATGATGATGCTCTCTTCTTGCTCATCTCAACGATTCTTTGGATAGTTTTTCAAATAACAAGATTAAATATCTTCCTCTAAGTGAACTTCAATCCAAATTTCGCCTCTTAGAACTTGATCATAGATCTAGTTTAAGCTTAGCCAACCAACTTAAACGTCTGTATCTTAGTTCTAAAGAGAAAATTAGTATTTTAAGGAAGAAAATTAGTGATTTCATAGATGACAAAGATCGCATTGCTATACAAGGTGCTCAAGCATTAGTGAAATTCCAAAAGATTGTTCTTGAGGTTCAAATTGAGCAGGATGAATCTATCCATAAAAAAATGCTATTCTTAGCGAAAGAGAGAATCAAATTAGTTCCCTTCTTCTCATAAACAATGACGATGAATTACGCTTGGGTGCGAAGGTTCTAGATGACGCCAAAAATAATTTAGGTGTTAACGTTAGCCTTCAAGTTGAGCATACGGCCTTATTAGGGATATGATTTCTGACAGAGAAGGTTGTTGATCATTCTTCTTTATTTAATTTTTGTTTTTTATGAATTTGTCATTAAGTTCTTTGATTCATTGTCATATGTTCGGAGGCTGAGGAGAGACTTAGTAAAAAGAATTGAAGAACTTGAATCGAGAAAGAACAACTCACAAAGGACTTCTCATTCGAAATGATAAATATTCCAAGTTAAAGAAGCGGTAAAAATTAAAATTTCAAAAATGATGTTGTTCTCTTTCGCAATCGGACTATTAAGATATGCGATGACAATAGCATTCTCATTCTTCATACCCTAGTTTCCTTGTGAAATCCACGAAAATATGCCTTCTTTGGATATCTCGTGATGCTAGCGAAGATGAATCGATGAAGATGACGAAGTAGAAAGATCTGATGAAGATGACGAAGTAGAAGGATCGATGAAGAAGAAGAACCAAACAAGAAATAGCTCCGTTTTCTTCTTTCTCTTTTTGTAATATTTGTACATTTATTCTTTTAACCTTCTACTTTTGTAATCTTTTGCTGCGAGTTTCTTGGATACTTGCATTGTTAAAGAATATGCACGCGTGGGGTCTCTAGTAACGATGATATGACCAAATTTCTTCCATATTTTCTCGTACAAGTCGGCATATCCAATAGGAACAATGAATCTACCAACCAGTTCGTGATATGGGAGTGATGCATCAAATGGAGGGTTGAAAGCAATCCCTGCACTACTATAGGATTCTCAATTCCGGAGCAACTTCTCGGATCATGGCAACGATTTCTTGATCTCTTCTACTCGTGGTTCGGTTTCTTACCGCCACCGAAGCGACAACAATTGAAGTTTCGGTCTCTTTAACGATATCATCAGTAACTCCCTCACGACTTTGAAGTGCAGAGATGGTCGTTTCTTCATCAATAACCTCAGTGTTGCTCAGGCCATCAATATTAGCTCCTTCATTCTCAACTTCGGTATTTGACACCTAATACGAAGATTACATGAGATTAAGATCATCCAAGTATGAAACCAAAGGAAATCATAAACTCCAGCATAAAAGTGGTCTAACATAATCAAAGTTCTTCATTTTACATGCTATACATCAAAAAATAACGTGGAAATCATAAAAACACGTTTTACAATAAGCTCGCTTGAGATGATTTTACACTTTTTGTACAAACATGACGAACTGGGAGAAATTGATGAAGAATATAAGGTATAGTCATATACCATTCTCTTCGTATGGATGTTACCTACAACATATCAACATTTCATAGCAATTGGATGAACGAGCAAAAAGATGTGGTCAAAACATTGGACTACATGACAGCTGAAAATTTTCTGGAAGTCTCCTGGAAGTTTACTATTTCGCTGATTTCACCCCCTAAACGTGCTCAAAACTCTAAAAGCTTCTATGTTAAAGCTTGGAAATTTCATGTGCATAAGATTGCGAAAATCCGACAATGGATGAAGATTCTACAGCATTTTTGCTAAAGGGTGAAGTTCTCAAATTTACGGTGACGTATTTGGCAAAACTTTTCGTATATTCACATGAATTCTCATTCACCCATTCATAAATCGAGAATTTTATGCTCCTATGGATTAAATGTAAGGGAAATACTTACTTGGGTGGTCTCTGAAGCGTTCGAAGAACCTGAATTGCCCGCATCAACACCAAAGCACCGTCGCTTTCATTGGTTTTGAGCTGCGGGAATTTTCTTTATCGCATTTTTCGAAGATGAAGCAGACATCACCAGTACTCTCCACCTCCATGGCGACATCCTCCTGGACATATTCTCAACAATTAGCATTTTGTCTAAAAAGCATCATAATTGGATATACGAAAAAATAGTTACGGCTCTTCTTCATCACTCAAGTCGAAACCAAATACAATGAGCAGAAGGCGAAGCAAGTCAATACTCAATGGAGTGAAATTTCAACGGAATAACAAGATTGGTTTTCTAATCCTAGCAATACGGATGAGAAAAGTCACGACAAAAGAAATGCGACAACTCACCAAAGAAACAAACTGGGGACTTTATGGTATTAGGTAACAGCTTATAATTTTTGCTCCTTCCTTCTCCGCCGTGAATAATCGCTTCAGTTTATGAGAAGTCTACATGGATTCGAGGTCTTACAGTACGACCGTCTTGTGGTAAAATTTATAGCAATGATTAGAATACAATTATCATAATTTTATGAAGATTATACAAAGGTACATACCTGAGAACATCCTGGAGACAATTTTCGTTTATCACCACCAGAGAGATGCTTCAATCTTGTTCGAGTAGAAATCATCTCAACGGAAGGAGGATCTTTCACCGGAGGCTGACCAACTATCAAGAAATCATGTAATCGCTCAAGTTGTTGATTCCAAAAGTCTACATAACATGGAGTTACATACGTAATTCTCTCAGAGCAAGGGAACCAATAATCACTTCCTCCCACATGCGTACGGTCTAAATGGGTTCTAAGATACTCGAGCGGTGGTTTCCTTCTTAGAAAAGTCGGAACACACTGGTTCATATGCATTTGACGAGCTGCTCTATCAATGTTATACTCCTCCACTGAAAGTTCTCCATATATCGCTGATAACAAATGACCAGGGGTGCAACTCAGCATGAAAGATCTCTCGCCATCACTCAGATCTGCATCAGATGCCAAAGTCGTACTCTCTCCAGTATTGAAAGTTGTCGGCTGAGATATATAAGAAGGAATTGACACCCATGGGAGAAAATCGAACTCAGATTCATCATCTAACACATCAATGAGACGTGTCTTAGACCGAGGCTGCTTGGTAGACCAGCGCATAATCCTAGCATTATCTTTCTCAGAGAAAATACGACGAGCATCAGCATTCAGTCCTTGCAAGATAGTACGTGGAATGGGTGCATAATTCTTGAAATGTTCCCACAGCAAATCTTGAAGAAACATCGTATTGGCATAGCATTCGATATTGATAAAGCCAATCGGTACACTGGAGTCTATAATCAAGGAGTCTAAGTTAGAGTACAAAAAATCCAAGAATAGGCTACCTATTGGAAGTTGCTCACCTTGAGCCATCTTGATAGCAAAGGGAATCAAAAACGGCTTCAACAAATTTTCACTATCTTCAAATATGTCTTTGGACAGCCATAAACATAAAAAAGTAGCAATGGATAACGTACCATCAACGGGACTATCGGGAGCCTCATCTCAAGATAATGAAAATTTTATGTTTTTAGGAGCTCAGTTGAGGAACATAGCACTGAAAAATTTCGAAAATTAAGTATTGAGGGAAATATCGAGAGAAATCCCAAAATGACAGTTTTACCATTTGTAGATGGTGGATTTTCGACAAAGGGTAAAATTGTAAACCTATACTCCGGATTCGGAAATCGGATGAGTATTGAGGCCCATGTCTCTCATTAAAGCATGAAAGCTCATGTCATAAATCTACGACCGAGAAGGTTTGTCTCTCGGAGTATATGTGGATGTGTAGTCTCCCGGTGAGGCCACGGCACATCTCATGAATCGAAAGCAATTTCGCAATTACTCCGGATCCGTGCAATCGGATGAGTATTGAGACTCATGTCTCTAGCGTGAAAGCTCATGCCATAAAAACTCGATCGAGAAAGTCTCTAATGTAAGATGTAGATGTGTAGTCTCCCAGTGAGACCACGACACATCTCATAATCAGTATAGAATCGCAAGATTGGACGGCTCTAGACCGGCGTGTGCCGCTAGTATAGAGCAATAACGTCTTGGGATGCAACCATGTTTTCCCTGACTGTGCAAGAGGAATATGACACTCCAGCAAGTTCATATTGCTCAACCTTCAGATAATTAATGCTCCTAGATAGGAAGCCCTGCTAGTATAGAGCCATCAGTTAATTATCTCTAATCGCCTGAATATCCAGCAATATTCTATGATTCTTCGTTATATTTCGTCACTTCAATTCGTGGTTCTTCCCAATGAGAATTCAGGGGTTAGTGATAAATATTCAACGAGACAGACATCCGAGCATCGAATAAGCCACTGACTAAAATGGTGCAAGTGTACTTAACAATAATGCACATACCAAAGATTTGAATGCGCAAACGAGCATTTCAAAAATATGAATGAACGATGAACCTATGCAAAATAGGAAGGAAAAATAATAATAATAAAGTATTAGCAAAGGCGCCAGAGGACTGGGCTCATCAGTTGGCCGGTCATGCCATGACCAGTTCCGCTCCCAATTTTATATTTTTTCATATTTTATTATTTTTCCCTGATCTCGTGAAAATTCTCTCGTTAGATCTAATCTCCTTCTTTTCAAGGAAATTCTCTAATCTCATGATTTTATCAAAGAAATAATAAATTAGGGAAAGGTATCGCGAGGACCGAGCACCCGGTAGGCCGACCATGCCCCTAGCCGTGGCCTAGGTCCCACACCTCACGTCCCCATTATTTTATTATTTCTCTCAAATTATGAAAATTCCTTGATTTTATGAATTTTCCCTAAAACCATGAAAATTCCCTTAATTTTATGAATTTTCTCTAAAATCATGAAAATTTTTATAAAATTAGGAAAACACGTGGGACGGGCGTGGCTGGTCCCACACCTCACGTCCCCATTATTTTATTATTTCTCTCAAATTATGAAAATTCCTTGATTTTATGAATTTTCCTTAAAACCATGAAAATTCCCTAATTTTATGAATTTTCTCAAAAATCATGAAAATTATTATATAATTAGGAAAACTCGTGGGACCGGGATCTAGCAGGTCGGCCATGCCCTAGCCGGTCCCACACGCCTATTATTTTATTATTGTTTGTTGTTTTAGTCTCCAGATTCCATGAAAACTCCCTGATTTCAACAAAATACCTTGATTTTATGAAAATTTCCTAAAATCATGAAAATTACATAAAATTGGGAAGAGTGCTCTGGGACCGTGTCAATTGGTCGGCCGGCCATGTCCTGGACATTGCCGGTCCCACACTCCACCATTCCCTATTTTAGGCCAATCCTCCCTGAAATCCAAAGGTTTGAGTCAAACCTTTTAGACGGAAATAATATCAGTCAAACTTTATTGACGGACTGAGTCAAAGCGGTCAAGGATGTTTGATCTAAATCTGTCTAAAATACCTTTTAGTCCTTAAGACTTAACCGAGAGATGGAATGGGAGAGTATATAACCTGAGCAAGTAAATGATACCCGAATGTCACATTATCGGCCGACCAAATTGCTTCCTGTTGTCCAGTCGCAAACTTTGTCAAGAGAATTTAAAATCGGTTTTCGGTTTTAAAAATTTCATGAAATTAAGATACAAATTCAGATAATAAACAAATTGGTAAACGATTCCCTTCAATTACAATCATATCAACAAACCATTAGTTCAACATTCTTCAAAATCTCCATTACATCGATCGAATCGACCAATCTCTTTATCATGTTCAAAAAAAAAAAAAAAAAAAAAAAAAAATTTCTTCGTTGTTTACCAACTCCTCAAATCGACGCAATCCCAAAAAAATATCGGTGAAGAAGATTTTGGGTCGATCGCGGAGTGTAGAAGATGGCTAACTGGATCAGACGCAATCCCAAAAATCCAACTGACAAGGCTAACCCCAAATTAGTTGATGAAGCCGACTCGGAGCAGTGGGTGAATCGACCCCAATCTTTGATTTTGCAACCCATTTTGTTCATGCTCACTTAAATGATTCTTGCGTTTGATTATCAACAGTTAATTAGCAATATCTCAACCAGTATTAAACCCTTAAACATAACCTTATTTGATTCAAATTCTAATGATTTTTCTTTCTCTGTGAACAAAAACGAAATGAAGTAAAAATCCCCAAGAAACACACTTTGTAAGAAAAAATAAAATCAAACTCGATCAATAAGAAAGAGAAGGAAATACTGGAATAATGAAACTCTCAGCCTCAGTACTTCTTCATTACTACTAAACCTCACAGATTTGTGCTAGCCAGCTTCGGGTTACGGGAACTGTTAGCTTGGTCTTCTAGTAGAGTTGCTGAATTTACACTTGCTAAGCATGCACTTGGGTAGGCGACAGTGGACTCCACATGTTGATATCCGAGGTACCCATTAAGAAAAAAGTGTTGGTTGGATTTCTAAATCAGATAAGTGGACTCCACGTGTTGTTAAATTCTAATGCATGGTCAATACGTGTTCAAGATACTGTTTATTTTGAACGGAAGTGGAAGAGATATATTAGTAACTAATCTTTGTTTTTTAATCGAAACAAACAAGAGATTTCTGTTTTCGCTTTCCCATTTCCTTTCTTTTCCTTTCCTTTCCTCTTCTACTAAACGTTTTTTTTTTAACTGAAGTACTTCTCTTTAATTTCTCTCTGAAGCTCTATCCAGCTGATGTATTGTGGTGAGAAATATGACTTATTTTGGTTTCTTTGGTAATTTTGGAGAATTGGAGCTATGAATAAAAATGAGATGTTTAAGACTTTAAGTAGATGTTATTAGTTATAATCATGGATTCATGGTGTTTACAAATGTGGCTTCGTGGATATTTGAGCTTTGGATAAGAAATTGATGCTCAAGTGATGATGGGTTATCATTTGTTGCGTTTTAGAAGTGTTTTTGTTAATGATCACATGGGTTCGCTTGTTAACTTTTTTGCTTTACATGTTGAATTGTATTTTCTGTTTCAAATTTTTTTTCTCTGGTTTTCAAATGCGGGTCGAATATGGGATATTGGGTCAGGGTGTCCGTAAAATAGTTTATCTTCTTTACCCGGTTCTCGGACCGAAATCTCTGTAAATTTGTCTATTTTTTTTAAAGATTTGATATTCTTCGACTTGATTAAGAGGTATGATTCAAATAATTTCTAACTCTATGTTTTTTGTTTCTTGCATCAAAATGAGGTGTAAACTGTTGAAGTGAATCAATATTAAGAATTCAGTTTTATTTTGAATGACAATAATCACTAGATTGATCGATTCCGATCGATCGATGGAGATTTTGAAGAACTTTAAATTATTAATTTGTTTGTTAGATTGTTGCTGAGTGAAATTTGTAATCAGTTTATTTTATTATGTAAAATTGTATCTCAATTTGATGAGATTGTGAAAATAAAAATTCTTATTTTGATTTCTCCGCACAAAGTTTGTGACAGGGAAGCATTTTTTCATTGTATAGCTCTCTTTGGTCGGACGACAACCCTTATTCCGATCGGTTTCTTAAACCGACCCATTTCTCCTAAACCAAATATAAACCTAACTATGGTTAGTTATTAACTTTACTAGAGGGGTAAACTTGGTAAAACAAATTCAAAAGTTAAGAAATATACACGGACAGACTCACATGTCCTTCTATTTAGGTTGAATCAAACGTTGGCTAGATCCGTGGGAAAACCAAAACCTTTGGATTTTGGTGACGATTGCTCCCTATTTTATTATTATTTTATCTCTCTCATCTCATGGAAATTCCCTAATTTCAGCAAACTCTCCAGTTTCATGGAATTTCCCTCAAATCAGAGAAAATACATAAAATCACATAAAACTGGGAAAGTGTGGGACCGTGCTTGTTAACCGGCCGACCATGCTTTAGCCGTGGTCGGTCCCACACCTTGCAATTCCCTGTTTTATTTATTATTTTCATCATCTCATGTATTTTTCTTAATTTCAGCAAAACCCTAGATTGTGCATATTTTCTCAGAATATTGCTCAAACGCGCACCAGAAAATATCGAAACTCTCAGGACTGAGACATGAACGTCATGGTGACACGGGCACATCCCCTAACCCGACCAAGGGTGACCCTAGGGCTTGCAAACAGCCGGTCCCATATATTTAATGATTTTAACCTAATTTGCTCAGTTGCTCATATTAGGTTCAAACTTCTTTCAAACAATTAAGAGTTTGCTTGAACGACCATCCATTGGTCCCACGGCCACCAAGAACCGGTCTCGTGACCTCTTGGTCGGTTCCTCATCTCTTCATGGCTAGGTTTTACTATCTGTCGCTCATACGAGCATTATTTCAAAAAAATTATTAATTCAGCATTTAATCATTCTTTCACTGGTTGGTCCTCAAGAGATTTTGGTACTTTGCTCATTCGAGAATTTGGGAGTTACATGGTGGACTCATCATCCTATGTAGCCGGTCCCCGCTTCACTCTGCAGATTGATTTGCAATAAATCATCATTTCAGTAAAATTAGGGTCTTGAATCCAGAGCTCTGCAGAAACATGATTACGGCGATTCAAATACTCGATAATTTTATGTTGATTCCATGATCAACATTTTCATTTATTTTACTCAACCCAAGCCAATTCATTTGGTCTGCTACCAAAGCAATTCATCAAATGAGCAACATTCGCTCAAACCGACAATATTTGCTCAAACTAGCAATATTGCTCGGACTAGCAATATCTGCTCGAACCGGTAAATATTTGCTCATTCAAGAATATTGGTTCAACTATCAATATTATTTGACAATTCAGAACACGAGTTTGCTCATCTTAGGTAATCAACATAATAATACCTCGTCTCGCGGACATATTTGATTCATGAATTTCCGAACATTTGCAAAACATGTTCAATTCAACAATACATGGACTCATCGTCCCACAAAGTCATCAAGCCCGACTCACAATCACGAGATATCAATCGTGTCACATGGGGATATTAACTAGGGTTTTGGTCTCAGCGGTCTACGACACGTGTGTTCACCACGATGAGAATGTGAACAAGTCGTGCAATCGGTTGGAAGAGTCAAAGCAAAGTAGTGGGTGGAAAATTAACCAAGTCTCCGCACGATGAGCAAGCGGTTTTAACACGATTTCCCACTTCCCCACTCTCTGATTCCAGCAAACTATCACACTTCATGGGATCATGTTGTTTTCAACTCCGGCATTGTAAAATGTCTCTGAATCCTGATTGAAAGGACAAGATTCGCACACTCGAACATTCGTCAAAACAAGGAATTCTCGGCAAGTTCATACAGGAAATCTTTCGTCTACACGAACTCATCGTCCGAGCATTCACTCTCAATTGAGAAAAATTCAATCATTGAGCATTCTTATTTGAATTCACAACACACCTACAATCTCGAGATCACCATTGATGTCACGCATTTCTCATCTTTCCTCATACGAGATCAACCCATCCTCTCTTGTGGCCGAATTGACTCGGAACGGCCATTGTTCTTGGTTTAGGCCGAGTCTTACAGATTGATCTCTAGAACGTAAAGCACTCCCTTCTTGCAGTGCATCTGTGTGAGGTTCAACATTTCGCTCGGTTCAAGGAGTCTCCACATGGTCGACTCTTCAATTCCGTAAAAACCAGCAAATCGTTTTTCCCCATCTACACCTTTTTCGCTCGACTTTCCGTAAAATGATCATTTTTCCCTTGGTCCAAAACTTGATGAATATAACTTTTCACGTTAAATTATGAAATAACCTATTTGCCCCCCTCCCCGTAGTGTAAATTACCATTTTATGTCTTGAATGAAAAGTCATCCAAAATAGTCGTTCCACCCTTTATCAAAAATCCACCATCAACACCGGGAAGTGACTTAAAAAAGGTAATATTCTGGGCATTTACTGTTCCGTATCAAAATTCCAAAAGCGACACTTTCGGATTTCGGCAACGATTTTATACCGATTTCACCCCCTCGATGAGTCCAGTTAACTTGTTATGGACTTTTCGCAACGGTTGTATGAACTTTTCACAATGATTTTGTTAAACTGAGTCCAGTTAACTTGCTATGACCAGTGGACAGAGTCCATTTACTATGCTATGACCAGTTGACCGAGTCCAGTTAACTTGCTATGACCAGTTGATTGAGTCCAGTTAACTGTCTAGAACGAGATGCATTCCTACTGAACACTCGAATATAGTGTTGCTGATTAGTCAACATGAGTCCAGTTGACGTGTTAATATTTGGAACGCAGTACTAGGACATTCTAAAAATTGTTCGTACTGCATTGATGTACGTCATCATTTCAAGGACATACATAATACTTTTACAATCATATTTTGGCATTTTAGTCGTACTTTTCTATTTTGGAATTTACGAGGCCATTTTGGGGGACATGTAATTTTACCTTTTTTTTAAGTCACATAGATAGTACTTGGGTGTTGTTTATTACTAGTATCTCTTTCTTTCTCTGGTAAACTAATATGACGGTAAAAATCTCGGCACTACACACTCTAATCGACGGACTGAGGATTTGTTCAACGTCCTTTACTCTAGTCAAACTGCCGTATAAACTAACTTCGTGTCGTGAAACTGACGAGTAATGCTATGTTGACCGCAGCTATCACCTTGACAAATCCCGTGAGAGCGAATCAACGGTTAGACGGAAGCCTTACGGGAGATTTGCAGGGAGTGGGTATAAGGTGGGAGCCATTTTCTTTTTCTCTCTCACTCGGTGATAGCTGCGGTATACCAAGCATTATTGGAAACTGACAAATTCTTTCCATCTGCTGGTGGGCCCTTAGTTCAGAATTGTTTTTTTTTTTTTTTGATGGGTCAGGATTGTTCTTCAAAGATTATTTCGTTGACATAAGTTGTTTAGAAACCTTAATTATTAATTATCTGTATAACAACCGAAGAATTAGTATTTTTCTGATTTCTTTCAATGCACTTTACAGGCCCGGAAAGGGCAGAAGATTATTTTAAAAATTAATGAGAACAGGAAATACCATTAAACCAAGTTTTATTGCTGTTTCTTACCTTCTGTCTGGCTCTCTGACTTTGTATTTATATGTTGATTCGTTTGTTGTTCCAGTTTCATATCGCTCAACCATTTTGAACAAACAAAACCTACAACAATTTTCTGGAAAGGTATTTTGTTCTCATTTAAATACCATAGAGTTAATGTAGAATAGTACTTCGTCATCATATTTTAGTTTAGTATTTCCGCAATCAAAACTAAAATCACATCATTAAGCTTAATTATGTTCCATAGTAGGTTGAATTGTTTATTTACTTTTCAGCTAAGTTGTGTTGATCAATCTATTATTGGAGCTTATGTAAATTTCGTTCATGTTATCAGGAAGATGGCGGGTGCCAGTAATAACAAACCTATCAACCTAGTTCTGTTCGGAAGAATTGGGAATGGAAAGAGTTCTCTTGGCAATAGTATCATCAGAAAGACTGCGCTCGTAAATGGTAAAGTTGCTAGCGTCAAGGCATTTGTTGCAAAGGCTGCAGCTACTAGTGTCACAGGTGAATGCCAGATGGAGACAACTACGCTCGATAATGGCCAAGTTGTTAATGTCATCGACACTCCAGGTATGTCACAAAGTTTCAACGTATCAGCTTGTAATAGCTTACTAGATTAGTGGTTCCTGTTCAACGCACTGGGTATTTTTCCTTTTCTTTTAACCATGTTTTTAATTTGGTATAGGCGGGCTTCGCCTCATCCCGAAACGATGTATTTTTGATTTATTATCGTCATGTTTCGTCCCGATGCATTAAATAGGTGGAAAAAAAATAAAAAATAAATATGTGCAGATTTTATTTTTTATTTTGGCAGAAAATATATGTGAAGTATGTGAGTTTTTTTTTCTTCCTTTTATGTGTTAATTTGGAAAAAAAAATATCTTAATATGACAGTAATTGACTTCCATAAAGTCATATTAACATGGCAATGGCTTAATAACCAAGGTTTGAGATACGGCCGTTAGTTATGTTCATGTAGCATGCTGTGGAAGTCATCTTCCCGTTCTTCTCAATAGCCATGTTAAAAAACCAATAACAACCATTTTTTAGGATTATTTTCACATTATAGTGGTCCTTAAACAGTTTTTCCAGTGATCAACTGTAAAGTTTTTCTTTTTAAAAAGAGCTTTTCACATGAGTGTTTTAGGATCATTTTCATATTATAACACTTATTGTCAGGTGTAAAAAAATATTTAGCCAAAAAAACAATTTTATTTGAATTACTTTTTTAAAATTAGTATTAATTTAGTAATTTCTTTATGTTTTGCACCTTTTGCACTTTTTTAGATTCTAGAATTTGCAAAATATATATAACAAATCAGATCTATATAATAGTTGATCAGATTGAATGCTTCCTTTGCGTAAAAAAAAAAGAGTGAATGCTTCCTATGCAAAATAAGAAAGCATTTTTTGGTTGATTAAGCTACGATGTCATCATGAGAAAACATACCAATAAAAAAAAAAAGAACAATTCTTACTAAGTTTCTAGTATTTATAGTTGAAAAACTTACGGATAAAAGAATCAATTTCTTTAGATTATATAGTGATTTCACACCTCAATCAGACGTTTTTTTTTTTTTTTGGTATTGGCCGATTAAGTATTCACTTTACCTTATTTTTTTATTCTTTTTCCTAATTATATAGTGACGTTATTATTATAAGTATAATATAAAAAAAGTGGCTAGAAATTACCACTTTCTTTTCTCTCTAAATAACAGAAAAACGGTCTCACACACCCTTGGTACAATTGTTTCGGTTCTTGTTTTGCACCCAGTTATTTTTTTATTTGTACTTTTATTTAGTATATTCCAATTAACAACCCTGAGTATTAATTAATATTTAGGCCGACCGAGCGAAGCGAGGGAGGACTTTATATATGGTGACTTTGTGTTAATGTGAAGCGTGACATTTTTTCCAATTAGACACAAAAGATTGGATTTGGTTCAACGATGAAAGGACGACACTTTGCCCCTCTAAATCAAAATCTTCTTTTTTTTCATTTAGATATTTTCGTAAATAAACTCAAGAGGAAGGGCACTAATGTATCGGACATTTTCGTAAATAAACTAAAGAGGAAGGGCGGTAACATATTAAACATTTTAAGTAAATAAACCAAAGAACTAGATATAAGAGCCAAATTTTATTATAATTCCTTATGTATCCTATTTCTTTAGGGTATAATTGACAACCAAACTTTAATATAACATATCTAAAAATCCGTGCCTTGGAATTTTACAAATTTTATCTCGTTGGAAAGGTTTTAAAAAAATCTACGCAATGAGTATAAACAACAATATTAAATTTAGAGTTTTTCGAGAAAAAATTTGGAAAAATATTTATCATTTTAGGCACAATTTTGAAAATAAAATGGAGATCCATTGTGCAAACTACCACAAAAGGATACATAATACTTTATGTAACCATATTTTGGTTTTTATGCATCAACTAATTTTTTTGCAACTAATAAAACGATGTACTCTTTCCGTTTCAAGAAAAATGATATTTTCACTTTAGCCATAAATTTTCTTTTACAGTCCAATTGTAGGAGTGTTTCCTTTTTTTCTTCGGTCGGCCTTCCCACCGTGGCAGCGGTCATCTAGTGTATTTATTGTATTCAGTAGATTAGAATGGTAGATTGAGAAAGAGATCTAACCTGGCAAATTATTTCTCAGGGTTGTTTGATCCCAAAGTAGAAACAGAAACATTACGTGAAGAGATCGTCAAATGTATGGCCTTGGCGAAAGAAGGGATACATGGATTTCTTTTGGTTTTTTCAATTAAAACTCGCTTTTCACTCGAAGAAAAGTATGCTATCGATTGTTTAAGGGCATTTTTTGGTGAAGCAATTCTTGGTTACAGAATTATCGTTTATACGGGTGGTGATGAACTTGAGGAGGAGGGTATGACTCTGAAGGAGTATTTGGGTCCGAGCTGTCCTGATCCATTAAAGGTTTTCTTCACATTTACATCATATTCTAACTTTTTAAAGCATTTTATTTTATGGATATTTATTCTAGTTCTTTATATTAGCTAAGATTCCAGAATGCTATGCTTCCATTAACCACAGGAAGCTTTTTTTTAAATCAAAACAGAAGAATAGAAAGAACGTACACGGGTTCTACCGCATTAATAGTAGGAAGTCGATTATATATATATATATATATACACAATAACGGGGACTAATTTAATTCTTTTATGGATGTTGTAATAGAACCTATTCAAAGCCTGCAACGACAGGATCGTTGTCTTCAATAATAGGACCAAAGATAAGGATGCACAGGAAGCACAGATTCAGCAATTAATGTCTCATGTAGAGATGGTGTTAGCAATGAATGATGGAAAGCCGTACACTAATGAGATCTTTCAGCAGATGCTGGTAACTAATTTTTGAATTTCGGAAAACAGGGCATGATATTAGTTTGAGTGTTTTTTTTTTCCTCTTCTTCTTTAGATTGCGGTTTATAAATAAATAAATTGATAGGGAAATAACGGGGACATGTTAAACACCGATATTTGTTTTACAGGAACAAGCCCGATTGAAGCCAAAGGACCCAGCGAATAATTTGGATATGCAGAAGGCCTATGAAGAGAAGAACATGGAACTAAATAAAATGGTAACACTAAATACTACTGTTACTTTCACCTTTAACTCCTTCCCTTATGTTTGTTATGAATTTGCAATATGGGGTGTCAATCGGTCCGTTCCATCCATGTACCACCGGAACTGAAACCAGAACCGATTATCCATAATAATTTCGAGTCTAATTTCTGAATTAGTTGAACCGGGAGCGCCTACGATGTAGCTCTTCTTAGGCTAAGTCATATGGGTTAGATTGAGCTGCTAGATTAGCACTACCATAGGATTTAGGATGTAGTCCTAGCTAACGTGGATGAAAAAGACATTTAGACCAAAATCAATAATTCCTAGCTAATCACAAAATTGGTTAAAAAGACCAAAATTAATAATTCCTGGGTGAAAAAGACATTTAGATTTTGATACTGTTTAAATGGAAAAAAATATATAAATAGCCAGGATGTAACCAGTTTCATCCTACCCATTTTCAACTTTTTTTTTCTTATTTTTAATTTACATCGGGATGCATCCGGTTTCATCCTCGCTATTTTTAAGTTTAAGCGGGATGAATCCAGTTTCATCCTTGCTATTTTTTTTGTGTCCATTTCACCCATAATAATTTTTACTCGTCCATTTGAACCATGTTTTAAATTTTTTTGGACAAATGACCCATTTTCCGATTGCTAATCTAGTTGCTATATTAGCACACAATAGAACTTAGCCTTAGTATTTTAAGAGGTATTGGTAATTGTTTTTTGTTTTTTTATTTTCCAAAATTGTGTCCAGTTTCTGTTTATAGTCATATTTTGCCAATAAATTTCTATACTCATAAATTCATTTTCAAGGGGATCTAGTTTAAAAAATTAAGGATTTTTATATAATTAAGGAAACAAATATATTTTTCATTCCTTTTAAGAGAATATATATTTGGCTCCGAAAATTATATTCCTTAGACAAGTTTATACTTCATAAGTATATAATCTCCGAAAATTAAATTCCTTAAAAATTTTAGGTAGTTTTTATTATGTTAGGTAGCATTTTTATTAAAATAAAATATGTTAGTAGCTAAGGGTGGTCAAATAAATTACTATAGTCTCCTTAATATTTTGATAAAATCAAAGAGGACAGTCTTTTTGAAATGGAGGGAGTAAGAGTAAATTTTAAGAGGTAAATTTTTAGGAATATTTAGATAAGTTCCCATTATTTTTTTTTAGTGTTTTTAGGCTAAATTTAACGAGGTTGCACTAAAAATGAGGAAAATCAAATTAAATCTGATTTCTAATATCTTAGATTTACACTAAAAAAGCATGTGGTATTATAAATTCTTTATCAGGTTAAATCTGGTTTTTAAACATGCAGTATGAATATCTTAGATTTACACTAAAAACAGTTAAATGCTGTAATATCTTAGATTTAATATGATGAAGAATTTATCTTAGATGACCATTATCTATTTACACTGCAATTGAAAAATTAAGAGCATCTCCAACAGGTGGGTGCTGAAAATCCTATGTGAAAATTTTGTTTAGATCCTTGTTTACGGGGTTATACATGTAAAAATAATATTGTTTAATAATGAACCATCTCCGATAGTGGGTTCTTATTTTTAGGATTTGTTTTTTGGATAAAGGTAAAAGTGATTCCCTTTATCCTATTAATTTAGAAAATTTTATTCACAAATAATAATTAAGAAATTAGTAAAAAAAATGGCATGGAGGTCACTCTCAAGACGTAAATACTTTCTCTAAGATCTTCATATTTATTTTGATACCTTCCGACTTTGTAGGACCTACCATTAGAGATGAATTTTACTTTAGATGAGGGTCTACAATCCTATGCGTCATAAAAAAAAAAAAAAAAACTCTTAATTACGAATATGGGCAGGTAGCTGATAACGGTCACAATCAGTTTTCCTCGGTGGCTACTAAATTTGCCAACGGGTTTGAATTTAAAACCCGTTACCAGAACTGAACCAATCCGTTGTGGGTGATCAGGTACTATGTATGGTTGGGTAGATGGACTTATAAAATCTGGGAAGTGGATGAAAACATAAAAATCAATATACACTTTTGGGAAACAAAATATATAAAACGATTTTTGAAAACGATATTTCATATTTCGTACCAGTGAATGAGGTTTTTTACAACTGAATTAGTACGTAGAGCCTCAATTTTAAACCGGACCGTGTCTCTTTAACCTTTTTTAATCGTTTGTAACTCTATGTAGATTATGAGTAGATTCGAAGAGACAATCAACCTGTTTAAAGAGGAGTTACAAAGGGAACGAGCTAGAACGCAGTACATGGAAAGGAACAATGACAAATTGCTGGAGGCTTTACATGCGAGTAGCATGCGTCCCCACTGTTCTATACTATGAATTTGGTGTCTAAATCAACACTATACTATGAATTTGGTGTCTAAATCAAATACAATTTCTCAAACTCAAATTATGCTGATAACCACTTCGGTTATATTTGGTTAATTATCTGGTCTGGAATGTAATGATCAGTAAGTTGTTGTTGTTTTCCTTTTTTTTTTTTTTTTTTAAGCGTGATAATTTGATATGTGGTGTCCGGTTTGTTATTTATCGTGCTGTCCGCTAGGGCTTATACACTACCATTAAAATAATTGATTTAGTATTTGAATTTTGAATAAATGTTGGATCTTTTTTTTTTTTTATCTATTCCCAAAAACAAAAAGCCAAAAAGTCAGAGGGCGAAACACAAAGACTCCTTTTCCCGCGAGGAAAACAGTATTATTGACCCAACACAAAACATTACAGCACAAAAAAACAACTTATATCAGAAATACAGACATGGGGTGGTTATTTCGAGCACTAGGTTTACGGGATTTGTTGGCTAACCTAGCCAAAGTATCTGTTGCCCCATTCGGCCGTTGTGCTTTACATATTTACATAGTGAACTTGCCCAACAAAGAAAATCCTCTCTTATAATCTTGGACATGAGATAAGAAAACCGCTCTTACAATCAACAAGCTGCAAAAAGTGAAAGTTTCCCCAAGGGAGCATCCACAAACATTAAGCTAATATCAGAATGTTGTTTCAAAACTGAAAAATTGAATTGATGCTTATTAGAGATAGCGGCAGAGTAGTGTTTATGAGAGAAAACTATTTCTCTTTTTTGGTGATTTGGGGTGTGTGGATGAGAAATGAATCTAAACCCTAAACAAATGTCTTTGCAGGAGTGCTTTTGATTTGAGAGATCAATCTGTGCAATTCTGGCCTAAACCAAGAAATGATCGTTCGGACTTGCTTCGGTCACAAAGTGAAGGAGATGGGGTTGATCTTAGGGAGGGAAGCGAAGAAGGTGTTGAGATTGTGAAGGTGTTGATTTATTTTTATGACTTGTATCGAATATCGAATCGGATTGCAATAATGTAAGCATGTCTCAGGTGTTTGAATACGTTGTATCAACACTTGATTTCTATCCCTCACGGAAATAGGGATGAGAACCTATTTATACAAGCCATTGAGCCTAACCCTAGTCTCTCGTGGGAAGTGGAGGAAGTGGAGTGATGGAGTAGTGGGAATCGTGTTAATGTCTCACGATCAGCCTTTTCCCAGTCTTCCCATCATCACTAATTGTCCATGTCTTCCTAACACGTTATTGTGATGGCGTGTTGCACGCTGTGCGCTGTAAACCGCCATACCAATACCCCAGCAAGTATCCCCCAGTTTGTGACATGCTTGATGTCTCGATTGTGTGGATGTGGGACCCACAGAAAGTAGCATACAATGCTAGGTTAAATAACCAAGTTATTTGGTAAATCGATATTTATGAAATATCGTGTGTATTATATGCATGTAATGCATCAAATACATTCAGCATGTCTGAAGCATCGCTTTTTTTTAAAGCTTAACGGAGTAAGCTGCGGATTAGGCGTCTTAAAATAGCACCACGTCCAACCATCTTCGAGTGATCGTTTGGAAGATGCATGGGCGAGCCATGCTTTGGACGATCACTCTATGTGGAAGAGCGGCGGACGGTGATCATGGGGATGCTTTATTGGTCGTTTAACTCCTAGCCTGGGCTGCCTAACCAAGCTGGTAGAGTTGGACGGACGAGATGATATATGACGCTTATCTGCGACCGTTGATGGAGTTTTATGGTTCTGGAGAGGTACGCAAGCATCACTCTTCAGCTTGTTCGAAACCAAACATGGGAGGCATTTTTGGTAGGACCGACCGGGCATGCGTGTAGACGGCTTTCCGGTGTACACGTCCGTACCTCACTGTCTCATGAAGGTGTGATCTAATCCACTCAATTTGATCGGCAAAGTTGAGTGGTTGAGATCGGTTTGCGGCAGAAATCCATTTCCGCAAAGGAATTGGAAACCGCGCGACATGCCTAGTTTGGGCACGCGTTTCGAGATGTTCGTCCATGGTGCGAACAATTACGCTTTAATCCGCCAGATCATTTTGAAGGCTGAGTGTTTATTGCTTGGTTTCACAAATTTTTACATTCAGTTGAACAATAAGCTCTAAGACATCTTCTAGACTATCAATGGATTTTCCTGCTTCTGAAAAGGTTTTAACCTTATTGAAAAACCTTTGTAATCTGGCCATTAGTTCAGGATTAGAACAAGATAGTGAATCAGAGTTCTTCTTACTTTCTTGAAAAGAAACGAAACATTTTTCACCACTAATTGAGTCGGATCCAAAACATGCTTTGAACCAGGTACTTGTTCCTTTCGTTTTGTGGGCTTTCCTTTCTTATCATGAACATGATTTTCAATCAAGTTATCAGTCAAGGACTTTTTCCTTGATTTTAGAAAAGAATTACGAGACCAATTTCCATTGACCTATTTAAAGAGATTATTCTCAACATCTTGATGTACGTTAACTGAGTCCTTCATAAGTTTAGATTTGCTTTTATTATTTTGACTCATGTCTTACAGGTTAGATGGCACCCCAACACAAATTGTTAGATCTTTTCGTGTTTGCCTGCTCTGATACCAATTGAAAAGACGAGGGTACCCAAATACACCACAATCTTTTGCTTTTAACCTATAAGTCTTATACCGAATGTGATCGTATATGGAATAAGTCAAGACAATACAAAAATTCGGATCAAACTTCGTGTGATTGTCTATGGATGCGAGATCGAGACAATACGACAACAAGATAACTTATGTGATTGACTATGGATAAAAGATCGAGAGAATAGAACAACGATATGTGTCACTTGATAATAGATTCGGTACAACCGAACTATATAGGATCAATATCAAGTTTACAGGATTAAGATACAAGTGCAATTTACTTTAAATTGTATACACAAATATAATTGCGGAAGATAAAAGTAAATGGCACACAAGATTTTGTTAACGAGGAAAACTGCAAGTGAATAAAAACCCCGTGACCTTTGAATTTCTCAGAATTAAACCGCTATATAAAATATAATAACAGCTTCTGAAAAGGCGAGGGTACCCAAATATACCTCAAGCTAAAACTTTTCCTACCTATAAGTCATTTCTCCATAACTTTCTCCGAAAGTGATTGTCTATGGACTGAGTCGAGACAATACAACTAATCGGTTCACACTTCGTGTGATTGTCTATGGATACAAGATCGAGACAATACAACAACGAAGTATGTTTACTTGAAACAAAGGTTCAGACTTAACCAAACACAATAGGATTGCTTATCAAGTAAATAGGAATTAACGTTTGTTTAATTTACTTTAATTATAATAAAACAATTATAATGCAGAAATATAAAGTAAATGACACAGCAAGATTTTGTTAACGAGGAAACCGTGAATGCAGAAAAACCCCGGGACCTTGTCCATAATTGAATACTCTCAGGATTAAGCCGCTACACAAAATTACACCTAACTTCGTATAGTTGAGACCAAGCAACTAAACCTATATTTCACCTAGTTCCGTCTGTATTCCCACGCCTCCAACTTATAAATAAGTCACATACTTGGAACAATTCCTTTGGTTCGTATTCCAAACGATAAAGGAACAACAAATACATTTGGTATCAACTCTCTTCAACCAAGTGATATGAGTTAAATAAAGGCTCTTCCGTTTATCTTAACATAAACTCCTTCGTCAGGTCCTTAGATCTATCTTATGTTCAATTACCGAAGTAATCGTTTAATATTAAGCCAACAACACTCTTAATCCAAAAATTGTATTGATGCCGACCTACTCAATTAATCAATCCAATCTACCACAAGGATAAACCGATTATTAATTGGATCCTCTTTTACCAAACCAAGTATTGCGCACACCAAAGATTATAAACCCAAGTCAGATCTTCAATATCTTCTTTTTCTTCAAATCTTCAATAAAAACACAGAGACAATCACTTGAATCTCTTGTGATCAATCACGCCTAACCGAGTTAACAATGGATTATCACAAGATCGTCTTTAGAACTAACAACAGTCTAAAGATCCTCGTCGAAACTACGAACTAGTTTGAGTGAATCTTATATCGAAGAGAAGATTCTCAAGAATAAACAAACTAGGTGCAATCAGATTTCAACCACCGTTAGTAAATCAAATCAATCGAAAACAAAAGATAAACCGCAATTATCTAGTTTCCCACCAACGGTACACGCTAGAGCTTCTCAATCCCAAAGAAAACTTTAAACTGAGCGTCCATAAGATATTTCTCCTAATTAGGTTACTCTCATGTCCGATAGGCAGCTACACCAGTAACAACAACAAAAGATGAAGTTTGTTGTTACGAAGGATGAGTTTGCTAGAAAGGCAAAGTTCAAGTATTTATAGACAAGGAAGTTTGGACACCAAGGAATTTCCAAAAACGAAAATATTCTCAAGATATTCATTAAAGCACAAATTCGGTTTCCATAATTCCTGGAAATGCTCTGTCCAAAAATAATGATCGAAATCTCTCGAAAAATCTAATTAGTAAATGCACATTACTAATTCTTATATTTCCCTACAAAATGAAATAAATAACCTTAATTAAAAGATTCTTAACTTACTTATGTTTCGATCCTGGAATTCTCTTCCCTTATCTATTAAGGAAGAACTTTGAAAAATTAACGAAATAAACATTCACATCACGTGTTCAAAGTATGTCGACATCCTTACTTTGTAAGTTCTCTTTCACACTTACAACCTTGAAACCGATTTGCCACACTTCCAAACAAGTTTAGAATTGGTTCATCTGACTTTCAAGAACTATGCGATTGATCAAACAAACATTCAATCACAATCATGGGTTTAACGGTTCCACCAAAACAAGTTTCGGTTCTACCTCCATGTGAGTACTATGCATAGTCACTTGATTTCCAAAATTCTTGTTGACTAGGTACTAGGATCGGTTCCCCATATATATATGCTATCTAACTTATATGTGTTGCACATGTCCATAGGATCGGTTTCTTTTTGCCTAAAAACGTGTTGCACATGTCCATAGGATGGGTTCCCCTTTATGCTATAAACCTTGTTGCACCCCATACAAGGATCGGTTCCCCTTTGTGATATACTGCACCTCTTACTAGGATCGGTTCCCCTTTCCCATATTTGGTCAGACAAAACACAAACCCGATCATACCATCTCAGATGATTACTGAAGATCGGTTTCACTAATAAAATTCATACCAATACATAAGTCAGGCCTTTGTGAATAGTTCTACCAAGAACACAAACAAGTTGTGAGCGGTTATACTCAATCACACATATTGGTTGTTCATAAGATATGCAATGAATAACAAAACCAATAACACCTGGCAATTTCCTTTTCGGTTCACAGACAAGTTTATGAACTTACTTCCTTAAAACACATGTAAACAGTGTTCCCTAGGATGAAATACTCACCTCATACCCATACATAATCACAATAGCATTAAAATGATTATGGCGATGTCTTATCTACAAAGTTTAATGGTTAAGCAATAAACCTCGTATTGTATTCCTTAATACTATGTCTATCTAGAGTTCAAATATGCTTCATAGATTATGTTTTTTTCAATATGCACGACTTGAAAGATACGTTAGGGAATGAAACAGTTCAAGTCAAATATCACTAACCTCAAGTGGAAGGATGATTGTTGTCGTTGTAGCTCCTTGATTATTCACATCTTCAAGACTTCGCAATACTTGTAATGTCTCATATCCTAATACTTTCAAGCTAACCTATATGAAGTTGACTCTAGTACCTAATCAAGCGACTCTTAACATAAGTTTTGATTCACTAAAATATGACAACCAAACTTGACATACCAACGCTTGGTGGGTTCAACCGAGCCATGCTCTAACAATCTCCCCCTTTGTCAATTTTAGTGACATATGGATAAACAAATTATAAGATTTCATTACACATCTGCTTGATTCCCGATTCAACATACATTCAATCCTTGAAAATGTCGTTGTTGACATTATAATAACAAAGCTATTACTCCCCCTGAGGAAGATAGGTAGATATTCAATCCACACGTCTTTGTTATACCAATTCATATGACATGTTACTCCCCCTTAGTCCGTGCTTTCACTCTTTCATTAGATAAACATTCAAGCACCAATGTTCTTTTCCTTAGCGATACCAATCAATATAAAATCAATGACAATATCACCTGTTTACTCCATATATTTCTCCCCCTTTTTGTCACAAAAATGACAAAGAAACGAAAAAATAAAGGACAACACGAAAAGAATCTTACAAATCTCAAAAATAGACTTGCAAACCTGTAGAGTTAGGAACGAGGGTTCCACACATCATGTTCTGATAACCACTATCAAAACCGAAACTACAAGTAGTTTTATTTTGATATGTTATCAAGGAAACAATTGTCCGAAACAATTTTTCCAATTTAGTTTAGCAAACCAAAAATCAACTAAGCACTTTAGTCCCTTTGCTAAACCGATTGTTCAAAAACAACCGCTTAATTCGATAAGACCAAAATAAAGATAAACTCTATTTTTCTCATCAGGTTCTAATTATCCATTAACTTAGACCTTTCACTTTTAAACAAGACAAGTACTAGGTTAGTGAACTAGCATTTCTTGTTAAGGCATTCGATTAGACTTGAATAACCGAAACCTCACTTTGATAAGTCTAACTAAGATCAGAATTAACTTAGTTTCTCTTATCCGGAATCGAATTGGACTAAACAACTCATCCCGTACAATTATTATTTCGTTAAGCCATAAATAATTCATACAAACCAAAATAATCAACTTGCATAATTATTCACCTCAACCGGAAGCAATTGAAACAACATAGAAATTAAAAGCATCGTAATTGCACCGAAATTTTGTAAGCCTAAACAATTGATACCATACAAAAGCAAGATAACAATAGTTTTTCTTAACCGGAACCAATTGAATCACACACAACATCAATTGTACCGAAATTTTGTAAGCCTAAGCAATTGATACCACACAATAAAGCAAGATAATAATAATTTTCTTAACCGGAATCAATTGAATCACACATCCACACACACATCATGGAATAAACATCAATTGTACCAAAATTTTGTTAAGCAAAAACAACAATATATATAATATAAACTCAGGCTTTTCTTAAACAAGAAAACAATTAACTAACAAGATTGTTACCCCAAATTTCGCATCCACTTCTCCAATATGTTTGCATCTTCGTCCAGGGAGAATTGATATCGAAATATCATCACGTTATTGTCATCCTTATGCATAAACAAAAGAATAACAACAACCCTCAACCTTTACCAGATAAAGGTTGAAAACCGGTTTTAAAAATTGCAACTAAGAGTTGAAAACCGTCGAAACACATATGCTTTTATGCTAAACCAAAAAACCGATTCAACATATTGTGACTTTTTCACATATTGTTTCTACCAGAACCCCTCATGATTCTTTGATAAATCCTACCAACATGGGCTAGAACTTAATCCTGCTAAACCAAAAAGTCACCCAAACCATAAGGGTTCACAATATATGAGATCGAATATTAAGGTAGTAAAACCGAAATCAAACATCCCATAAACATACATAGCAATAAGATAAAAGCATTTAAGCACATGCTATGTAAACTGAAACTATCACAAGAAAAATTACCAATCAAATAATTTTATTCATAATAGTTTTATTCATAATAGACCAATACAATCAATGAAAGAAATCAAAAATTGATGTCTATTATTCTAGATTAAGTAATACAGCAAATAACTTAATCTCTAGTGGTGCTCTTGTTGTTCACTGAGGTATCTCCAGTGTTCAAACTTTTAAAGCATGTCTCAAGAGACTTGTCCGCAACCACTTCTTGTTTTTCAAGTTCTTCAATTAGAACTTTGAGCTCAGCAAGAATTCCTCTTGTTCCTTAATACTTCTCTTTTACCCAATCTTGATGTCGAATAGTCATAGCAAGATTGGTTTCCAGTTCGTCAAAACCTTGGATATATTGAGACATACTATCGAAGCGAATCCATTGGATTTTGGTTGGATCTTGTTTGTTGTAAGCTAACAGACATGATTCATCTTCTGATCCAACAAAACTATCAGAATCATAATCAGACATGATGTTTGATATGCCCTTTTTATTCCTCTCTGTATTGATTCCTTGACAATCCTTAACCTTTTAAGCTTCCTCCTTATTAGCCTTAGAGACACTGCGAGTTATTGGAGGCATGCTTGCTCATATATATATATATATATGACTGAACATGGTATTAGAATACCGGAAAGAAATTTCCTCCTTTTAAAGGAGACAACTTTCGGACCAAAATATCTTTGGAAAAACCGAAAATATAAGAATATATTTCATTTCCTTAGTCCGAAATTCTCAAGTTGGAAGGATTTTTAAAAATCCAAAAATTCCAAATAACACCTATTTTTGGAAAATCATGTTAAACATGAACATTTCTAGATTACCATGGATTCGTAGAAACCAATATATTGTCACATAATTTTTTCTGATACATAACTACACAACACGATTATGCTCCTGTTTTATTGTGCCTTTCCCATCCAAGATTATGAGCACAAAAGGATGAGAGAGCACAACTTTTGATACAACTATGTTGTATAGGAGTAAGCTTTTTCCAGCTTACAGTGAATATCAGAAACATAGTTCATGTTTCTTTTAGAGAATTTCTTCCCAAAATATTTTCTCCCAAGACGATGATCTTTTCTAACTAGAGAGATATGATCATGTAGAGAAACAATACTAATGTGAGAACTCTCAGAGAATAAATCTCTCTTAATTCTTTCAATGAGATTTCCATAAGATTTTCTCATTCTAAGGACTTCCTTATTTTTCACATTAGTATGATCATCTAAAACAACTTGTAGGATCAGAATATCGCAACACCAACACCTCTGCGAAATTCATAAACGTTACGTAGCGAAGGCGTCGCACACGAGTAAAATAAGTGACACAATGGATGACGACAGCCAGAACACGAGAAAGGTGTGGAGACCTAGCGAGATCTAGGGGTGTCGCGAGATTATGCATTTGTACACTTGCGACACTTCGCAAATCGTTCCCGAAAATAAAGGACAGCTTAGCTGTCATCCATTATGTAATACCCTATATAAAGAGCCGAACAGGCCTAGTGGAAGGAGGGATATTTTTCGAGTGTTGGGCAAGTCATTAAGAGAGATAAAGTGTATAGTGATTGTAATTTCTTTAGCTCTTTTCCATTTTATCTTGTAAACATTCAAGAAGTTAATCAATTGTACATCTTAAATGTCTTGATTGTGTGGATTCTTGTGAGGGGTGTAGTGTAGGATTTCCTGCAACTATATATTGGCGCTAGAAACAGGGAAACTGAAGATTAGAGATTGGATATTGTCATTAAAATTGTTCAAATCAGGAGTATGATGGATAAATTGGTTAAAATGGAGAAAGCCAGAATCAAGGAGAGTAATGGAGAATTGGAATGTAATATGATTACAAAGACGGTGATTAATAAATTTCATGAAAGTATCAGAGGGAGAATACACAAAAGAGATTTTGAAGGAAAGAAAATTGTAACAACAGAGAAGGCGTCACCCTTGAAAGAATGGGAAAAACAGAAGATTACGTTTACATCAACAGAGATATCAAGAGAGAATTTAAATCACATCTCCACTAGTGATTACGATAAGCGCAAGCAAGAAGAAGGAGAACCAACAAAAACGGTGGAAGAATGGGCAATAAATAGAACTTTGGTGGACACGGGAGTTTAGTGAATATAATGTTTTATCATGCTTATAAAGAATTGGGGTACAAAAATGAAGAAATGATTTCCTCAACATATCATATCCATGGTTTCGGCAAATCTATAACAAAACCTAAAGGGGAAATAAAAATGTGAATTCTGTTGGGAGAAATTGAAACACAAGTGACGTTATGTGTAGTGGATATGAAATCGCCATACAACATGTTTTTTGGAAGACCATGGGTACATGCAATAAAAGTCAGTAGCCTCGACATTTCATCAATGTGTCAAATTTCCTATGCCGAGTGGGATTGGCAAAATCAGGGGAGATACCGATAAGGGAAGGATATATCATCAAATCGAGGTAAAACATTATGAAGAACAGGTGAAGAGGCGAAAAAATCGCAAAAAGATGGAAGAAGCAACAAATAAAAAAATCGCAGATATACTGAAGAAGAAGTTACAAGGACATAATAGGGCATGGTGTGAACAAGTGCATAATGCAGTATGGGATTACAATACAACCAGGCGAGAAGCTACAGGAATGTCACCCTTTTGCTTAACATATGGAGTTGAAGCTGTACTTCCGACAGAAGTTATTATTCCAACAACAAAGAAAGAAGCTTGGGAGAAAAATCTTAGTGCGGGTAATATTTTGATCAAGTTAGATGAATTAGAAGAAAAAAGAGAAAGAGCACTACAAAGATATGGAGAATTACCAAGCAAGATTAGCGAGAGAATATAACAAACGTGTCAAGACACGCAAATTTCAACCAGGCGATTTGGTGTTGAGAGAAACACCAGTATATTAGCGAGAAAGTGGTGGCAAGTTGGCGAAAAAATGGGATGGACCTTATATCATCAAGGAGATAGTCGGAACAGGGGCATATAGATTAATGGATCCTGAGGGCAAAGATGTGGGCCACAGATTGGATAGACCGTGGAATAGATTATACTTGAAGAAATATTACCCGTAGAAGATTGTGGGAAAACAATAGACTGCGAAGTAATGTATGGTTGAAGCGAAATGAACTTATATGAAAATATTGCGAAAGAATCATTGCGAAATTGCACGAAATAAAGAAACAACATGCGAAGATCTCGCAAAGAAAATAACAAGAGACAACCAAATAATAATGACATATCAGAATAGGACGAACCTGCTATGGCGTACACCCTAGTTCGCGAATCAAAATTTCGTAAGAGGCAAATGTAAGACCTAAAGTACGTCATAAAAGGGGGTATCTGTTAACATGGCTCGGGGAAAAGGTTACACCGCCCCGGAACTCGGGTCATGGAGATTTGGGGTCAATAAAGCCCATCCGGAGAGATACCTTGGATTTCCAACTATATATAAGGTTATACCCCGGTTGGATGACCGAGGGTCTCTTCTAAGGAGTCGCGTATGATCAAGGCGCCGAGGTACACGGTTGAGCCAAGAGTGCACAGGGCATTTGAAGTGTCTCGGCCATTCTTGGCAAGTCTTGGCATATGTTGCACTCGGCCGAAGAAAACTCCACTTAGGGTGCAGTCTCGTAACCATAAGCCCTATAGGTAAAAGGGATAAGAGGCTGATAAAACAGCTGGTTGTTGTTAAGACCGGATGGGAGGAGCTAGTCTTGTATGGCCGATGTACGCCTCCTTGAAGGGGCAACCAGGGAGATGATAAGGGCGGCACCCTCCATTAGGGAGTGATAAGTGTCTTAAGACGCAAATGTCATGAGGCTTTATTTTCGCAAGAAAATTTAGGCTTGTCATATTTGTGCGATGATCCGAAGAGGCAATAATACAAAAACAAAGATAAGACGAAATCAATGGGTCAGTACATGAAAGTGTAAGGACGTCCTGCGATTTCGTCGCAAGACGGCAATGTCATGGGGCTTTATTCTCGCAAGAAAATTTAGGCCTGTCATATTGTCACAATAAAATTATCCTGCAGAGGCAATAATACTAAGAAATGATAAGACAAAATCAATGGGTCTTTACATGAAAGTGTAAAGACGTCCTGCGATTTTGTCGCAATAACAAGAGATGGCACAGTTAGACCTTTAACTAGGAAGGCAAAATAAGACCATATGACAAAATATTTATAAAAATTAACTATTATTTATGCAGGTCATTCATCGCAAAGAAGAAAGTAAGAGACAATATGAGAATTGTTCAATAAAAAACATAATATTTCTTACAAAAGAGTGCACTTCAGAAGGAAATAAAAAAAAAACATCATATGCAAAAAGTTATGAAGGTCAAGAAACTAAAGGAAATGAAATTACAAAACAAGTTCATTTCTCAACATTAATTCTTTCATCTTCAACAATTTTATCGGCTTCACCAAGCTTCCACACTTTCGCCGGTTGTTGCATTCCCGCTTAACCCCTTCACCCGGATTATTATTGACAACTTCATTGTTTGATGGGATCACCTTTTTATTATCGAGATCTTCGCCGCTTTTTTATTCATAGTCACTATCAGGAGAATTAGGAATTTCATCATCCTCAACTTCCAGAGGTTCGACAGATACATGGTCAAGAGATTTGGACAATAAGACATCATTCAAAAGAACTTCAGCTTTGAGATGAAACTGGCGAAGAATTTCCCTATGATGATTTCTACTCTGGATGTCTTTGGAGTAACAAAGGTAATCAAATCTTCTTTCGGCCCGATCGCGAGAACGAGCGAGAGTAGTGGCAAGAATCGCATTTTCTTTGCGAATCTTGGCATAGCTAGCCTCCAAAGTAGAAAGGAGGAACGAAGATCTTTCTCAGATTCTGCAAAAAATGAAGAACAATAGAGTTATACAAATAAAGAATTCGCAAAAAAAAGGATATCATAAGAAAATTAGACAAACAAAAAACGGATGAGGCAGTCAAATTTTATGACTACCTTCCTTTTGCGAGATAAGATGTTGGGTCAAAGCCAAGCAAGTACTCTCCAAATGATCCATGGCACTATCAAAATTATCTTTAACCAGACCTTTTAATCGAGAAAGCAAACTTTTTCGTTAGAAACAAGTAAGGTATTCTCCTTAGCAAGGAGGAGTAGGATTCTTTTAACTTGGAATATTGATCCTTGAGTTGGCTTGTTTTCACACTTAAAGTTATTCTACCTCGAATAAGCTTATCCCTCTCGCGTGACTTCTTTGAGTTTACTTCTCGTGACAGAGAGATTGTTCTTGTTCATTACATAGTTTTTGACAGACATCAAGTCATTGCGAAGAAATCGCCACCTTGTTTAACAAAACTCGCTTCTCTTGAGATAGAGTTCCATTCTCATCTGATAAGGTTTCCAACTCCAAATTAGATTTAGCCAAAGAATAAGAGAGATGATACAATTCATTACTTAATGACTCTTGCTTCTGAACTAAGTGAGCATTCTCTTTGGCAAGGTTATCTATTTGATCAACAGAGTATGTATGAAGATTATCTAATTGGTTATATTGCTCCATACAAACATCTCTATCCATTCGAGTTTCTTCGGCAACAGATTCCAACTGATATATCTCCATTTTTCGCTTCTGGTTTAAAGCTTGAAAGGCGAACAAGGTCTTAAAAAAAAAAAAAAAAAAGGGGAGGGGAAGTAATACCTTTTAATTCTTCATTCTTCTTGCGAAGATTATCACGATCCAAGGAAAGATTTTGAAGCTTCTGATTTTCAAGATGGAGAGTTTCACACTTCACAGCCATGTCTTGAAGATTATTCTCCAAAACTTTAACTTCCTGTTCTAAAGACATTTGCGACATCTTGTCAGAACTAAAGTATTTACTCAAAGACTCGCAAACACTAGACTTGATGGGATCAGGTCTTCTTGGCGTCATTCATTATATCTGATAAAACTTTGAAAGCTACATCCATTCCCTCCAGGTTTTCTTTAGTAAGAGGAATAGACTCGAAGAAGAGGTAATGATGACGAGAAGAGGGAGAGTTGAATCATCTTTGGTCATAGGAATGTCATGAGAAGAGGAAACCCGCTGAAGGTCAATGCTTGGGGGTGAGGCAGAAGCATTGATAATAGAAGAAGAGAAGGGTTCATCTTAAGGGACTTCATTTATGGAAAACTCAGGTATAGGAGGAAAATCGGCAGCGACATTTTCAGAGATAACCAAAGTAGAATTATCTTGCGAAGATATCGCAGGAGGTGTTGGTTTATCCTACGAAGATATCGCAGAAAGTATTGGTTTATCTTGCGAAGATATCACAGGAGGTGTTGGTTTATCTTGCGAAGATATCGCAGGAGGAGTTATGAGCTTGAATACAGGAAAGGAAACTGAAGATTCAACATTTTTAGAACGGCGAGGTTTCTTGGGGGATCTATCAATATTTTTGTCATCATGCGAATCACAAGTCAAATAAGAAACAGAGGCAACAATATTGTTATTAGAAGAATAAGTGTTTGTTAATACCTTGCTATTCGCAGGCTTCCTTTTAGTAACATCGACTTTTGGTTGCGAGCCCACGGGAACATTAGGGTTTAGAACTGTGAACTTGGTGATAGATTTATTCTTACTGAAACAAAACAAAACGGGAATCATTAGAAAAGGAATAATAGTAGGATAAAACAATTTCGATAGAAGAGATCAATCACAAAAAGATCAATTTTGGCAAAATTAACAAACCTTGATGGCTCCATAGAAACAATAGCAGAAAGATGATGAGAACAGTAGCAGAGAGACAATAGCAGGTAGACGATGAAGAATTGCAGAATGAAAAATAGCAGTAAAAAGTTGCAGACGATGAAGAAGATGAAATAAAATAAAGGAAACATCCTCATGGAGAATTTCTCCTTAAATAGACAAGAAAAAAGTGACCGGTTAACATTAAATGTACCGGTAAAAAGGGGAGATTTTGACACGTGTAGGCAGTTACACCTAATTCACGGAATCCTGGCGGTAGATTGATGGAAAGAAATGAACAGTTGCGGTAGTTTGAAAATAATAATTCTCATGACATTCTCTTCTTCGCAGAGAAGACATGAGAAGAGGCAAGATGTAGGATCAGAATATCGCAACACCAACACCTCTGCGAAATTCATAAACGTTACGTAGCGAAGGCGTCTGAGGCAGAGTAAAATAAGTGACACAATGGATGACGACAGCCAGAACACGAGAAAGGTGTGAAGACCTAGCGAGATCTAGGGGTGTCGCGAGATTATGCATTTGTACACTTGCGACACTTCGCAAATCGTTCCCGAAAATAAAAGATATCTTAGCTGTCATCCATTATGTAATACCCTATATAAAGAGCCGAACAGGCCTAGTGGAAGGAGGGATCTTTTTCGAGTGTTGGGAAAGTCATTAAGAGAGAGAAAGTTTATAGTGATTGTAATTTCTTTAGCTCTTTTCCATTTTATCTTGTAAACATTCAAGAAGTTAATCAATTGTACATCTTAAAATGGCTTGATTGTGTGGATTCTTGTGAGGGGTTTAGTGTAGGATTTCCTGCAACTACACAACTATCGGAAATTCCTAATTATTTCTTTTGGCAGAGATTCGCTCTTTCCCTTCCTTATGAAGTCTTTCCTCATCAAAACCAGAATTTTTTCGATATGGGTGCGCAGGAACCTTTTTCTAGAAGCGATTATCAACTCTTTCCTCTGACTCCTTTGAGTTGATCTTATCGGGATGTGGTATAATATGTCTTTCTACTGAGGAATGATCTTTCAGTTTTTTAAGACAAGAAACTTCCTTCAAAAAATTTACCACTATATGGTATAAGTTTCCTGTCAAGTGACTGAAAATTGTATTCCTTACATTCACCACGGAATCGGTTCAAAGTTTCATTTGTACAAGATTTCGTTAGATCATCAGTAGATCTAGAAGCTGGTTTCTCATCCTCTTCTAACTTGATGTAGTTAGGCAATATACCATCATCTTAATCTGTTTCAGATGTGATTAAACTGGTTTTATCACAGTCTGTAAAAGTTGAGCAAGGACTTTTAGTTTCTTCAGCAGAAGAAATCACAACATCATCATTAGTCTGAATCATAGGACGTGTCTCTTTATCTGTAAGAGATTTACCAAGAGCCTCTAGTTTGACAGCGAGATCCATTTTCTCTTTGGCTAGACAATTCAGTTGAATGTCTTTTTCTCTGATCTCATGTTTAAGAAGATTTGACTCTGTCTTTAAAATAAATACTTTAGAAGACAGAGATTGTATAGGCTTTAGGAGTTTTACCAACTCTTTATCAGCATCTTCTCTTTCATCGGAGATAAAAATAGATGTTTTCGTAACTCTAGGGTCATGAGTCAACGAAGTAGTAACATCTTCAACTTTTGAGTATTCGAGACTCTTGCATAACGTTAACTGAATCAGACATTAGATTAAATTCTTATAGGTTGGATCGCACACGTTATTGTTAGATCTTTTCGTGTTCGCATGCTTTTCTCCAAAAGTGATACCAATTGAAAAGCGAGGGTACCCGAATATACCTCAAGCTAAAACTTTTCCTACCTATAAGTCTTTTCTCCAAAAGTGATTGTCAATGGACAGATTCGAGACAATACAACTAATCGGTTCACACTTCGTGTGATCGTCTATAGATACGAGATCGATACAATACAACAACGAAGTATGTTTACTTGATACAAAGGTTCGGACTTAACCAAACACAATAGGATTGCTTATCAAGTAAATAGGAATTAACGTTTGTGCGATTTACTTTAATTATAATAAAACAATTATAATGCGGAAATATAAAGTAAATCACACAAACAAGATTTTGTTAACAAGGAAACCGCAAATGCAGAAAAACCCCGGGACCTTGTCCAGAATTGAATACTCTCAGGATTAAGCCTCTACACAAAATTACACCTAACTTCGTATAGTTGAGACCAAGAAACTAAACCTATAGTTCACCTAGTTCCGTATGTATTCCCACGCCTCCAACTTATAAATAAGTCACGTACTTGGAACAATTCCTTTGGTTCATATTCCAAACAGTAAATGAACAACAAATTTGTTTGGTATCAACTCTATTCAACCAAGTGATATGAGTCGGACAAAGGCTCTTCCATTTATCTTAACATAAACTCTTTCGTCAGGTCCTTAGATCTATCTTATGTTCAATCACCGAAGTAATCATTTAAGATTAAGCCAACAACACTCTTAATCCAAAGAATTGTGTTGATGCCGATCTACTCAATTAATCAATCCAATCTACCACAAGGATAAACCGATTATTAATTGGATCCTCTTTTACCGAAAAAATTATTGTGCACACCAAAGATTATAAAACCCAAGTCAGATCTTCAATATATTCTTTGTCTTCAAATCTTCTTAAATCTTCAATAAAAACCTGCACACAATCACTTGAATCTCTTGTGATCAATCACGCACAGAACGGAGTCTGTTAACAATAGATTATCACAAGATCGTCTTTAGCACTCACAACGGTCTAAAGATCCCCTGTCGAAACTACGAACTAGTTTGAGTGAATCTTATATCAGAAGATAAGATTCTCAAGAATAAACAAACTAGGTGCAATCATATTTCAACCACCGTTAGTCAATCAAATCAATCGAAAACAAAAGATAAACCGCAATTATCTAGTGTCCCACCAACGGTACATGCTAGAGCTTCTCAATCCCAAATAAGACTTTAAACTGAGCGGCCGTAAGAGATTTCGCCAAATTAGGTTACTCTCCTCTCTGAATAGGCGGCTACACCAGTAACAACAACAAAAGAGGAAGTTTGTTGTTACGAAGGATGAGTTTGCTAGAAAGGCAAAGTTCAAGTATTTATAGACAAGGAAGTTTGGACACCAAGGAATTTCCAAAACCGAAAATATTCTCAAGATATTCATTAAAGCACAGATTCGGTTTTCATAATTCCTGGAAATGCTCTGTCCAAAAATAATGATCAAAATCTCTCGGAAAATATAATTAATAAATGCACATTACTAATTCTGGAATTTCCCTACAAAATGAAATTAATAACCTTCATTAAAATATTCTTAACTTACTTATGTTTCGATCCTGGGATTCTCTTCCCTTAGCCGTTAAGGAATATCTTTGAACAATTAAAGAAATAAACATTTACATCACGTGTTCAAAGTTTGTCGACATCCTTACTTTGTAAGTTCTCTTTCACACTTACAACCTTCAAACCGATTTGCCACACTTCCAAACAAGTTGAGAATTAGTTCATCTGACTTTCAAGAACTATGTGATTGATCAAACCAACATTCAATCACAATCATGGGTTTAACAGTTCTACCAAAACAAGTTTCAGTTCTACCTCCATGTGAGTATTATGCATAGTCACACTAGCTTTCCAAAATTCGGTTGACTAGGTACTAGGATCGGTTCCCCATATATATATATGGTATCCAACTTATATGTGTTGCACATGTCCATAGGATCGGTTCCCCTTTGCCTAAAAACGTGTTGCACATGTCCATAGGATCGGTTCCCCTTTCTTCTATAACCTTGCTGCACCCCATACAAGGATCAGTTCCCCTTTGTGATGTACTTCACCTCTTACTAGGATCGGTTCCCCTTTCCCATATTTTGTCAGACAAAACAGAAACCATATCATACCATCTTAGGTGATTACTTAAGATCGATTTCACTAATAAAAGTCATACCAATACATAAGTCAGGCCTTTGTGAATAGTTCTACCAAGAACACAAACAAGTTGTGAGCGGTTATACTCAATCACACATATTGGTTGTTCATAAGATATGCAATGAATAACAAAACCAATAACACCTGACAATTTCCTTTTCGGTTCACAAACAAGTTTATGAACTTACTTCCTTAGAATACATGTAAACATTGTTCCCTAGGATGAAATCCTCACCTCATACCCATACATAATCACAATAGCATTCAAATGATTATGGCGATGTCTTATCTACAAAGTTTAATGGTTAAGCAATAAACCTCGTATTGTATTCCTTAATACTATGTCTATCTAGAGTTCAAATATGCTTCGCAGTTATGTTTTCAATATGCACGACTTGAAAGATACGTTAGGGAATGAAACATTTCAAGTGAAATATCACTAACCTCAAGTGGAAGGATGATTGTTGTCATTGTAGCTCATTGCTTCTTCACATCTTTAAGAATTCGCAATACTTTTAATGTCTCATATCCTAATACTTTCAATCTAACCTATACGAAGATGACTCTAGTACATAATCAAGCGACTCTTAACATGAGCTTTGATTCACTAAAATATGACAACCAAACTTGACATACCAACACTTGGTGGGTTCAACCAAGCCATGCTCTAACATTTATGCTTATTAAGGATGGCACTAACCAATCTAAGTGGATGGAAGCATCTTGGTTGTAGGGGTTGAGGAACCAATATGATTAGATGAAAACATCTAAAGAGTCTATTCATAAAAGCACAGAGCTCATGTGTTAGAAATAACATGGTAGTTTCGCCATATCTCGTTGAGTCCTTTTCACTTATGTTTTTATTTTGTTTTCTTTTTAAAATATGTTTCTCTAAGTGATTAGGTGGGGCTCACGATTCAAGTTGTTACCACTGCTAGGGTGAAATAGAGTGATTGAGATACCAAAAGAAGAAAAAAATTGAAAAAGAAAAAGTTGCCCCATGCTATGGGTTTTTTGAAAACTATTCCCATTGAAGGACTCAATCAAAATACGGGGCCGAGGCAGTTTAGAGCTGTACTTCAATATAGGTTGGGTATCCCTATTTTCCTGGAAGGTAGCTCTTGCCCTTGTTGTAATCGCGATATGGAAATTTTTGGTGATCATGCCATCCATTGTGCTAATGAGGTTGGTCCGAAATTTCGACATGATTTAGTTCGGGACGTAGTTATGGATATTTGCTACAAGTCAGGAGTTACGGCAAGGAAGGAGGTTTCCTTAGTGTGGTTATCAGATGGCAATGATGCACGACCAGCTGATATATATGTGTATAACTGGGAGAACGGACGTGATACATGTTACGATATCACTGGTATTTCCCCCTTTACCGGTGATGGGCATAGGAGTTTTGTTCCGGGTCGGGCCATCTCCGCAGCTACTACCCGCAAGAATACCAAATACTTGGAAAAATGTTTATCTCATGGCTATAACTTTGGAGGTTTAGCTTTCTCTACATTAAGTGAACTAGGAGAAGAGTTTGTTGTTTTTTTGAATAGATTGAGGAATTGTATGGCCAATTATGATGCTAACTATAAGATTGGCCGTTTTCTCTTTCATAGGGTAGGATTAGCTATCCAAAAAGGTGTTGGGGAGCAAATTGTTGCTAGGCTGCCATCCAACTCATTTTAAATTTGTTTTTTTTACTTCGTTTGCTTCTTTTTTCTTTGTGCATTTTTGGGCCTCCTTTTAAAAAAAAAATAGAAAAAAAAAAAGAGACCAGACCATTAGACCAACCGAAATAAATTCAATAAAATCGACCACTGATTCCCTTGTATAAGCCAGCTGTGTTGATCTAGAGTTAGGATTATCGACCACTGGTTCCCTTGTATATGCCGTTGTGTTGATATTAGTCGACCAAATATCTCAGTCCATTAGGATAGGTTCATTTTCATAAAGGGCCTTTAGACAGATATGAGAAAACTGTTCACCTAGTCAACATCAAAACCATCTATGTTTTTCTATATCCATCTCTTAATCTATCCATGTGACTTGTTAACTCCAAATATTGATGTCCGTAGTGCGACTATTTGAGTAGAGCTCCGTCACTTATATATGAATTTTAGTATGCTTGAGTGCAAACTCGTGTACAACAATTGGAATTTCGCATCAGGGTACTTCCTCCTGTAGTCAATAAGTATGCCAACCAAGGAGATTCTTTAGTGCCTTCCAAGGTTCTGCGTAGATAGCTAGGGTCTGGAGTAAAGGTTTTGTGGGTGTATCTCTTGTAAACCCTCCCGAAACTATAACTCGGCCACTAGGTCCACCTAGGGATTTAAAGGCTTGTTGCACATGCTAAGTGCAATCGCGATGCCTGCGACAGTGAGTTAGGATTTTATTTTATTAGACTTGCTCGAGAACTAGCAAATAATAAGTTTGGGGGTATTTGATAGACGCATTTATGAGTCTATTTTGATCTCAGTTATGTATATTGTTAGTGCTCGATTTTGTACTTATTTGGTTATTTTATGTCTTTGTAGGTATTTTTGGAGAAATAAACATGTGTGGAAAATTTGGCTCGAAAAGTGGTATTTGCGCTCGTGGGAGAAAATCACTAAAAGCACCCCTCATTTGGATAACCGTCTTCACCGGTCAACGGTCCATTGACCGTCATTGAGGGTCATTGATGTGGGTCAGGAAAGCCCCATTCTCCACTAGTGATGCTAACCCTGTTTGAACATAACATGCCCAAACCAACTCTTTCCCGTGAGAATCCCCGTGAAAATCTCGTCAAAATATGTCACAGAAGTAACGCAGGTGAAAGCTGCACTTTGCCGCCAAAAATTTATTTCAAAGGATGAGGATGGTGTCCCCTAACCAACTGACGGGTGCCTTTAACACTTGGAGTGTTCTGGGGTGTAAATAACAAGTCGGTGCCCCTTAGTAGTTGAGGTGCCCCTTCATAGTTATAAAAAAAAAAATCGGAGCACAAATTAAAGGGTTAAAAACGGTCGTTCTACAAGTTATTTAACTACGGTTATGGGTCATCAACTCATACAACGACCGCTAGACTCAGCTGAATCAGTGCTGGCGGGAAATCTAACTCGGTTCCCCCCCTTTTCTACCTCATTATCAATGATGTTATATATATCTCCTCCACCTCCCCTCTCTCTCTATCAGTTCATTTACAGAGAAACTCTCTCTCTCCATAACCAGACCAAACTCCCCTCTCACTGAACTCTACCATTGAGAACCTATTAACCTAAACATCACTAAGATTTACCTTTTACATCTCTTAATTAGCAAAATCACCAGGTACATGTACAGCTAGGGTTTTTGATTTAAGTTCTCTATTTATTATGTTTTTCTTTTACTCGATTTTCTTCATGGGGTTTTAATGATTATTGTTTTGTTTGTTGATTTCAGGTAAATCTCAAAAGCTTTAGTTGTTTGATTAGAAAATTCATCAAGAACAGGTACAGTTAGGGTTTTGGATTTAAGGTTTATTTTCTTTTTCTTTTACTGATCAATTATCTTCATGGGTTTTAATGATTATTTTTTTGTTTATTGATTTCAGGTAAATCTCAAGATCTTTAGTCGTTTGAATAGAAAAATCATCAAGAACATGTACAGTTAGGGTTTGGATTTAAGTTTTATTTTATTTTTTATTTTTACTGGTCGATTTTGTTCATGGGTTTTAACGATTATTGTTTTGTTTGTTGATTTCAGGTAAATCTCTAGAGATTTAGTTGTTTGATTACCAAAATCATCAGGTATATCTAATTTTATTTGATTTGGATGATAGTTCTTTAGTTTATGAGTTTCAATCTAGTTTGTGGATCGTATGTTAGGGTTAGTTAAGTTATGTTGTTGATTTGACTGGTGGGTTATGTTCTATTTTTTTTTGTCGCTGAAAAGAATCATGTTTAGGGTTTTATAAGCATGTGGATTTATGACTTGAATGATTTCTGATTGGGATATTTTTATGTACAAGCATGCGGTTAGGTTTATAATTTTATTTATGAGTTTAGTTACCGAAATTGAATAAGTAATTGATTGTATTAGTGATTACAACATGATTTAGAATCCAGCAAGTATACCACTGGATTTAGAATGATATCTAGTTAGGTATTTGTATTGTAGTTAATTTTTCATATTGATTTTATTTTAGGAAACTATGCCGAGACTTCCTGTTCCAAGTAGCAGCCGATCTCGGTCTGCAAGTATTAGGTCAGCAAGTACTATGTCTGCAAGTACTACTCCTAGGTCAAGTACAACTACATGAACGAGGGCTTTGCTCAAGGTTCTCCATCAACTGATGGTAGTCACGCTGCTGCAAGTCCAAGTGAAGGGAGTACATGTGTGTCTTCGTCAGATGGTGATAATTCTCCAGACCATGTTAATGGGAATCAAGATGGGGGAGATGTATTGCATGAGGCTTTTCATCAAGCAAACAGTGAAGCTGACAATACCGAGGAAAGTAGGATTAATGGTAACACACAACATTGTATTTAAGTTTCCTTTGTCATATATATATATGTATATGTGCTATCAAGTTACCTTTTAATTTGTTTTTGTTTTCTGCAGATGATCATCTTTTGGAAATAAAATTCAATTCAATAGGACAACCAATTGAAGATGGTTCTAAGAAATATTCCACCAGAGTTGGAGTGATAGCCAGCAGTATTGTCCTACCATGTATTGAGGATTGGAGGTCTGTTAATTGGGCTCTTAAGGAAGAAATCTGGAGAGCCATCAAGAATGAGTACAGGGTACCTGAAGTTTTCAAGTCCAAGGCTCTAAGGATGGCAAACAAATCTTGGAAGAATAGGAAGACTATTTTAAGGAAATGGTGTGACCAATTTGACACTGTTGCTGAGAGATTGAACAATAGACCAGAAGGTGTGAAGAGAGATGATTGGGAGAAATTTGTGAAATTGCATAATTCATAAGATGATCAGAAACTAAGGGAGATAGGTAAGGAATCAAGGAAGCTTCTGAAAGCTTTGCATACTACTGGGAGGGACGACATTGCACGTCGTCGACATGTCATGGAACAACAAAGTCCTACCGGTAGTGTGATGAGAACTGTTGTATACCTGGAAACACATGTTTACCAAGATATTCCTGAAGAACACCTTGAATTAATGGACCCTAATTGTTATGAAATAAAGTGCAGAGAATATGTTGTGAGTTCATCTTTCACTGTTGGTTTTAGATTGGCTGCATATATTTTTGTCTTTGTTGCTTTTTATAATTTGTTTTCTACTTATACATATAATCTTGTGTACATTACAGGAAAAGGTAAGAGTGTTGAATGAAATGGAGCAGTATAGAGAGGAAACCCATTTGGACAGAGATGCGGTTGCCAATGGGTGCACATGAACTTGTATTGTTGTTTGCAAAAAAAGAAAACCTTGTTAGTTAATAGCTAACTGATTTTGATTGCATCTTCGTAGGTGTTTGGAGTTGATGATAGGGGTTGTTGATAGACACATTTTTGTGTCTAATTTGTCTCGGTTCTATATATTGATAGTGCTCGTTTTTGTACTTATTATGGTGTTTTATGCGTGTGTAGGTATTTTTGGCCAATAAACATTTTTGGAAAAATAAGCTCGAAAAGTTGCGCACGGAAGACACTTGCTATTTGGACCCCTGAAATGGATAAGGGGTATCCAGTTTATAAGGGGTAACCCTCAGGGAAGCTACTATTCGCACCCCACCATAGGATAAGGGGCACACCATCTTCTCCGTTTGAAAACCAGTTTTGGCGGGAAACTATACACAGCGTCAGGCAGAATTTTGGATCGAGTTTTCAGCGGATTTAGAGATTCAATCGCAGCTTTTTGGTGGACTGGACCTGTTAGAGCCTAACAGGCTTGGTACAAGAGTTTGTATCGATCAACTTGGGCTGCATGATCGTGATGGAGCGAAACAGGGAGAAGAAAAAAAGTACGGGTTTCGGTTGGGATAAAATTGGAAGATTCGTGGAAGATAATTCCCGTGATGATTCGTATCTATCAAATATAGAAGTTGGAGTAATTTAGGAAAGATTTTACACCAGAATCAGCGTAAGAAGATTCGCAGAGAAGAAAATTCAGGCCTTGCCGAAGAAGAAAAAGAGATATTCTCGAGATTTAATCGAGTTATAATAGACCCGTGGGCTATAAATAGGTTTCGAGAGGTCTATCGTGGGTTACGAACACTTTGGGAAGGTTTAGAAGAGAACAGGAGGCTGAAATCACTAGTTGAACATCTTCTTCTGCTGCTGCAAAAACTAAGAACACGAAGAACAATAGACCTTCAAAGACAGTCGTTTTACGGGTCTTAGATTCAGCGACAATTCAACAAAGGCATAAGACAGGTCTACCGAATTGGTCCTTTGTGACTTCTTTGTAACGCCATTATAAGCGTTGCAAACGATCTGCTTTATTGTTTTTTATCCTTTTAATCATCTTTTGAGCCATAAACACATATTTTGAGATCATGATTAATATGAGGAGATAAACCCCATTGCTGAGGCGATATAGGAAGCTATTTTTCCAACAAAAAGTGGTATATTCTGTTTTATCTTTTTATTTGCAATTATTTTATGATTATTTTGCCTTGATTGAAAATTGTTTGAATGATTCTTGTTAAGCAATTGTGATTTCTTTTGATAGAGCATGCTTGGACCTAGGTTTTTGATGTTCTATACTTCGGATTTACACTTGTTATTTTGAGAATCTACTTGTTGCAATAGTTTAGAATCAAATTGAACGAGAAAATTGCATGAATATAAATATTGGATTAAATCACTTTGAACTTGGAAAATAGTGGAATCTTAGCCTCAGTGTTCTTTTAATATTGATATCAACTTTGTCAGTGTTTGCTATAATTTTTAGTGTGTTTTCTATTTTAGTTTTGAATTTAAATCTAAAAAATCCTTCACAAGTTCGAGAGAACGACATCCTACTTACCACTTTACTACAACTTTCAAAACCACATCAATTTTTGGCGCCGCCGACGCGGACTTGTTTTTAGGGTTTTAGATTTGTTTTTGTTTTTGTTTTTGTTTTTGTTTTTATTTTTATTTTTATTTATTTTTTAGTTTTTTATTATTTTTGTTCTTTTTTACGTTTTTGGGTATTTATCTTTTGTCTACAGGTTCTGGATCATAAAGAAAATTGAGCCAAGGAGTCTCAGTGATTCAGAAAGACTTGGAGCGAAAGATTAAAGCGAAAAGAAGAGAAAAGAAGACGATTTTATTTTAGATATTTTGTTTTTAGGGTTTGTTTATTTTTAGAAAAAAAAAAAAAAAAAAAAATTTGTATTAGGGTTTATTATTTTTTGTTTTTTTTTCTCTTTTCTTTTGAACTTTGGACTTTTGGACTTTGGACATTATTTTTTTATTTTTACCCTACGGAAGGGTATTTTATATAAACCTGTTTTGCGAGAGAAGGAGGACAATTACGATATTGTCTCGCACCTTGGGTTAAATACTGCCCCGACATAGGAGTCGGTGGCCCAGTCGACTACAACCGATTCATCCCCTATCCTGAACGGGATGTAAGACTCTAAACACGCGAATCTCCCTGTCGGCCGAGTTATCGGACTCCTTCGTTTGCATATATGCTGAGGACTTGAATACGGTTGCTTTAATTTTCTAGTAAAGGGCAAGGCCTCAGCCATACAAGATAAGGGTTCGGATTTCATCACCGTTCTCTTCTTGCCCGCCTTAGGAACACGTAACCTACGCGAACCTAAGCCTTAAAATTTTGACTAGAACAAGACCGATAGGTAACGAGCTTAATAGGAAAGTCATTCGAAAAATATTGGTTACTCTTTTAAGCACACTTGAAGTTCATAAAGGTTTCTGAGTTGAATGCGTGATCGCGCCGCATTGTAATTCCGGTGAGGCCTTGGGTATCAAAGCTCCACCGAGCTTCCTCACCTCTATTCAACTTACTTTGACTCGGATTGATTCCGAGAGGGGTTTGCTTAAATTGTAACGAATTCCCTTCGAAGGATTAGAATCGGTCTAGAAACAATCTAAGTGGAGCCATCATGCTTTTTGTAGGATCATAATATCGCAACGTACAAGGTTCGCGGGATTAATAAACGACGGTGTCGCGAGGGAGTCGCAGGGAGCTAAAATAAACGACGCGATGAATAACGGCAAACAAAACAACTGGAAGACATGAAACCTGGCGAGGGGTAAGAAGTGTCGCGAGAATGAATATTTGCGCATTTGCGACACTTCGCGAGACATTCCCGAAAATAAAGGATAGCTTAGCTGTCGTCCACTATGTATTACCCTATATAAAGGGCTAAGTGAATCTGTTGTAAGGGAGAGATCTTTTTGAATTGTGAAGCAAGTCATTAGGAGAGAGAAAGTTTAAGAGCGTTTTAATTTCCAAGTGTAATTCTATTGTACTGTGTAAACATTTCATCGAATCAATTAATAAATATTCTTGATCACACATCTTTCAATGGATTAGTCAAGCAAAGCGAGTAAGGGGTGTAGTGTGGGATTTCCTGCAACTACATATGCGCTAGAAACAGGGAACGATCATTTGTAAAAGAGAGAAGATTGCAATTAAAGTTGTTTGAATCAGGAAAATGAGAAAGGAAAATCTTAAATCGGATGAAAAAGATATGGCATGCAGCACAGACACAAGAGTAATGATTAGCGAATTTCATGAAAATATCAGAGGAAGAATACACAAACGAGATTTTGAAGGAAAGAAGATTATGGATAGAGAAATAACATCACCTTTGAAGGATTGGGAAAAGCAAGAGATAACATTCACGGCGGGGGAAATATCCAAAGAAAATTTGGATCACACATCTCCATTGGTGATCGCAATCAACGCGTATAAAGAAGGAGAGGAATCGGAGAACACGGTGAAAACATGGGTGGTGAATGGAGTTTTAATCGATACAGGGAGTCTGGTGAACATTATGTTCTATCACGCTTACAAAAAGATGGGATATAAAGACGAAGATATGACTTTCGCGGCGTACAATATTCAAGGTTTTGGTAAATCCATAACAAAAGTTAAAGGGGAGATAAAAATACGTATTCCATTAGGAAGAATCGAAACACAGGTGACATTGAGCGTAGTAGATATGGAATCACCGTATAACTTATTACTAGGAAGACCATGGGTACATGCAATAAAAGTCAGTGTGGCGTCGACGCTTCATCAATGTATCAAGTTTCCTACACCAACTGGAATCGGCGAGATCAAAGGGGATGCTACTAAAGGAAGAATATATTATCAAAATGAAGTAAAGTGTTGCGAGGAACAAGTAAACAAGCGAAAGAATATATCAAAGTATCGCAAAAAGATGGCGAGGGTGGCTAAGAAAGAAGAAGAATTTAGAGTTTATATGATAAGAGCAAAGGAAGGAAAAGGCATACCTAGCGAGACCTCGGGAGAAGAAAATGATCTGGCGAAAGAACCAAAAGGACCAACCCCTATGGGAGAACCGAAGGCCAATTACGTCGCGGCAGAACAAACCAAAGAAGTGAATATTGGAACTAAGGAAAAACCCAAGATGCTAAAGATTGGAACTAACATGGGAGCGGATGAAGAGAAAAGAACTGTCGATCTGTTGCGAGATTATAAAGACATCTTCGCGTGGGATATGGATGAAATGCCTGGTATAGATCCGTCGATAGCCTGTCACAAGTTAGAAATTGATAAAAATGTGAAGCCATTTAAACAAAGAATTAGAAAGATAGCAACAACATATCACCCTCAGATAGAAGAAGAACTGCAGAAGATGCTGGATGCAGGAATTATTAGACAAGCAAAATATCCTGAATGGATAGCGAATATGGTTATAGTTCCAAAGAAGAACAAGGGAATAAGGATTTGCATTGATTTCACTGATTTAAATAAAGCTTGCCCTAAAGACAGTTTTCCATTGCCAGATATTCCACAACTAGTCGAATCGCGGTAGGGAATGAAAGAGTATCATCTACGGACGGGTACAAAGGCTACAACCAGATTCCTCTCGCCGAGGAAGATCAAGAGCATACTTGCTTTCTTCGCTCCAAGAGGTTTATCTTGCTATACTAAAATGCCGTTTGGTCTGCGAAATGCTGGAGCAACGTATCAAAGGATGGTAGAAGAGGTATTCGCAGAATGGATACATAAAACACTAGAGGTATACGTAGATGACATCTTTGGTAAAAAGTAAGAAGGCGAGAAGATCACGTGCGAGACCCGAAAGAAATTTTTGAGCAAATGAGGCGTTTTAACATCAAAGTAAATCCAGAAAAATGTACCTTCGGAGTTGCGTCGGGAAGTTCTTGGGTTACATTGTATCAAAGGAAGGAATACATGTTGACCGGAAAAAGTAAAGCGAGTTCGCGATATGCCGACACTGCGACGAGTAAAGGATGTTCAAAAAGCTGAATGGGTTGTTAGCATCACTAGGAAGGTTCATCTCGCGGTCATCGATAAGTGTAAACACTTTTTCAGCGTTACGAAAAAAAGGATCGAAATTTAAGTGGACGGACGAATGTGAAAAGGCTTTACAAGGGATCAAAGAGCATTTAATGGATATATCCATTATGCGAAGCAGAACCGGGGAGAGGAATTATTAATATACCTCGCGACGACTTCGCATGCCTTAAGTGCAGTTTTACTGCGAACGGACGCAGGAGTAGAAAAACCAATCTATTATATCAGCAAAACTTTTAATGCCGCAGAAAGAAATTATTCGAAGATCGAAAAATTAATCCTGGCATTAGTTTATGCAACATTCAAGCTTCGCATATATTTTCAAGCGCATACTATTAAAGTAGTAACGAAAATACCAATCGAGTCAGTGATGAAACACTCAAAAAGATCGGGGAGAGTTGAAAGATGGAATGCTCAAATAAGCCATTGTAAGCTCAAGTATGAGATATTATCCTCAACTAAGTCACAGGTTGTCGCAGACTTTTTAGCAGAATTTCCCTTGGAAGAAGACGAAGCGATAGATGAGATGATGGATGTAGAAGAAGAGTATGGAGACCCAAAAGACCTGCTAACTGAGCCGGATAGGTGGGAAATATTAGTAGATGGATCATCAAATGGAGAAGGAAATGGAGTGGGAATTGTTATGATTTCGCCAGAAGGCAATAAATTAGCTTTCTCTTTTAGATTGGAGTTTGAATCCACGAATAATGAAACAGAGTATGAAGCTATAATACATGCTCTGCGACTTGCAATAGAAATGAAATTGGAGAATATAAGGATTACCAGTGATTCGCAACTAGCAATTCACCAAGTAACAGAGAAATACACTACAAATAATCCATCTTTGAAAAAGTATAAGAAGCATGTCGAAGAATTGTCGGCACAGATACCGAAAATAAAATGGAGGCACATATCAAGGAGAGATAATAGACTCGCAGACGCTTTTGCCTTTATATCAAGTATGATGACAGACCCGACTGCGAGGAATATCAAAATACAGACGCTACTGGCGCCATCAATTAATAAAGAGGAAGGACAAGAAGCAGATATAATGATGGTGGTAGATGAAATGCAATGTCGCGAGGAAGACTGGAGAGTAGAACTTCATGCGTACTTAATGAAAGGAGAGGTACCAAGAAATAGATTGGAAGCACACAAGTTAAAGAGTCGGGCAACAAATTATGAATTACGAGATGGCGTGCTTTATAGGCGATCTTTTGAGGGGCCTTCGCTTCGATGTCTAACAAGGAAAGAAGGAGAAACCATATTGAAAATGCTGCATAGTGGGGATGCCGGAAATCATAGCGGCGGGAGATCTTTGGCATATAAGGCAAAGACGCAAGGATATTATTGGCCATATATGCATGAGGACGCGAGAGCAATATCCAGACGCTGCGAAGATTGTCAAAGACATGGGAAGAAGATACATGCACCTGGAGCACCGTTAAATTCTTCGAGAAGTGTGTGGCCTTTTGGAAAATGGGGTTTAGATATTGTGGGACCATTTTTACCGGGAACAGGACAAAGAAGGTACTTAATTGTCGCAACGGACTATTTCACAAAATGGGCAGAGGTGAAAGCGGTCCAGCACATTCGCGATAAGGATGTTTTTACTTTCATATTTGAAAATATTATATGCAGATTTGGGATCCCCGCACAATTGGTATCTGATAATGGAAAGCAGTTTGAAGGGCAAAATATAGAGTTGCTGCTTAATGCATTTCAGATAAGATGTGGAAAATCAACTCCATTATATCCACAAGCTAATGGCCAAGCGGAGGCAACAAACAAAACAATTGCCGATATATTGAAGAAAAAGTTGGAAGGACACAATAGGGGATGGTGCGAACAAGTACCCAATGCAGTATGGGCTTATAATACAACTAGAAGAGAAGCCACAGGAATGTCCCCTTTTTGCTTAACTTACGGAGTTGAAGCAAGTACTCCCAACGAGAGGTCGTGATTCCGACAACCAAAAAAAGAGGTTTGGGAGAAAAATCTTAGCGCAGGCAACATTCTAATCAAGTTGGATGAATTGGAAGAAAAACGAGAAAAGGCATTGCGACACATGGAGAATTATCGGCGAAGACGGCTAGAGAATATAACAAGCGTGTAAAAATACGTGAGTTCCAACGGGAGACTTGGTGTTGCGAGAAACCCCAATATATCAACGTGAAAGTGGAGGCAAGTTGGCGAGAAAATGGGATGGACCTTATATCATCAAAGAGGTAGTTGGTACGGGGGCATATAGATTGATGGATCCCGAAGGAAAAGATGTGGGACAAAAATTGGATAGACCATGGAATAGATTATATCTAAAGAAATATTACCCATAAAAATGGGAGAGGAAAAATGAATTAAGATGAAGTACTTCTACGCGAAATATTTGCGAAATTCAATAAAATGCAGAGAAAATCCGCGAAGATCTCGCGATAAGAATAACAAAGAGTCATGAATGGCTTAACAAAAATGAACGAACAAAAGAATGGGACGAACCTTTATGGCGTACACCCTAGTTCGCGAATAACATTTCGTAAGAGGCAAATGTAAGACCTAAAGTGCGTCATATAAGGGGGTATCTCTCGACATGGCTCAGGGGGAAGGTTACACCGCTCCTGAAGCCTGAGTCATGAAAATTTGGGGCCCATGAAAGCCTATCCGGAAGAGGTACCTTGGATTCCCAACTATATATATAAGGTTATACCCTGGTTGGGCGACCGAGGGTCTCTTCCTAGGAGTCAGTGTATGCTCAAGGCGCCGAGGTACACGGTTGAGCCAGAGTGCCCGGGATGGATGAACCTACCCTGGCCATTCTTGGCAAGTCTTGGCATATGTTGCACTCGCCCGAAGAAAACTCCACTTAGGGTGCAGTCTCGTAACCATAAACCCTATAGGTATAAGGGATAAGAGGCTGCGAAAACAACCAGTTGTTGTTAAGACCGGATGGGAGGAGCTAGTCTTGTATGGCCGATGTTTCGCCTCCTTGAAGGGGCAACCGGGGAGATGATAAGGGCGATGCTCTCCATTAGGGGGAGTGTCAAAACAGACGCAAATGTCATAAGGCTATGTTTTCGCAAGAGAATTTAGGCTTGTCATATTTGTGCAATGATCCTGCAGAGGCAATAATACTAACGCGAGGGTAAGGCGAGATCAATGGGTCTTTACACGACAGTGTACGGACGTCCTGCGATTTCGTCGCAAGACGGCAATGTCATGGGGCTTTATGTTCGCAAGGATATCTAGACCTGTCATATTGTCGCAACTAAAACATCCTGCAGAGGCAAAAATACTTGGAAAATGATAAGGCAAGATCAATGGGTCTTTACATGCAAGTGTAAAGACGTCCTGCGATTTTGTCGCGATGAAAGGTGGCAGGGGAAGACCTCTAATTAGGGAGGTCTGACTTGGAAGACCACACAAAAATGATAAGGCAAGGTCAATGGGCCATTGCATGAAAATGTAAAGGCGGCCTGCGACCTTGTCGCAACAAGAAGAGATAAAATAAAGACTACCGAAATGATAAGGCGAGAAAAGTAGATTTCTCCATTCATGGAGATACCTGCGACCTCGTCGCAATATAAAATTCGACATCAGTGAAGAATACATTTCAAAATAATGATGACTGAGTAAAGATCATTTCGTAAAATTATAGGCGAATAAACTTGCGAGATTATAGTCATAGTTAAGAAGAAGAAAATAAGAGAATTATTCAACAAGGGATTTAATCTTTCAAAACAAAAAGAAAGTCGCAGCAAAAGTTATAAAGCAGTTAATTCTCTACATCAATTTTATCATCTTCACCAATACTTTTCTCAGCTTCAGCTTCGCCAGAGAATGGAATTTCGTCAGAAATTTTTTCAGCAAGATTTTTATTGACAACTTCGGCATTGGTGACATCTTCGCCGCTTTCATAGTCATAATCACTATCAGGAGCATTAGGGACTTCATCGTCACTTACTTCCAAAGGAGCAACATGTATAGGATCAAGAGACTTAGACAGTAAAATCTCATTCACGAGGACTTCAGCTTTGAGGGGGAATTGACGAAGCAGCGCCTTTTGACGGTTTTTACTATCTATGTCTTTACAGTCAGACATGTAATCAAATCTACGTTCTGCACGATCGCGAGAACGAGCGAGGGAAGAAGCGAGTAATCCATTTTCTTTGCGAATTTTGGAATAATCCGATTTGAGAGTAGAAACGACGGCGCGAAGCTTCTTCTCAGAATCTGCATAATAAATACGCAAGAAAAGATTAAAAGAGATCCTTACAACAGATCTTTGGAACTTTCAGAATAATTAAAGATTTGTGAAATAAATGAATTAAGGTAGTCAAATAATTTGACTACCTTCCTTTTGAAGAGTAAGTTGTTGAATTAAAGCCACGAAGTTATCCCCAGACAGTCCATGGCATCATCAAATGAGTCTCCAACTAAACCTTTCAATCGAGATCGCAATTTCTTTTCATTAGAAACAAGTATGGAATTTTCGGTGGCGAGAGTAGAGTTGGATTTTTCTAATTTGGTGCATTGTTCCTGGAATTGCTTCGCTTTTACACTCAAAGTTATTCTACCTTGAATAAGTTTATCTCTCTCGGTGGAATTCTCTTCAAGTTGATTTTTCAAAGTATGAATGGCCTGTTCTTGTTCTTCGCATAATTTTTGACAAGCATCATACTGTTGCGAGTAGATCGCCACCTTATTCAACAAAGAACGTTTCTCTTGTGAAAGAGTTCGATTCTCATCTGATAAAGTTTCCAACTCCAAATTAGTTTTAGTCAAAGAATAAGAGAGGCGAGATAAGTCATTACTTAATGAGTCTTGCTTTTGCGATAAATCAAAATTCTCTTTAGACAAGTTATTTATTTGATCAGTTTGCATAGGTATGAAGATTATCTAAGAGATTATACTTGCTCCATCCAAGCATCTCTTTCAACTCGAACTTCTTCAACAATAGACTCCGTCTGATATATCTCCATTATTCGTTTCTGGTTTAATACTTGGAGGACGAGCAAGGGTTTGAGTTGTAAAAAAAAAAAAAAAAAAAAAAAAAAAAAAGGGGGTGGCGAGAGCATACCTTTTAATTCTTCATTCTTCTTGCGAAGATTATCACGATCTAGTGAGATACTGAGAAATTTTTGATTTTCAAGGTGGAGATTATTGCACTTCACAGCCATAACTTGGAGATCATCCTTCAGCTTATTAATCTCTTGAACTAAAGATGTTTGTGAGATCCTATCAGGACCAAGATGCTTACTTAAAATCTCGCAGACATTGGATTTGACAGGATCAGCAGAAGTCTTTTTGGCATCATTCACGAGATCAGAAAGGACTTTAAAGGCCACATCTATCCCCTCCAAATTTTCCGCAGTTAGAGGAATTTGTTCAAACAAAGAAGACGAGTCGTCCTTTGTCAAAGGAACCTCATGAGAAGAGGAGGTTTCAGGGAGAGAAGTGATTGGAGAAATAGCAGGGACATTGATAGCAGGAGGAGGTATAAGATCGTTTGTAGTAGGACAATTATAAGGAACTTGGTCTATGAGGAGTTGAGGTATAGAAATATTGTCGCTAGTAATGTTACCAGAGGAAAGAGGCACAAAATTATCTTGCGAAGATTTCGCAGCAGGAGACGAAGGCGTGAATGAAGGAAATGGAACGTCGGGGGTAACAGGTTTAGAGTAGCGAGACCTTTTGGGAGTATGACCAGTAGTTTTATCATCCTGCGAATGACAAATTAAATAAGAAACAGAGGCAACAATGCATTGTTAATAAAAACAAATGTTTCTTAAATACCTTGTCACTCAGACTGCTTTTTTGTAGCCATAGATTTTGCTCGCGAAGAGGACTTTGGTTGCGTGAGGGATTCTTGTTGCGAAGTAGATTTGGTGGCGAGCCCAAAGAAAGAAGAGGGTCCTTCACAGTAAATTTAGTTTCGGGTTGGTTCTTGCTAAACAACAATGGCAGAAAGAGAACTACAAAGTTAATCATACCAGTGTGATTTCAACAAGAAAAGCTAATCTCAAATTTAATCAACCACAAAATCAGCCAGATATGGCAAAATTAACAAACCTGGACGCCATGAGAGTAACAACTGGTAGGGAATAGCTAAAGTGGTGAAGAAGACGGTAAGAGACAACAATAGGCAAACACTTGCAGAACGATGAAGAAGAAGAACACTTGCAGACGGTGAAGAAGATGAAAAGGAAAAGGAAAATTCTTCACAGGGGATGCTCCTATAAATAGATGAGAAAAATGTTATGACCGGATAACATTAAATGCACAGTAAAGAGGTAAATATAGACACGTGTAAACGGTCACTACTAAATCCAAGGAAACCTGACGAAAAGAACTTTAGTAGAATCCAAATATACAACGTATTTCCTAATAGGCGAGAAGAGATTGGGAAATTGATTATTTTCTGTAATTAATGAGGCAAGAAATGACACTTCGTATATATATTACAAAGAAGCTTCGGAACTTCGCAAAAGAATAGAGGCAAGTACGTACTTTTCAAGTCCAGTATTCTTCCGCTCGTTCCTTCATCAACAAAGATCAAAGATTACTACCACAACAGATTTTTCCTTAAAGATCGCTCTTCAAGCAATATTCAAGGAAAAAGAGGCAAGATGTAGGATCATAATATCGCAACGTACAAGGCTCGCGGGATTAATAAACGACGGTGTCGCGAGGCAGTCGCAGATAGCTAAAATAAACGACGCAATGAATAACGGCAAACAAAACAATTGGAAGACATGAAACTGGCGAGGGGTAAGAAGTGTCGCGAGAATGAATATTTGCGCATTTGCGACACCTCGCGAGACATTCCCGAAAATAAAGGATAGCTTAGCTTTCGTCCACTATGTATTACCCTATATAAAGGGCTGAGTGAGTCTGTTGTAAGGGAGAGATCTTTTTGAATTGTGAAGCAAGTCATTAGGAGAGAGAAAGTTTAAGAGCGTTTTAATTTCCAAGTGTAATTCTATTGTACTGTGTAAACATTTCATGAAATCAATTAATAAATATTCTTGATCACACATCTTTCAATGGATTAGTCAAGCAAAACTGAGTAAGGGGTGTAGTGTGGGATTTCCTTCTACTACATGCTTTGAAACCGGGTTATTCCCCTTTCCTTGAAAGATAAAGCCAAATCGTGGCTATATAGTTTGGCTTATGGTTCAATTGAAACATATGAACAACTTACATCTGCCTTTTGAACAAGTTTTTCCCTAGGCACAAAACATCGTCTATTAGGACGCAAATGTGCACGTTTTCTCAACAGGAGGGAGAATCTTTGTATAGGTATTTGGAAAGGTTCAATGATTTATTAGCCCAATGTCCTCATCATGGTCTAGAAAAGGTTAGGTTAGTTCGGATCCTTTATGAGGGTTTAGATTATTCCACTACAACCACAGAGAATCTATGTGTACGGTGGGTTTGAAAACCAAACAGCTTGATGAGGCGATGACATATTTGCATGAAATCGCCGAAAAGACCCAACAATGGGAAAATAATAGGGAGCCCCGAGAGAACAATTCTTCTAGCAGAGGAAACGTTAATAGGGTAGAAGGAGGCTATGAATCGGATGCCAAAATTGCCGCAATAGCGAAAAGGTTAGAAGCTTTAGAAGTGGGTCACACTAGTGGTAGATTGGAGCCTTTTTGGGAAGGCGAGAATAATGAATAGCAAGCCAATGCTCTCTATAATAACACTAGATTTGATAAAGTCAAAAGTTTGACCCATATTCGAAACCTATAATCCCGGTTGGAGAAACCATCAGAACTTTTCGTGGTCTAAGGGCCGAGTCAAGGTCGGCTTAGTAATTCTAATGCTCCCCCAGGTTTTGGTTACACTAAGAATTCTTCGTGCCCGTAAAATAAAACGACTAGCTTAGAGGACTCTATTAAGATGTTAGAAAAAACTCAGGATATGTTAGAAGTACAGTAACCAACTTAGTTTTCAACAGGAAACCAAGCAGAACTTTCAAACTAATGCTCAGAGCCTTGCTAAGTTAGAACTTCAAGTGGGCCAAATAGCTAAGACCTTAAGTGAGAGAGATAACGGAAGGTTCCCTAGTCGGACTAATCCCAATCCTAGAGGAGTTCATGAAGTAGGTGCAAAAACATCGAATCAGTTGAATGCTATTAGAACCCTTAGGAGTGGTAGAGTAGTAGACAATCAGGTAACCATGCCCGATAGTGAACATACTGTAGTTCACCCTCAGGATCTCACCCCTCAGACCACCACTAGCCGAGGAGACCGATAAAGTTTCCGATGATGTCAACCGTTCCCGAGAGGTCCGATTCGTGCCCTCCAGAGCCCCGTTTCCCCAACTATTAGTACCAACAAAGAAGGAATCGAACTTTAATGACATATTTGGAGGTTTTTAAGCAAGTTACCATAAACCTTCCTTTATTAGATGCAATTAGGAAAATTCTGCTATGCCAAGTTCCTTAAGGATATATGTATGCGAAAAACTTAGCGTCCATAAGAAAGCCTTTTTAGCTAGTCACGTAAGTTCAATCATTCGAACACCACAACTCCAAAGTACAAAGACCTGGTTCCCTACCATTGCTTGTACAATAGGTAAACACCGGGTAGAAAAATCTTTACTTGACTTAGGAGCGGTGCAGAACTTACTTGCCGTACCATGTGTACTTACACAAACTAGGACTCGGTGAAATGAAACCTACTCGAGATGACATTGTAGTTAGCCGACAGGTCTGTTAAAATTCCTCGAGGTGTTATTGAGGATGTTCTTATTGAGGTCGACAAGTTTATTTATCCGGTGGATTTCGTGGTCCTAGATACCCAACTTTGTCCCGACCCGCAGAACCGGATACCTCGTGATATTAGGTCGCCCATTTTTAGCTACGTCTAATGCGATCATTAAATCGTCGAGAAATGGTGTGATGAATTTATCTTTTGGTAATATGACTATGGAGATGAACATTTTTAATGTCGGTAAGCTACCTTATGAGCTAGATGACACATGTGTTAAAGAGGTGAACATGATAGAAGCCTTAGTTCAGGAGTTATTACCAAACATTTTGTCTGAGGACCCATTAGAAAGTTGTCTATCCCATTTTGGTTTAGATTTTGATGACGATAGCACTATTGAACAAGTGAATGCTCTATTAGATTCTACCCCTGTGTTAGACACTCTTGATAGATGGAAAGCTAGGTTCGAACCATTACCGCTTCGAGAATACCTTAATTCCTTCTTTAGAAGAGCCTCCTAAGTTGGACCTGAAACCACTACCCGACACTCTAAAGTATGTGTTTTTAGGCCCATCTGAGACTTTACCTGTGATTGTAGCTTCCGATTTGGATAGTGATCAGGAAAGTAGGCTAGTAAAAGTACTTCAAGACAATACTAAGCTTTAGGGTGGACTATAGCAGGACATTAAGGGTATAAGTCCTACCGTGTGTATGCATCGATTCATTTAGAAGAAGACTCCAAACCTTCTAGGGAGATGCAACGTCGACCGAACCCTAACATGAAAGAGGTAGTTCGAAAAGAGGTGCTTAAGTTGTTAGATGCGGGTATTATCTACCCAATTTCCCCGAGTAAGTGGGTCAGCCCTGTTCGGAGGTTGTCCCAAGAAATCTGTATCACCGTAGTCCGAGAATGATAATAATGAGTTAATCCCAACCCGAGTGACCACGGGATGGCGTGTCCGTATTGACTATAGGAAATTAAACAAGGTCACAAGGAAGGATCACTTTCCCTTCCTTTTATCGACCAAATTCTAGAGAGATTAGAATGGACATAGTCATTATTGCTTCTTAGATGGCTACTCCGGTTATAATCGGATCGTTATTGCCCCGAAGACCAAGAGAAAACCACTTTTACCTGTCCCTTTGGTACCTTTGCGTATAGACGCATGCCTTTCGGGCTATGTAATGCCCCCGCGACTTTTCAACGTTGTATGATGAGCATATTTTCCGATATGGTAGAACGGTTTCTAGAGGTCTTTATGGATGACTTTTCAGTGTTTGGTTCATCTTTTGATGAGTGCTTGCATCATTTGACATTAGTGTTGACCAGGTGTAAGGAAAAGAATTTAGTGCTTAATTGGGAAAAATGCCATTTTATGGTTAAATCAGGAATTGTGTTAGGGCACATCGTTTCTTCTAAGGGTATAGAGGTAGATAAAGCCAAAGTTGACCTTATTAAGACTTTACGGTCCCAAAACTGTAAAAGATGTTAGGTCATTCCTAGGCATGTGAGTTTTTACCATCGATTCATTAAGGATTTAGCTTGATTTCTAGACCTCTTTGCAATTTGCTTGCAAAAGATGTTAAGTTTATCTTTGATGATGCTTGTTTAGAAGCTTTTGAGAAGCTTAAGAATTTACTCACTACTGCCCGGGAGATAGTCCAGGCACCTAACGGAACCTACCCTTTGAAATTATGTGCGATGCCTTGGTTATGCTATAGGTGTTGTGCTAGGTCAACGAGAAAACAAATTACTTCATGTGATTTACTATGCTAGCAAACTCTGAATGATGCCCAAATGAACTATACAACTACCGAGAAGGAACTATTAGCCATCGTGTTTGCCTTGGATAAGTTTAGATCCTACCTATTAGGTTCTAAGATCGTAATCTATACTGATCATGCTATGCTTTGAAATACCTTTTGTCTAAGAAGGATACCAAACCTAGATTGATTAGGTGGATCCTTTTGTTATAAGAATTCTGTCCGGACATTAGAGACAAAAGGGTGCTGAAAATGTAGAGCAGACCACTTGTCTAGGCTAGTTGTTAGCCCCTAGTGATTCCCTTCCTATAAGGGATAGCTTTCCTGATGAACAATTGTTCTCTGTTTCCCAATCACCTTGGTATGCGAATATAGTGAATTATCTTGTTACTGGTCGAATGCCTCAACATTGGGGTAAGCAAGATCGTTCTAGGTTTTTAGCGAGGTTAAGCATTTCTTTTGGGACGATCCTTATCTGTTTTAAGTATTGTCCGAGACCAGATTATTAGGAGGTGTATATTCGAGAATGACGAGTCCGAAGATTATCTCTTTTTGTCATGAACATGCATGTGGGGGTCATTTTAGTGCCAAAAAGACTGCTGCTAAGATATTGCGGTGTGGTTTTTTCTTGGCCCTTCGTTGTTTAAAGACTCCCATAGTCATTGTGTTTCTTGTGAGCGTTGCCGAAGTTAGGAACCATTTCCCATAGAGAAGTATGATGCCTTTGAACCCTATTTTAGTGATTGAGGTCTTTGATGTGTGGGGCATTGATTTTATGGGTCCATTTCCTAATTCTTTAGGTTATCTTTACATACTTGTCGCTGTAGACTATGTGTCTAAGTGGGTTGAGGCGGTTCCGTGTAAAACAAATGACCACAGGTCGTAGTCCAGTTTTGAAAGAGAACATGCTTACACGTTTTGGTACGCTAGCGAGCTATAATTAGTGATGGAGGTTCACACTTTTGTAATAGACCGTTTGCACTTTTAATGAAACAATATGGTATTACCCACAAAGTAGCAACCCAATATCATCCACGAGACTAGTGGTCGGTAGAGGTCTCCAATAGGGAAATTAAGCGTATTCTAGAGAAAACAGTTAATCCCAATAGGAAAGACGCGGTCGTCGAGCCTTACCGATGCCTTATGGGCTTACAGGTACTGCGTTTAAGACACCCATTGGAATGTCACCTTATCGTTTAGTGTTTGGCAAGGCATGTCACCTTCCCGTCGAGTTAGAGCATAGAAACTATGGGCTATTAAGAACTTAAACTTTTCACTTGACAAGGCGGGAGCTCAAAAAGCTCCGGCTCAATGAGTTGGATGAGATTCGTAGGGGAGATGCATACGATAGTGCTAAGGAGTATAAGAACAAAAAATGAAACTTGTGCATGATAAGAATATTTTACGAAAGTCATTTTCTCCGGTCAAAAAAGTTCTTATGTATGACACTCGTTTGCATCTATTTCCTAGGGAGTTGCGCTCTCGGTGGACCGGTCCTTTTGTGGTCCGACTTGTTTTCCTCATGGCGCTATTGAAATTGAGACACCAGATGGTAGTAGTTCTTCAAAGGTTAACGGTCAGCGATTGAAGCCCTTTTTAGAGCCTTTTCCTACAGGTGATGTTGAGGAGGTCCCTCTGGAGGACCATGTTTACCTTGATTGACCATCGAGGCGATCTTGTATGTTGTATATTATTTTTGTAGACATTACACTAAACAAACGCATTTAGCTCGCGAGAGAGAAAGACTAAGACCATGATAATCGAGAAAGGAGGCGTGAGCGAAACCGCAATAATGCTAATATCCATGAAGAGTATGATAGAGTACAAAGGAGAACTGAAAGACGGCAAAGAGGAGAAAATGAGAGATATGACGGTGTGTGAATTAATAAAAGAAGTGAAAGAGAAGATCGCAGAGAAATACGAGAGAAAAATGATGAACAAGGAAGTCAAATTAGAGATGAACGCAGGAGAAGAGAGGCGGAGTTGAAAATACCAATGGATTCAAATTCTGGTATAAATGAACAAATTTTGAAAGAGTTAGCGGAGATGAGGGAAATGATAAATAATAAAAGAGGAGGAGGTAAGAGACAATTAGATGAAGATATAGAGGAATCTGCGAAAACTCCATTCACACAAGAAGTAAAATTAGGAGGAATACCCCAAAATGCAATTTGCTGCGTTAACTAAAGATTTTTGATGGAACAACTTGTGCAGTCCAACACATCAAAGCTAATGTGAGATGTATGCTACAATGGGAGAACCATGATGCAATATTATGAAAGTATTTCGCATCAAGTTTAACAGGAGAAGCGTTAAAATGGTTTGAAGGTTTGCCAAAGAACACTATAACATCTTTCAACCACTTACAAGCTATATTTTTAGGAGCATACATAAGCAACAATTCCTCGTGACTCGGCATTGAAGATGTATTTGGGCTGAAGCAAAGGGTTGGCGAAAGTTTGAAGCATCTAAGCGTGAGATGGAAGACACTGCAGCGATATGGCTGGTCGTATGGACGAAAGATATCTCATCATATCATTCATCAATGCTATGTTCTCAACAAATCTGTTATACATTCAGATTTTCAGAATCAAAAATACAATCACAATGACTGAGTTGCAAGAACTATAGGAGGAGTATATTGCTCTAGAAGGAAAAGCAAAATAAGATGGAATCATACCCCATTGCAAACACAAGTTCAAGAGCAACGACTGCAAGCTTATTGCCCAAGTTAATAAACACAGTGGCGAGCACCTCGCAAGGGCAACAAAGAGAGAGTAATGGGAGATGAACAGCAAAAGATGATAGCTATGGGGAGCCGTGATCAAGAAGAATTTGAGAGAGATAGAAACTTCTATAGCCGGGGTGGAAATAACAAAATCCAAAGACTTAATCGGCCACGGGAAACGTATGGAGGTCATCAGCCATGAGGAACTTATGGAGGTCGGGAGGCAAAACTTTCACAGAGGACGGCGAAATCCTAAGATAATATGGGAAGAAATCAAAATGCCACCTTTGAATGCTAGTGTGGAGAAGATATGGGAAGCTATAATCCTAATGGAAAACATACCCGCACCATGGAACATGGGGAGTGAACCACCTCCAAGCTATAGAAGTAGTGAATTTTTCTCTTATCATCATTTCCATGGACATACAACAAATGACTGCATAAATATAAAGAGAATCATTCTCGAGAATGATAGATCGGGTAAAATTAAATCACTTTGGGTAGGACAACGCAAACTCAAGCATTACCACCTCCTCCAGAGATATTCACAAACCAAACACGGCAAAAGAAAGAGAAACATTTGTGATTGAAGTTGGCACAAAGGCAAAAAATATGTTTTGTAATTCCATTGTACACTCATACAAGATGATCGAAGATTTTCACGATAACACTCTCAGTAGGGTTTTCGCAACAGATGTTGATGATAGAAAAACAATGAACATTACGAAGACATCGCCTTTGGAAGAATGGAAAAAGTAGACTATCTCTTTTACGCGGAAGAAGTACTGAAATTGGATAAATGCATGACAACCCATTGGTGGTAAGATTGGAGATCAACCCAAAACCTAGCGAGGATGAAGATGATGAAGCGAGAATTCTTGGGCAATCAACAGAATTTTGATTGATACGGGGAGTTCCGTGAACATTCTTTTTATCATACTTATAAAAACTATGGGAGGAAAAGATGAAGACCTAATACCCTCAACGTACAAAATCTATGGTTTTAATGGTACCGCAAATAAACTGAAATGAGAAGTTCATATGCGAATTCCACTGAAAGGATTATCTTCTCAAATTCTATTATGTGTAATTGATGTGGAATCACCATACAACGCGCTGATCGGACGACCATGGTTACATGAGATCTTAGGTGTCGCATCAACTTTCCATCAATGTATCAAATTCCCTCATCCCAATGGTGTAGGCATCATAAAGGGAGATTAGGTTGAAGGAAAGAAGTGTTATGAAGTTGGTATAGAATCCTGCGAAGAAAGAGCTGCGAAGCAGAGGAATTGGAAAAACAATATCAAAGAAAAACAAAGAGGTGAAATATTAATGGTAGATGTAATAGAGCAAAGAGAGTAAGAAATGCTGCAAAACCAAAAAATGATGAAGATAGGAAGTGGCGAAGGTTAAAAAAAAAATTCTTTTATGAACATCAAAGATGAGGTTGCGAAGGGAAGTTGATATGCAGAAGAAGAGAAGATATTATGAAATAAAAAGATATGATTGTGAAATTACAAAAGAATTAACATGCAAAAGAATCAACAAATTCATCAGACAGAAGCAAACCACCTATGGCGTCCACCCTAGTTGGCGAAATCAAAATTTTGTAAGAGGCAAATGTAAGACCTAAAAGTGCGTCATAGAAGGGGGTACCTATTGCATGTCTCGGGAAAAGGTTACCGCCTTTGGAACTGAGTCATGGAGAATTGGGGTTGATAAAGCCCATCCGGGGAGATACTTTGGATTTTCAATCTAAGCTTAAGACTTAAATTGGACGACCTAGGGTCTCTTCTAAGGAGTCAGCATTTGACCAAGGCGTCGAGGTACACGGTTGAGCCAAGAGTGCATGGGGCATTTGAAGTGTCTCGGCCATTCTTGGCAAGTCTCGGCATATCTTTTCGGCCCGAAGAAAACTCCACTTAGGGTGCAGATCTCGTAACCATAAGCCCTATAGGCAAAAGGGATAAGAGGCTGCCGAAAACAAGCTGGTTGTTGTTAAGACCGGATGGGGGAGCTAGCCTTGTATGGCGAAGTACGCCTCCTTGAAGAGGAAACCAGGGAGATGATAAGGGCGGCACCCTCCATTAGGGAGCTGATAAGTGTCTTAAGACGCAAATGTCATGAGGCTTTATTTTCGCTAGAAAATTTATACTTTTCATATTTGTGCGACAATCCTGAAGAGGAAATAATACAAAAAAAAAAGATAAGACGAGATCAGTGGGTCAGTACATGAAAGTGTAAAGACGTCCTGCGATTTCGTCGCAAGACGGCAATGTCATGGGGCTTTATTTTCGCAAGGATTTTTAGGCCTGTCATATTGTCGCAATAAAATTATTCTGCAGAGGCAACAATACTAAAGAAATGATAAGGCAAGATCAATGGGTCATTACATGAAAGTGTAAAGACGTCCTGTAATTTTGTCGCAATGACAAGAGGTGGCACAATAAGACCTTTAACTAGGAAGGAAAAATAAGACCACACAAGAGAAAAAGAAAAAAGTGAGATCTTGGAAACAACCAAGAAAAACTTGCTTGCGAGAATTCAGCAGCAACGGTTGCGAGATTGAGGCATGTTACCATTTAAAAGTTATTTGCTTAATCTTTCATTTGAAAACAAATAACAGAGGCAAGTATGGGAATGAATAGATTAAGAACATGTTATTTATTTTCATATGATAGATTTATGCACTAATAATATGAAAAAGATTAATAATATATTGATTAGTTGTATTGCAAAAAATAATTGCTCCTTTAACATGTACAAAAAGGAACAACAAAAGTAGAGCTTGTATTTGAAGACCCAGGAAACTCGCAACAAAAGATTACAAAAATAGAAGGTTAAAAGAATAAATATACAGATATTACAAAAAGATAAAGAAGAAAACGGAGCTATTTCTTGTTTGGTTCTTCTTCTTCATCAGATCCTTCTACTTCGTCATCTTCATCGGATCCTTATACTTCGTCATCCTCATCAGATTCCTCTTCTTCACTAGCATCGCTGTCAGAGATATCCAAAGAAGGCATATTTTTAGGGATTTCGTCAAGGAGACAAGGGTATGAAGAATGAGGGATGATGTTGTCATCGTGAGACTGTCTTAATAGTCTGGGATTGCAAAAGAGAACGAGATTATCATTTTGAAATTCGCTACAGTAATTTGTAGCTGCTTATTTAACTTGGAATATTTATCATTTCGAAGAGAGAAGTCCTTTGCGAGTTGTTCCTTCTCAGATTCAAGTTCTTCAATTCTTTTGCGAAGTCTTTCCTCATCCTCTACGAACATATGACAATGAATCAGCAACTTAATGACAGCTTCATAAAAAATAAACAATAAGATAAAGAAGAATGATCAACAACCTTTCTCGTAAATCATATCCCTAATCAAGGCCGTATGCTCAACTTGAAGGCTAACGTTAACACCTAAATTATTTCTGGCGTCATCTAGAACCTTCGCAGCCCAATCGAATTCATCGTCATTGTTTATGAGAAGAAGGGAACGAATTTGATTCTCTCGTTCGCTAAGAAGAGCATTTTGGCGGATGGATTCATCCTGTTCAATTTGAACTCCAAGAAGAGTCTTTTGGAATTTCGCTAATGCTTGAGCACCTTGTCTAGCAATGCGATCTTTATCATCTATGAGATCACTAATTTTCTTCCTTAAAATACTAATTTTCTCTTTAGAACAAAGATACAGACGTTTAAGTTGGTTGGCTAAGCTTAAGCTAGATCTATGATCAATTTCTAAGAGGAGAAATATGGATTCAAGTTCATTTAGAGGAAGAGATTTAATCTTGTTATTTGAAAAACTATCCAAAGAATCGTTGAGATGAACAAGAAGAGCATCATCATCCATAGGTTCAGGAAATGAATGAAGAAGAATGGCTTCACCAGAAAGGTTATAAACGTCTGCGAAAATGATAAGTCAGATGAGGGAAGATAACAAGAGAACAAAAAAAAGGAAAAGGGAAAAGTTTCATACCATAAAGCTGTTGGTTGGAGCTCTGAAGGCTAGAAATCTTATTCTTCTGAGTGGCGAGTCGGCCTTCTAATTGCTTGGTCTTCTGCCGAAGAGTGAAAACTTGATTTCCAATTCTTCATTTCTCTTGCGAAGAGCGATAGCTTCAACTCCCAATTCTTCATTTTTCTTGCGAAATTGAAGATTTTTCTTCTCGAGAATACTGCGCCTTTTCTAAAGATCTGAGGCAACAGCAAAGGAGGCTCTCCCGGACTACAAAGGAAAACAAAAAAATTGAAAAGATATAATTTAAAATCAAAACTATGAAGAAATATGGGAATAAAGACATACCAAAACACCAAGTGAATTTAGAAAGCCAGGGAGTCACGATCTTGGAGACCCCATGGAGAGATTCGTCACTCTCTAACTAAGGAGCATCACGAGATACTCGCGAGGGCTTGGCACGTACTAGAGAGGCGACCATCTCCCATCCCTTGCATGGAATCGGAGAAGATCTTTGGACGGTTGTGCCATAGAGGAGTCAGTTGGAAAATTCTCCTTTGCGAGAGAAGTATCAACATCATCATTGTCTTCATCATCAGAACTTTCGCTGGATTGAGGATGTGAAAGAGAGGGAGAATGGATCTTTCGTTTCTTAGAAGGTGGGGCAGTAGACTTCTCCTTGCGAAGAGGACCCTTACTTTTGCCTTTGGCCTTCGCAATCTCGGAATCTTTCTCTTCTACAACAACTTCAACACCAACCTTCACACACGAATGAAGATAAGAAATAGAGGCAACAATATTGTTAAAAATAATAAAGAAAAGTATTTCTTACTTCATCCGTGATCGAACGGAGTATTGCTAGGGTACTCGCCTTAGCATTTCTTTTGTAACTTTTCCTCAACTTGATAATCTGAAAATTTCGCAAGATAAGTAGATATAAAAAGAAGTGAAGATTATAAGTGTAATATCTTACCTTTTAAGAATATATTTTTTAACCGTACTCATAGGAAATATGGTGACCCCATAACAAAAATAGTGTGGACTTAGTACTAGCACTAATTTAGGTTTTAGGGAAGTATATATTTATACTCATAAGGGATTCTTTTCCCTGATTTGAAACTCGTAAGTTTCAGAAAAAAAAAAAAGAAGGGGAAAACGGCGTTTTGGAAGGAGCTCAAAGTAGAAACAAAAAACTAGGAGTATGTATAACCTAGGATTTACTATTTTTCTGATCTCCTAGTTAAACTATTTTCATGCTCATTATTTTCTACTTCTGTGTGATATTATAGGATTTGATAGGTGAACCATCTTCTTCCTAAAAGGTTTGATATCGGCTGGACAAGCAGAAGTTTAAGGCAAGTTGATTCGATCTCTTAGTTTTGGGTAGATGTAGATTGGTGATTAAATATCTCGTGAAATTTTATTAGGGCTTGCTTTTGGTGTTTTCTTATGATCTAATCAATTTACTATCGCTAACGAGATACATATGTGGGTATGCATCATTTTATATGGATTCTGTGACCTTCTATAATTATATTTAAATAAAATTGATAGATAATGATGTGGATAATTAAGGTTGTTTTGGTATGAAGTTTGGTGGGCAGGGTAATATGATTTTAGTTAGATTTCTCATGATATTTAATTTTCGTAGTTCATAACGTGGCTGTGTTCCATGGATTAGCCTTCAAATCTTGTATGTATGTTACACGTAGAATTAGTGAGCATTATGTATGAATGGATAGATTTGACGGGTTGGGAATATTGTCTGGAAATGTCATGATTCAGTAGATTACTAAGGCCAAATGTGTAGAGATGTTAACACCGCTAATTGGCTAGCTTGGATTTATGTGGGATCTGGATGTGCACTAAGTTTTAAGAAGTTAGTGGAGATTCTTAACTAAGATTCAGTTTACAAAGTGGCTGAGTACTCTCAACCAATTAGTGGAGATTTAAGGTGGGAGGTACTTGCCAGGCTAGTTATGGTAACAAGGAGATTTAGTAGTGGAAATGTCTTTGCCATATCCGACTGCAGTAAGAAGTATTATGTGCTTGACGGTTAGCAAATGGGATTTTATGAGTCAGATTATTAGGAGTTAACATGTGCACTGTAACAACAAGTTTTGTTAGGCTAAAATGGTTGGTTTCCGAAGGTGGTGATTTATCTGGCAGTGATACCTCACTGCCGTCTGGAGGCTTTATGTAAGTCTCTAATTTTATTCAATTCATAAAGAGGAAGTTTGGCTTTATGTAAGTCTTAAAAATTTCATTTCCAAACAAGGAAATCTTATACGGGGATGCGTTCCCAAGCGTCGTTATATGCGCGGGTATAGCTATATATATGTGAGCGAGATGTGTTGATATCTTTGTTAACTTATTATTGTGTGAATGCGGACATGTGCGTTAAGTACTAATATAGGATCTTAAAACATGGGAGGAGATTTGAACCGCTGTTAATGTTTGTTGATTAGGAAAACCTTGATTTGTTTTATTTATTCGCGGTGACTGTTTTACCTATAACTTCCCATCTGCGTATGTTTCCTAATAACTTACTAAACTAATTAGTGATTTATTTAATTTCCTTTTTATATTATCTGTGATTAGGCGATCGAGTGAACTTGCTTGGAGTTTAACTCTGATTTGATTATCTTTCGGGTGTTGTTAGGGAATCGTGAAGGAGTTTGATTGATTCAGTTTTCGGTGGATATTCAGAAGATATCTAACTGAGGGTGGACATCTATACTTCTTCTATTTATTTTTTTATTTTTTTATTTTATTTTTCGTTATGTAGTTGTGAGGCAGTGGGGATATTCTTTTTTTTTCTTTGGGTAGACTCTTAATTTTCTTTTGTTAGTTCGATTTAAAAGTGGATTTTATTACTGAAGTCTAGTACTTAGTTTCAATTCTCTAGACATCTTCATTAATTTGTTAAGAAATAAAATTCTTATGCATATACAATTGTAACGGAACTATGTTCCTAGTTTTACGTGGTTATGTACCTTGTTGCGAGAAAAATTAACGGCATACTTTCTATTTAATCATCGGCCGGGGTTAAGTGGAAAGTAGGGCTGTTACAATAAGTTGAGCGAAATTTAGGAAGCATACCTCTTTTGCTTTCTCGGGCCAATTAAATACCCAAGGCGATAATCGGCGAGATTCGCAGGAAGCACATTTGAACCTGAAATATAAGGTCCATTCAAAAATAGCGGAAAGACGCACCATTTGTCGTCTTTGGAATGGCGAGGAACGTTGTTCTTTCCATAATGCCAATCGATATCCTGCATAAGTATTTTGTCACGGGGAACATTTTCTCTTCTCTTCAAACGTGCACCCTGTTGAGTTCTATAGTTTTTCATGTTTATTATTTCATAGTTTTCGAAGAAATTCTCTACTGAATACTTTTCAGCTAATATCTCTAAGTCCGCATATTTAGGATCCCTAACTTCATTAGGGTAAAGAGATCCCTTACCAGCACCACGATTGGCGAACTCAAGCATTAGTCGATACAATCTCCGCTAATTGGTATATAACTCGCGAGAATTTCGCATGAGCAAGAATTAGTAAAATAAAGGAAGATCACGGGTTATAGAGAGGAATGGGAAGACCAGCGAGAATCGACCTAGCGAAATTATGATTTTTTGATCGTCACAATGATGATCAGTAAACAATTTGGCAGAGAGAATGGATTTAGATTCTTGATTGGGAATAGTGGATAATGTGAAACCCTTCTCTTGCAAATCCTTTTGAACATCTCCCAAAAAGAACTTCATATCTGCGTCCCAACTTGAGGCATCTTTGAGTATGGGAATGAAGAGAAGATTAAAGATCAACAGTAAAAAGAAAAAGATTTACTGAGCGAGAAACGGAAATTACGGAGAGATGAAGAAGAGAAATTGCGAAAAAACAAGAAAGAGAGTAAAAAAGAAGAAGAGGGGAGTAAGAAAATATATATAGAGAAGAATTCTCGAAAAGGCAAACACATTTAATGCGAAGAGTATACATGAGCGGTTGAGAAAGGACGGTTGAAAAATACGTGTCAAGAAATGAATGGAAGAAGGGATACGTGTAATAAATTTTGTGTAAAAGTACGGAGTCATGTCAAAACAGATAGGGATGAACAGTTGCGGCATTTTGAATAGATTAGTTCTCATGACATTATCTCCTTCGCAGAGAAGACATGAGAAGAGGCAAGATGTATGTAGGATCAGAATATCGCAACAACCATACCTCGTGAGATCAATAAACGAAAGCATTGCGATAGTGTCGCAGAAGAATAATATAAATGACGCAATGAATGACGGCAGCCAAAACACGAGAAAGATGTGAACTCACAGCGAGATCTAGGAGAGTTGCGAGATTATATATTTTGTACACTTTGCGATATCTCGCAAGTCATTCCCGAAAATAAAGGACAACTTATTTGTCATCCATTGTATACTACCCTATATAAAGAGTCGAATAAGCTTTGTTGGGGGAGATCTTTTTCCGAGTGTTGGGCAAGTTATTAGGAGAGAGAAAGTTTGAAGTAATTTTAATTTCTTTAGCCTCTATTCCATTTCATTTTGTAAACGCTCAAGGAATTAATCAATAAAAATCATTATCATTCATCTTCAAGTATCTTAGTTGTGTAAATTCTTGTGAGGGGTGTAGTGTAGGATTTCCTGCAACTACATATTGGCGCTAGAAATAGGGAAAGATTGAAGATAAGAGATTGGATATTGTCATTAAAATTCAACAAATCAAGAGTATGATGGATAAATTGGAGAAAATCAGAATCAAAGAGAATGATGGAGGCTGGAATGTAATATGATTATAAAAACAATGGTTAATGAATTTCATGAAAATATCAAAGGGAGAGTACACAAAAGAGATTTTGAAGGAAAGAAAATTGTAACAGCAGAAAAGATCTCACCCTTGAAAGAATGGGAAAAATAGAGAATTATATTCACAGCAACGGACATATCAGGAGAGAATTTAAATCACACATCTCCACTAGTGATTACAATAAGTGCAAGCAAAGAAGGAGGAAAATTAAAAAAAAAACAATGGAAGAATGGGCAATAAATAGAACTTTGGTGGATACAGGGAGTTCAGTGAATATAATGTTTTATCATGCATATAAAAAATTGGGGTACAAAGATGAAGAAATGACTTCCTTTTGAACATATCATATCTACGGTTTCGGCAAATCAATAACAAAACCTAAAGGGGAAATAAAAATACGAATTTTGTTGGGATAAATTGAAACACATGTGACACTATGTGTAGTGGATATGGAATCACCATATAACATGCTATTGGGAAGACCATGGATACATGCAATAAAAAGCTGTAGCATCAACATTTCATCAATGTGTCAAATTTCCTATGCCGAGTGGAATTGGCGAAATCGAGAGGAGATACCAATAAAGGAAGAATATATCATCAAATCGAAGTAAAACATTATGAAGAAAGGTGAAGAGGCGAAAAGATCGCAAGAAGATGGCAAAAGCAGCGAAAAAAGGAAGAAGAATTTAGAACTTACATGATAAGAACGGAAGAAGGAAAAGGAATATGTGGTGAAGAGAATGATCTCGAAGGAAGTAAAATGACCAACGCCAATGGGAGAACCGACGGCTAGTTACACTGCGACGAGAGCCAACAAAGGAAGTGAATATCGAAATCAAGAAGAACCCAAGATGTTAAAAATTGGGACTAAAATGGAGGCGGATGAGGAAAGAAAGACCATTGATTTGTTGCGAGATTATAAAGACATTTTCGCGTGGGATATGGATGAGATGCCTGGAATAGATCCATCCAGAAGCGTGTCATAAATTAGAGATTGATAAAAATGCAAGACCATTCAAGAAAAGAATTAGAAAAATTGCAACATCATATCATCCTCAAATAGAAGAAGAGTTGCAGAAGATGCTTGATGCCGGTATTATTAGACAAGCAAAATACCCCGAATGGATAGCAAATATGGTTGTAGTTCCAAAGAATAAAAAAGGAATAAGAATTTGCATAGATTTTACCGATCTAAACAAAGCTTGTCCAAAAGATAGTTATCCCTTGCCAGATATTCCGCAGATGGTTGAATCAGCAGCAGGAAATGAAAGGATATCCTCTCTTGATGGATATAAGGGATACAATCAAATTCCTCTCACTGAAGAAGACCAAGAGCATACTGCCTTTTTCGCTCCAAGAGGATTATATTGTTACACAAAAATGCCATTTGGTCTGCGAAATGCCGGTGCAATGTATCAAAGGATGGTAGAAAAAGTGTTCGAACAATGGATACATAAAACACTAAAGGTATACGTGGATGACATGTTAATAAAAAGCAAAGAAGCAAAAGATCATGTACGAGATTTGAAGGAAATTTTTGAACAAATGAGACATTTCAACATCAAAGTAAACCCAGAAAAATGTACCTTTGGGACATCTGGAAATTTTTTTGGATACATTGTGTCAAAAGAAGGAATACAGGTTGATCCGGAGAAATTATAAGTAATTCGCGATATGCCGACACCAGCAACAGTGAAAGATGTGCAAAAGTTAAATAGACTATTAGCTTCGCTAGGGAGATTCATCTCGCGATCATCTGATAAGTGCAAGCATTTTTTCAACATACTTAAAAAGGGAGCGAAATTTAGATGGACAGATGAATGTGAAAAGGTGTTACAAGGAATAAAAGAACATCTAATGGATATATCAATCTTACAAAAAGCAGAGCCAGGTGAAGAATTACTAATTTACCTCGCGACAACCTCGCATGCACTAAGTGCAGTATTATTGCGAATGGACGCAGGTGTGGAAAAACCAATCTATTACATCAGTAAAACATTCAATGCCGCAGAGATAAATTATTCAAAAATTGAAAAATTATTTCTGGTGTTAGTTTACGCAACGTTTAAACTTCGCATCTACTTCGAAGCACACACGGTAAAGGTAATGACAAAAGTACCAATTGAGTCAGTAATGAAAAATTCAAAAAGGTTAGGAAGAGTTGAAAGATGGAATGCTCAAGTAGGTCATTGTAAACTCAAATATGAAGTGTTATCCTCACCCAAATCACAAGTTGTTGTAGACTTTTTAGCGAAATTTCCATTGGAAGAGGATGAAGCGGTGGAAGAAATGATGGATATAGAAGAAGAACATGGAAATCAAGGGATTTATTAACTAGCGAAAGCAGATGGGAAATATTGGTAGATGGATCGTCAAATGGAGAAGGTATAGGAATTGGGATCATTATAATCTCGCGGAAAGGCAATAAAATGGCTTTCTCTTTTAGATTGGAATTTGCATCTACCAACAATGAAAGCAGTATGAAGCTATAGTACATGCTTTTGCGATTTGCAATAGAAATGAAGTTAGAGAATGTAAGAGTTACCGGTGATTCTCAGTTAGTTATTCGCCAGATAAAAGAAGAGTATACTAAAAATGAAGCATCCTTGAAAAAAAAAACAAAAAACTTGTTGAAGAATTGTGTCGAAGATAAAAAAATAAAGTGGAGACATATATCAAGAAAAGACAATAGACTCGCAGACGCTTTTGCTTTTATATCAAGTATGATGACAGATCCATCTGCGAGATGCATAAAAATACAAACACTTCTATCACCATCAATCAACAAAAGAGGAAGAGGAAGAAGCGAAATAATGCTCATAGAAGATGAAACACAAAAACCCCATTAGGATTGGAGGAATGAGAACTTCATGCTTATCTAATGAAAGGAGAAACACCAAGAAATAGTTAGAGATGCACAAATTAAAAAGTCGTGCAACAAATTATGAATTAAGAGACGGGGTATTGTACAGAAGATCTTTTAATGGACCCTCGCTTAGATGTTTAACACGAAAAGAAGGAGAAGCCGGTGTTAAAAATGCTACAGTGGGGATCTTGGCAATCATAGTGGTGGAAGGTCTTTAGCACATAAGGCGAAAATGCAAGGCTATTATTGGCCATATATGCATGAAGATGCGAAACAAATATCAAGATGTTGCGAAGATTGTCAAAGACACGGAAAGAAAATACATGCACCAGGAGCACCATTAACCTCTTCAACAAGTGTATGTCCTTTTGGAAAGTGGGGGTTAGATATTGTATGACCATTTTGCAGTGCGGGGCAAAGGAGATATCGATTGTCGCTACTGATTATTTCACAAAGTGGCGAAGTAAAAGCGAGATACAACACATTCGCGATAAAGATATTTTTACTTTCATATTCGAAAACCCTAATATGCAGATTTGGAATTCAAAGACGGTTGGTATCGACAATGGGAAACGGTTGAGGGACAAAATATAGAATTCTTGCTTAATGCATTTCAAATAAAGTGTGGAAATCAACTCCTTTATACCCATGAGCCAATGGACAAAGAAGCAACAAATAAAACAATCGCTGATATATCGAAGAAGAAATTAGAAGGGCATAATAAGGCATGGTGTGAACAAGTGCATAATACATTATGGGCTTACAATACAACAAGGCGAGAAGCTACGGGGATGTCACCATTTTGTCTAACCTATGGAGTTGAAGTCAGACGTCCGATAGAAAGTTATTATTCCAACAACAAAGAGAGAAGCTTGGGAGAAAAATCTTAGTGCGGGTAACATTTTGGTTAAATTAGATGAATTAGAAGAAAAAAGAGAAAGAGCACTACAGCATATGGAGAATTATCAGCGAAGATTGGCCAGAGAATATAACAAAGTGTCAAAACACGCGAATTTCAACCAGGTGATATGGTATTGCGAGAAAAACCAATATATCGGCAAGAAAGTGGTGGAAAGTTGGCGAAAAAGTGGGATGGACCTTATATCATCAAGGAGATAGTTGGGCGGGGCATATAGATTAATGGATCCCGAGGGCAAAGATGTGGGCGAGAGATTGGGTAGACCAGTGGAATAGATTATATCTCAAGAAATATTACCCATAGAAGATGGAAGGAAAGAATAAGTTCCGAAATGTTGAATGAATGAAATGAAATGAATTCATATGAAATGTTCTATGACGAGTTATTGCGAAATTTCAAAAGAATGTGCGAATATCTCGCAAATGAATTAACAAGAGATAACCAAAAATGAATGATTGAACGAATTGATAGAAATGAATGAGTGAGTGAATGGAACGAACCTTTATGGCGTACACCCTAGTTCGCGAATGATATTTCATAAGAGGCAAATGTAAGACCTAAAGTGCGTCATATAAGGGGGTATCTCTTGACATGGCTCAGGGAAAAGGTTACACCCGCCCGGAACTGAGTCATGAAAATTTGGGTTCAATAAAGCCCATCAGGGGAGATACCTTGGATTTCCAACTATATATATAAGGTTATACCCTGGTTGGACGACCAAGGGTCTCTTCCAAGGAGTCGGTGTATGACCAAGGCGCCGAGGTACACGGTTGAGCCAAGAGTGCCAGGGCATTTGAAGTGTCTCAGCCATTCTTGGCAAGTCTTGGCACATCTTTGCACTCAGCCCGAAGAAAACTCCACTTAGGTGCAGTCTCGTAACCATAAGCCCTATAGGTATAAGGGATAAGAGGCTACGAAAACAAGCAAGTTGTTGTTAAGACCAGGATGGGAGGATCTAGTCTTGTATGGCGATGTACGCCTCCTTTAAGGGGCAACCGGGGGAGATGATAAGGGCGGCACCCTCCATTAGGGAGCTGATAAGTGTCAAAAGACGCAAATGTCATGACGCTCTATTTTCGCAAGAAAATTTAGGCTTGTCATATTTGTGCGATGATCCTGAAGATGCAATAATACTAACGCGAGGGTAAGACGAGATCAATGGCTCTTTACATGAAAGTGTAAAGACGTCCTGCGATTTCGTCGCAAGACGGCAATGTCATGGGGCTTCAAGTTCGCAAGAATTTTTAGGCCTGTCATATTGTCGCAACAAAAACATCCTGCAGAGGCAAAAATACTAATAAAATGATAAGACAAGATCAATGGGTCGTTACATGAAAGTGTAATGGCGTCCTGCGATTTTGTCGCAAGACATTTAATGTCATGGGGCTTTATGTTCGCAAGAATATTTAGGCTGTCATATTGAAGCAAAAAATGAGGGTGGAAAAATAAGACCTTTAACTAGGAAGGAAAAATAAGACCACACAAAAACAATGATAAGGCAAGATCAATGGGTCGTTACATGAAAATGTAAAGACGTCCTGCGATCTTGTCGCGATATTGAATTTCAACATAAATGAAGATAATGGAATAGCAATTATTAAATACCAAAAATTATACTCATTGAAAGAAAGAGTAGTAATAAGCAGATGAATACATACATCAAAAAGATGGTTGAAGTACATAAAGAAGCAACAATACAAGAAGAAAGATTACAAGAGAAGGTCATTTCTCAAATATCAGTTTTTTCACCGAAGGAGAATCCGGGTTTTCTTCAAACAACTTTATCTATATTTTCGCCAGTTATTATATTTCCACCAGATCTTTCTTCACCCAGATCATCATTGGTAGTTTTGCTAGGAGGGATTATCTCTTCATTCGCGATTTCTTCGCCATTATTGTAGTCAAAATCGCTGTCAGGAGAATTAGAAACTTCATCGTCACTTACTTCCAGAGGTTCGATACATACAGGATCAAGATATTTGGATAGTAGAACATTATTTACAACAACTTCGGCCTTAAGATGAAATTGACGAAGGAGTGCTTTCTGATGATTTCTACTCTCTATATCTTTACAGTCGGACATATAATCGAATCTTCTTCTGCGCGATCGCGAGAACGAGCAAGGGAAGCGATGAGTATTCCATTTTCTTTGCGAATTTTTGAATAGTCAGACTTTAGAGTGCCAATAGAGGAATGAGATTTTTCTCGAGAATGAAAAGAAAAGAACATAGAAAATTATTCAGATTTTATGACTTCGTAAGGAAAATATCACAAGATAATAAATAAATGTATTAAGGTAGTCAAATAATATGACTACCTTCCTTATGCGAGGTAAGATATTGGATTAAAGACGAACAACTATAATCCAAATGATCCATGGCATTGTCAAAATTATCTCCAATTAAACCTTTCAGTCGAGATCGCAAGCTTTTTTCGTTGGAAACAAGTAAGGCATTTTCTTTCGCAAGGGAAGACTTAGACTTTTCTAACTTGGAACATTGATCCTTGAATTGATTTGCCTTTACACTTAAGATTATTCTACCCCTGAATAAGTTTATCCTTCTCGCATAACTTCTTCAAGTTGATTTCTCAATGAGCAAAGAGATTGTTCTTGCTCTTTACATAATTTTTGACAAACATCGATGTTGTTGTGAGTAAATCGCCACCTTGTTTAACAGAGTTCGCTTTTCTTGAGAAAGAGTTTCATTCTCATCTGATAAAGTTTCCAACTCCAAATTAGCTTTAGTCAAAGAGTAAGAGAGGTGAGATAATTTATTACTTAATGAGTCTTGTTTCTGAGCTAAATCAGCATTTTCTTTAGAAAGATTATCTATTTGATCAACAAAATATGTATGAAGATTATCTAATTGGTTATATTGCTTCATACAAGCATCTCTGTCAACTCGAACTTCTTCAATAGTAGATTCCAACTGATATATCTCCATTTTTCGCTTCTGGTTTAAAGCTTGAAAGGGCGAACAAGGGCTCTTGGTTTAAAGAAAAAAAAAAAGAAAAAAAAAATGGACAATACAGAGACAAGAGTATACCTTTTAATTCTTCATTCTTCTTGCGAAGGTTATCACGATCCAGCGAAACATTTTGAAGTTTTTGATTCTCAAGTTGGAGAATATTACATTTTGCGGTCATAGTTTGGAGATCATTCTTCAAAATATTAATTTCTTGCTCAAAGATGTTTGCGAAATTCTATCAGGGGCCAAGGTGTTTGCTCAAAATCTCGCAGATATCGATTTGATAGGGTCGATGTGAAGTCTTCTTGGCATCGTTCACAATATCGATAGAACTTTGAACTCCACATCTATTCCTTCTAAATTTTCTTTAGTAAGAGGGATTTGCTCAGAAAAGGAAGTAACGGTGATAGAAGAAGGAAGACATGAGTCATCTTTTGTTAAAGGAATATCATGAGAAGAGGAAATCTCATGAGGGTTAATGACTTGGAGAAATAGTAGAGGCATTGACAATGGAAGAAGAAATAGGCTCATTCACAATGGGACTGTTATGAGGGATTTGATCTATGAGAAATTCAGGCATAGAAGTGTTATCTTTGACAATATTTTCGCAGGAAGAACCAGTAGGATTATCTTGCGAAGATTTCGCAGTAGGAGTCGTAAGTTTGAATATAGGGAAGGAAACAGCAGGTGCAACAGGTTTAGAATGGCGAGGCTTCTTGGGGGACCTATCAATATTTTTGTCATCCTGCGAATTACAAGATAAATAAGAAACAGAGGCAACAATATTGTTATTAAAAGAGTAAATGTTTCTTAAATACCTTGTTATTTGCAGGCTTTTTTTTAGAGGTGATTGGATTTGATTTGCGAACCCATGGAGATATTAGGGTTCACAATGGTGAACTTGGTGCTAGATTTGTTCTTGCTAAAACAAAAATGGCGGGGAGTCATTAAAAGAAGAAACGATATCAGAAAAAACAACTTCAATAAGAGAGGTCAATCACAAAATGATCAAATTCAGCAAAATTAACAAACCTTGATGCCATAGAAACAGAGAGCGAGAAGAATAGTAGCGGAAAAAACGATGAAGAAGACGACGAAGAAAAGCGAGAGAAAAAGTTAGAACGATGAAGAAGACGAAGTAAAAGAAAAGAAATGCTTTCACAAGGAATCCTCCTTTAAATAGACGAGAAAGAGTAAGGATAACATTAAATGTGCCAGGTAAAAGGGAAATTTTAGATACGTGTAAAAACAGTCATTCCTAAATTTACGGAATCTTGTCGGCGTAAAATTGATGGAAAACAAACGATTGCGGCATTTCAAAAATATTGGTTCTCATGACATTCTCTCCTTCGCAGAGAAGACATGAGAAGAGGCAAGATGTAGGATCGAATATCGCAACAACCATACCTCGCGAGATCAATAACGAAAGCATTGCGATAGTATCGAAGAAGAATAATATAAATGACGAATGAATGTGGCAGCCAAAACACGAGAAAGATGTGAAGACACGGAGAGATCTAGGAGAGTTGCGAGATTATATATTTTGTATACTTGCGATATCTCGCAAGTCATTCCCGAAAATAAAGGACAGCTTAGCTGTCATCCATTGTATACTACCCTATATAAAGAGTCGAATAAGCCTGTTGTGGGGGAGATCTTTTTCTGAGTGTTGGGCAAGTTATTAGGAGAGAGAAAGTTTGAAGTAATTGTAATTTCTTTAGCCTCTATTCCATTTCATTTTGTAAACGCTCAAGGAATTAATCAATAAAAATCATTATCATTCATCTTCAAGTATTTTAGTTGTGTGAATTCTTGTGAGGGGTGTAGTGTAGGATTTCCTGCAACTACAATGTAGGATCAGAATATCGCAACACCAACACCCTTGCAAAATCCATAAACGACGCATTAAGATAACGCAGATGAATAATATAAATGACGCAACGGATGACGATAGCCAGAACACGAGAAAGACGTGAAGACACAGCGAGATTTAGGAGTGTTGCGAGGTTTTACATTTGTACACTTGCGAGAATGTCGCAAGTCAGATCCGAAAATAAGAGATAACTTAGCTGTCATCCATTATGTAATGTCCTATATAAAGAGCCGAATAGGCTTATGAAAGAGGGGGATCTTTTTAGAGAGTGGAGAGAAATTTTAGAGGAGAGAGAAAGCTTAGAGTTGTAATAACATTCTTGATTTCACTTCTTTCTTGTAAAATTTCTAACACAATTAATAAAAGGATTGGTTATTGATCTTAAATATGTGTTAGATATTATGAATTCCTGTGAGGTGTGTATTGTAGGATTTCCTGCAATTACAACTTGGATATGAAATTTTCTCTTCATTGTATTGTTGCTTATAAACCTTAAACTTCTTCAACTTTCCTTTTATATTTTGATGTTGCTCCCTTGTTGATAATGATGGTGTGTTTCTATGGACCTGTTGTTGGCAGAGAGAAAATAGTGCTAACTGCAAATCAAACTACAAGAAGGTGGTTTTCATCTATAGACATCACCCTCATGATTGACAAAATTAGCACTCAAGAGACCAAAGATTAGTGCTGAAAATGGTGTGAAATTGGGTAGCTCACCATTCTACCCGGAATTAACGTACGGTGACACACACTCAAAAATAAAAGATTTTTAGTCAACTACAAATAATTGAAGGTCTGGTGCCTCTGTTGATAAAAAATAGGTTATCTCCACTAATGATTGATCAGCAACTCTAATAATGCATTTCCCTCTGCTCGTCATTTGCCACCGGCATGATTAAATCCATTATTTAACACTCTAACAAGTAAGAAATCCGAATGTAGTTCCCTAACACTTCCAAGTTCAGTTATGCCTTAAGAATTCCCTATGTAAACATACCTAGAAGTATGCTAGTGACTCTAAAATCTCTACAAGTTGAATTTTTTTTTTTTTTTTTTTTTAATGCAAATATTTACAAATTTTTTGAAAAATTCGACTCTAAAGGCTAAAAACTTTATATGCAAAATATGGAAACACTCCCCACACTTAAACTTTACATTGTCCTCAATGTAATTGATTCGTCCAAAGTAAAATAAGGTGGGAAATCAAATTATGATATGAAAGACTAAAAACAAAAGATAGAGATAGAAATACAAAACCAATGGGTTGCCTCCCACGCAGCGCTTAGTTTATCGTCCTCAGCCTGACTTAGCACTCTTTCAAATTACTCCTCCAGAGGGAGCAAATCACGAAGCTCAATCTCATCAACATCCATTGTAGTGAAGTTCTCCTAGTATGGTTTCAGTCTATGGCCGTTGATCTTGAAAATTTTCCCAGTTTTGGGACTAGAGATTTCAACTGCACCATGAGGAAAAACATTAGTAACAACAAATGGTCCAACCCATCGGGACCTTAGCTTGCCAGGAAATAACTTAAGACGAGAATTGAATAAAAGAACTTTCGACCACAATAAAACTTTTAGAAATCATTTTGTCGTGGAATAGTTTTGTCTTTGCTTGTATATACGAGAGCTCTCGTAAGCATCATTTTGTATTTCCTCTAGTTCATTTATCTGCAGATTCCTTTGTTTCCCAGCTTCATCATACTCCATGTTGTACATTTTTACCGCCCAAAAAGCTTTATGCTCAAGTTCAACCGGGAGATGACATGCTTTGCCATAAACCAACCGATATGGAGACATACCAATTGATGTCTAATATGCCGTTCTATACGCCCAAAGTGCATCATTGCTTGAAGCTCCAATCTTTTCTTGTAGTATTGACAGTTTTCTCCAGAATGGACTTAATTTCTCGATTAGAAATTTCAGCTTGCCCACTAGTTTGTGGGTGATACGGCGTACCAACCTTGTGTGTTATGTTGTACTTCTTGAGGAGAGCATGGAAGGATTTCTTCAAGTGCGAGCCTCCATCACTGATAACCACTCGTGGTGTACCATGTCTAGAGAAAATATATTCCTTCACAAACTCACAAACAACTTGAGAATCATTAGTATGGGTGGATTTAGCTTCCACCCATTTTGAAACATAATCCACAGCAAGAAGTATATAAAATTTTTCATTCGAATTAACAAAAGGGCCCATAATATCAATACCCCATACATCGAATATTTCTACACCAAGAATCGGTGTGAGTGGCATTTGATTTCGAGCACCTAGATTGCCCGTTCGTTGACATCTATCACAAGATTTGCAAAAAGCATATGCATCCTCAAACAGTGTAGGCCAATAAAAGCTACTCTCAAGAACTTTGAGAGCGGTACGTTTGGAACCAAAGTGACCACCACAAGCATAAGAATGACAAAAAGACAAAATTGATTAAAATTCAGAGTTTGGTACGTACCTGCGGATAATCTAATTAGCACCATATTTCCACAAGTAGGGCTCATCCACACATCTTTGTTTGGCTATTTTCTTAATCTTTAGCTTTTGAAAGTTAGACATCGTACTAGGTACTTGCCTTGTAACCAAATAGTTCACTATATCAAGCATACCAAGGTGTTGATTCTTTAATCGAGAAAAGTTTTAGTCCGGGAAAACGATCATGTGAGGAAGTTCTTCTTAGAAACAACAAGTCTACTAAGATGATCGACACGGTATTCTCGACACCTTTCTTGTCTCTAATTTCAATATTGAATTCTTATAGCAAAAGAATCCATCTTATGAGTCTTGGCTTAGCCTCCTTCTTTTTCAGTAGATACCTAAGTGCTGCATGATCAGAGTATACAATCACTTTGGTACCCACCAAATAAGATTTGAATTTTTCTAATGCAAATACTATAGACAACAACTCTTTCTCAGTGGTCAAGTAGTTGATTTGAGCCTCATTAAGGGTCCTCGATGCATAATAAATCACATGTGACCTTTTGTCTACTTTCTGACCCAAAACAGCTCTGACGGCATAATCACTTGCATCACACATTAACTCGAATGGAAAACTCCAGTCAGGTGATTTAATAATTGGTGCAGTAGTCAATAATTCCTTCAATTTGTCAAAGGCATCCTTGCACTCTTGGTCGAAGTCAAAGGAAACCTCCTTTTGCAACAATTTGCACATCGGCATTGAGATTTTGGAGAAATCTTTGATAAACCGTCTGTAAAAACCTGCATGACCAAGAAATGAGCGAACCCCCGTCACCGAAGTGGGGTATTGTAAGTTTCTAATCAAGTCTATCTTTGCCTTGTCTACTTCGATCCCTTGAGAGGACACGATGTGACCGAGCACTATACCATGGTTCACCATAAAGTGGCATTTCTCCCAATTTAAAACAAGATTAGTGTCTATGCATCTTTTAAGCACAAGTTCAAGATTATTTAAACAAATATCAAATGAATCACCATAAACACCGAAATCGGATCCATAAATATCTCAATGATGTTTTCAGGATAATCGAGAAAATATACTTACCATACATCTCTCGAAAAGTGGAAGGCGCATTGCAAAGACCAAACGACATCCGTCTATATGCAAACGTACCAAAAGGAGAAGTAAAAATCGTCTTCTCTTGGTCCTACGGTGCAATAACAAACTGATTGTATCCCAAATAACCATCCAAAAAGCAATAATGAGAATGACCCTTTACTAGCCTCTCTAACATCCGATCAATGAAAGGCAAAGGAAAGTGATCCTTCCAGCCGAATTGAGCTTTCTGTAGTCTATGCACACTCGCCATCCTGTTTGAACTCTTGTAGGTACAAGTTCATCATGCTGATTTCTGACAACAGTGACACCTGATTTCTTAGGCATCACTTGCACCGGACTCACCCATTTCTTGTAAGAAATTTGGTAAATCACCCCCACACTTAGCAATTTGAGGATCTCCTTCTTTACGACCTCCATCATCGGGGGGGTTAAGCCTACGCTGAGCATCACGTACCGGCTTGACATCATCTTCCATGAGGATTCTATGCATGCACATAGCTGGACTAATGCCTTTGATGTCAGCAATTGTCCAACCATTAGCCGTTTTATGCTCTTTCAGAACCCTAAGTAAGCGTTCTTCCTGTACTGCTGTGATATTCTTTGCGATAATGACTGGAAGTTCTTCTCCATAACCCAAGTAAGCATACTTTAAGTGATCAGGTAGAGGTTTAAAATCTAATTTATGTGCCTGCACAACAGAAGGTAAAGGAACTTCATCAGTTACAGGTAAAGAGATGTATGAGAGATTACATGTTTGATCTTCTTGTAATGCCGTTAAAGCACCACATGTCTCAGAAAACTCCTCAGGAATATCAATTTCCAAGTTATAAATTCCATGGACATCCAAATCAATGCTATTTTGTAGCACAGATTCAAGTTCATCTTCATTGTTCAGATCAAACATCTGTTGTGCTAACGAACCAATAACATCAATAGAAAATACAGAATGGATATCACTTGGATAACGCATAGCTTCAATGATATTGAAGTGTATCATATCTTTGTCAAACTCCATAGTGAGTGTCCCAGTATCGCAATCAATCTTCGTCTTAGCAGTCTTCATAAATGGTCTCCCAAGAAGTAATGAAGTAGACGAATAATTGTCTCCATCTTGCATATCCACAATATAGAAATCAACCGGAAAGATTAATTCATTCACTTGCACCAACACGTCTTCCACGACTCCCTTAGGATATATGTTAGACTTATTAGCCAATTGAATAATAATCCATGTCTCCTTTAAAGGTCCCGATTCAAAGAGTCATAAACATCGGTTGACATCACGCTTATGGAAGCTCCCAAATCAAGCAAAGCACGTTCAAATCGTTTGTCACCAATTGTAATCGCCTTTGTAAAACCACCGGGATCTTTGCATTTTGTAGGCATCTTCTTTAGCACCATCGTTGAAGCACTTTCTCCCACCCGAGTGACCTCGTTAGCAATCAACCTCTCCTTCCTTGTACAAAAATCCTTTAGAACTTTGGCATACACAGGTACTGTCTCCATGGCCTCAATAAATGGAATGTTGATATGCACCTTGCTGAAGATATCCATAATCTCCTTGTCTAGAGCTTTCTTCTTTGACTTGGAAAAACGACTAGGAAAAGGAGGTGGTGTGGTAAAAGTAGGAATTGTGTCCTCAGGTTGGGCCTGTTAAAGTTGGCTTTTCCTTTGGAACAGTTTCCACCTCTTCCTTTTCTAAATCGTGACTAGCCTTTTCTTGTTGCTTTGGCTCTTCTGTCTGCTTTCCGCTCCTCAAAAGCACTGCATTAACATTATCTCTTGGATTCACAAAAGTTTGTGATGAAAGCTTTGATGATGCTTGTGCCTTAAGTTGATTTATCTCAGTTGTCATTTTCCCCATCTGAGTATGCAGATCTCTAATCGCAGAGTCCGTCTTCTGCATATGTTGATCGGCTTTCTGTTGACTATGTTGGAACATAGATGAGACACCTTGCATCATAGTAATCATTTTCTCAGATGCGTCCTCCTTGGGAACTTGAGGTTGCGCTTGCGGCTGAGGATGGAATTGTGGTTGTTGAAAACCACCTTGCCGACATATGGATTAGGAGCCGTAGCTTGCTTGTTTACGTAGCTGAAATTCGGGTGATCTTTCCAACCTGGATTGTAGGTACTGGAGTAGGTTTATACCCTGGACTCGATTAGGGAAAACAGCGTTCACCTGTTCGAGACTCTTCTTCGTAAGTAGGAATAATCACCGCTGCCATTCGTTGCACTAACTTTTCGATGTTGTTTATCCAATTTGCTACGATTGTGCAGACTCTCATCTCTCGCTAACTCTTCGACACTTGAGTTGTTTGGTGTAGAATTGTTGAGCGTTGGCCATGCTCTCAATCAAACTAGTTGCTGCCAAGATTGTCACCAGAAGTGAACCACCAACAATTGCATCAATAAAATTCCTCTGTTCTAGAAGTAATCCTTCATAAAAGTATTGGATAATAAGTGTTGAAGATATGTTGTGGTGAGGACAGCTTGCCAACAACTTTTTATACCTCTCTCAATATTCATGAAGAGATTCCCCAGTTATTTGCGGAATGCCACTAATCTCCTTTTGCGACAGCAATTTGCCCTTGGAAGAAGGAAAATATTTCTCCGAAAATAGCTTTTTCATTTCAGTCCATGTTGTAATACTCCCTGGGAGAAGATAATACAACCATTCTTCCGCCATATCTATTAAAGAAAATGGGAAAGCTTGCAGCATTGCCGTATCACTGTCTTCGGTACCTTGCCTAAGACTTGTCATCTTGTGTTTGGAATTTTTGAAGATGACGGTTTGGATCTTCACCCGGAATTCCCTTGATTTCGGTAAATGATGAATTAAATTCGACTTCAGCTCCACTGTTGTAGGATCAGAATATCGCGACATCAATACTTCGCGAGATCAATAAATAATGACATTGCGAGGGCGTCACAGAAGAATAACATTAATGACGCAATGAATGACGACAGCCAAAACTTGAGAAAAGTGTGAAGATCTAGCGAAGTTTAGGAGAGTTGCGAGATTGTATACTTGTACACTTGCAATATTTCGCAAGTCGTTCCCGAAAATAAAGGACAACTTAGCTGTCATCCATTGTATACTACCCTATATAAAGAGTCGAATAAGTCTGTTGTGGGAGAGGATTCTTTTGAGAGTGTTATACAAGTCATTAGGAGAGAGAAAGTTGGTGGTGATTGTAATTCTTAACTCTTTTCTATTTTTATCTTGTGAATCTTCAAGGAAATAATCAATAAACTCATTGTTATTCATCTAAAAAATGTCTTAGTTGTGTAGAATATTTGGGGGTGTAGTGTAGGATTTCACTGAACTACATATTGGCGCTAGAAAGGGCTGTTTGAGTAAGGATACACATCGTGATTTGAAAGAATTTGAGTAGTAGAGAAGAAATTTGATACAATTTTCAACGGTTACCAAAATTACCAAAATCTTAAATGGTTAGAAGGAGAAATACATCCGAGCAACCAACAACTTGTTAGGAGAAGTAGGAGACTTGCCGGAGAAGAGAGAAATGAAATGGAAGAATCCTCAAGAAGTAACATAAGAAATGATGAGGAAAATCAAATTCAAACACCAATTCAACCAGTGGCGGATAGAAGCGTGGATTATGATAGAGTAAGCGTGCATACTTGGAGATCGATTCTCGTGGACGAAAGGGAAGAAGAACAACGGTTAGTAAACAATGGACAAGAAGGAGAGATCGAGAGGGGAATGGAGAAATAATTCATGGGAATGAAGAGATCGCAGCATTAGAGGCGTCGAGGCAAACAATACATGAAGAGAGACGATTAGAGGCAGAGGAACGTGCAAACTTTACAAGACAGAATCATGAGCTGAGGATGGAAAATATGAGACTACAAAACAGAAGGTCGAGAAGCACTACAAGGTCAAGCTCAAGATCAATTAGAGAGGAAAGAAGGAGAAATTTACTTACGTAAGAAATTTGTTGATGAAGAAAACCAAAGAGAAGCGCAAAATCCGGGCGGGAACATTGCGAGAGATGAGAAATGATGGAAGATCGTTATATTCCACGTCCCGAGACTATTCAAAATGGGCGAATGATGAAAATCAAGGAAATAGGCAGCGTCGGAGGCAAAATGATCCGATTCTTTCAAGAAAATCAAGAAGAAGGAAGAAGAATATTGCATGGGGAGAGAAGCACTGAGAGGAGGCAAAAAGAGATTGAGGATGACATTGAAAGACATTATGTTGAACAAGCACGTCCTAGCTCAAGTAGAGAGAAAGATTGAGAGCGTAAATGGAAAAACAAGAGTTAGAAGAGGCAATTCACCAGAATAATCATGATAATCGAGAAAGAAGGCGATAACAAAATCGCAACAATGATAATATTAATGAAGAAATGAAAGAGCACAAAGGAGATCGATAGGCACCAAAGAAGAGAAATCGATAGATATAATGGTGTGCGAATTCGCGAAAGAAATGAGGGAGAAGATCGCAGAGAAATACGGGAAGAGAATGATGAACAAGAAAGTCAAAGTAGACATGAACGAAGGAAGAGAAGCGGAACTAAAAAAGACCGGTAAATTCAAATTCTAATGTAAATGAGCAAATTTTGAGAGAAGAGAAATGAGAGGAATGATGAATAGTAAAAGGGGAGGAGGAAAGAGACAGTTGGACGAAGCAATAGAAGAAGCTGCGAAAACCCCATTCACACAAGATATACAATTAATAGGAATACCACCTAAGTGCAATTTACCGACATTAACCAAAGATTTCGATGGAACAACTTGTGCGATCTGACATATCAAAGCTTATATGAGATGTATGCTACAATGGGAGAACAATGATGCTATATTGTGCAAATATTTTGCATCAAGTCTGACAGGAGAAGCTTTGAAATGGTTTGAAGGGCTATCGAAGAATACAATAACATCTTTTAATCACTTGCAGGCTATATTCTTAGGGGCATACATAAGTAATAATTCCTCGTGACTGGTATTGAAGATGTATTTGGGTTAAAACAAAGGGTTGGTGAAAGTTTGAAACATCTAACTATAAGATGGAAGACAATATGTAGCGAAATGGCAGGCCGAGTGGAGGAAAGATATCTCATCTTATCATTCGTTAATGCTATGTTTGCGACAAATCTGCTATATATCCAAATTTTTAGAGTCAAGAATACAATCACAATGACTGAGTTGCGAGAGCTTCAGGAGGAGTATATTGCTCTAGAGGAAAAACAAAATGAGATGGAATCATACCTTCTCGCTGAATACAAGTTCGGGAGCTGCGAATGCAAGTTTGTTACCCAAATTGATAAACACTATGGCGAGTACCTCGCAAGGTCAACAAGGAGTGAGGATACCAGATGATGGTCAACAAAAGTTGGTAGCTATGGGAAGTCGCGATCAGGAAGAATTTGAAAGAGAAAGAAATTTCTACAACCGAGGAGAAAGTAATAAAATTCAAAGACTTGATCAACCGCAAGAAACCTATGGAGGTCAAATACATAATTCGCAAAGAGACTTATGGAGACCGAGGAGAAATTATCACAGAGGTCGCGTGTAGGAGCGGAATATCGCGACATCAATACTTCGCGAGAGTAATAACGACTTCATTGAAGGCGTCATGAGGAAGTAATATGAATGACGCAATGGATGACGATAGCCCAAAACATGAGAAAAGTGTGAAGACTTGGCGAGATTTAGGAGTGTCGCAAAGAAGAATGTTTATAACACTCTGTGACACTTCGCGAGTCATTCCAAAAAATAAAGGACAGCTTAAATGGTCATCCACTGTGTATTACCCTATATAAAGGGTTGAGTCAGTCTGTTGTAAGGGAGGGTTCTTTTTGAATTGTTGAGCAAGTCAGGAGGAGAGAGAAAATCTAGAGTGATTGTAATTTCTTTAGATCTGATCTATCTATCCTTATAAACATTTCGAGAAGATTATCAATGAAAGTATATAATTAATCACCTTCTAATGTGTTAATTGAGCAAATTCTAGTGAGGGGTGTAGTGTGGGATTTCCTGCAACTACATATGCGCTAGACAAAATAAGACCACACAAAAACGATAAGGCAAGATTAATGGAGTTCTTCATTTATGGAGACATTCTGCGATCTTGTCGCAATAACGAGCTTCAATATGCTTACGAAAACAGTAACAGAGGCAAATCTCTCATTTGAAAATGAATAATAAAAGAGGCAAGTATGGGAATGAATAGGATAAAGTTTTGTTATTCATTTCCATATGAGGAATTTATGCATTCATACTACTAGTTAGTCGAATTATAAAAGAGAATTGCTTGATTAATATGTGCAAGTAAAGAAAACGAAGATTGAATTCACATTTGACAATCCAAGAAGATTGAAAGAGTACATATATTACAAGTAGCGAAAAGAAGAAAAGAAGTTATTTCTTTGAAGAATCTTCTTCTTGGTGATTCTTGATTTCATCGTTCTTTTCGCCAGATTCTTCTGCTTCGCTAGCTTCACTATCAGAGACATCCGAGAAAGGCGTATCCTCAGGAATAACATTGCGAAGACAAGGATATGAACTAAGAGGAATACGGTGATCATTGCAAATTATTTCGATAGTTTGATTGCGAAAACGAACAGCAGTATTGTTGAAATTCGTCACTGTAGCTTGTAGTTGTTTCTTCAACTTAGAATACTTGTTATTGCGAAGAGAAAGGCTTTCTGCGAGTTCCCCTTTTTCAGACTCAAGTTCTTCAATCCTTGTTTGAAATCTCTTCTCGGATTCTGCAAAACATATGATAATGAATTAATAACACTATAACAAAGATTAAGGGTAGGTAAAAAGCGGTAAAGTATAATAAACAACCTTCTCTCGTTAGATATCATATCTTTAATCAAGGCGGTATGTTTGTATGAAGACTAACATCAACAACTAAATTATTCCCGGAATTATCTAAAACCTTCGCAGCCTGGTTTAACTCATCACCATTATTTATAACAAAGAAGCGAACGAACTTTCTCTTCTCGCTCCATAAGTATGGCATTCTGACGAAGGGATTCATCTCGTTCAATTTGTACTTGAGAAGAGATTTTTGAAATGTTGCTAATGCACCGTGCACCCTTATTAGCGAGACGGTCTTTCTCCTCTATAAGGCCACTAATTTTCTTCCTTTGAAGCTCGATTTTCTATGGGAATCAAGATACATTTGTTTAAATCGTCGGCTAAACTTAAGCTAGCTCTATGCTCAATCTCTAAGAGGCGACATTTGGTTCGGAGTTCATTTAATGAAAGGAATCAATTTTGTTTGATGAGTTACTTAAAGACTCGTTGAGATGGGTGAGAAGAACATCATTATCCATGGGCTCGGGAAATGAATGGAGAAGAATGGCTTCTTCAAGAGAGATTATATATGTCTCCATAAAAAATAATAAATCATGCAAAGAATAGTAAATGACAACTTAAAGACGACTTGAAGAATAAAATTTTATACCATAAAGTTCTGGTTTGCACTTTGAAGAGTAGACATTTTAGTCTTCGAGAAAGCGGTCGGTTTCAATTGTTGAATTCTTTCGTCTTTCTTGCGAGACATCGCAACCTCAGTTTCTAGTTCTCGAATCTTCTCTTTAAGTGAGATTTTTCTTTTCAAGGTTGTCGCGTCTTCTCTCGAGATCGGAGGCAACAACAAAGGAAGCTCTCCCGGACTATAAAGGAAAAAAGAAATTGTTAACATAAAGCTTGTGATCGAAATTACAGAGAAACAAAGGAATATGAACATACCAAAGCGGTAGAGAGCATTTAAGTGGACTCGGAGGTCAACGTTCGGGAAACTCCGCGAAATGATTCATTATCCTCTAATAGCGGGGGCATCGCAGATTTTAGCGAGAGCTCCGCAAGTAGCGATTAGATGATCATCTCCTAATCCTTGCATAGAATCGAGAGAAGACACTGGACAATTGCGCCATAGCGAAGTAGTCGGCGATTCTCTTCCGCGATGAGGAAGTACCAACCTCATTTTCACCCTCATCAGAATCTTCATTGGTTTGATAAGAGAGCGGGGTTTTCCGTTTTTAGAAAGCGGAGCGAGAAGACTTGTCCTTGCGAAAAGTAATTTTATCCTTGCCTTTAACCTTCGCGACCGGCCTCTTCAAAGTCAACCTTCGCATACGCATGAAGATAAAAGAAACAGAGGCAACAATATTGTTTAAAATAACAAAAGAAAATGTTTCTTACTTCATCCGTGAGCGATCGGAGTATCGCTGTGGTACTCGGCTTTGATCTTCTTTATACTTCTTTCTCATCTTGGCGATCTAAATTTTTTGAAAGTTAATAAATAAAAGAGAAAGAAAATGTCGCAAAGTGAAATTGAAAGAAGGAAATATACCTCTTTTGTCTCCTCGAGCCACTTAAACTCCCAAGGATGGTAATTCGTGAGGTGTGCGGGAGAACATGAACTGCGATGTAAGGTCCACTCAAAAATAAAGGAACAACCCACCACTTCTCATCTTTGGAATGGCGGGAGTACTATTGTTGCCCGAATGCTAATCAATATCTTGCATAAGCGACTTGTCATCGGAAACATTATATATTCTTCTCAAATAGCGCCAAATGAGATTTATCATTTCTCATGTTTATTCTTGCATAATTCGCAAAGAAATTTTCTACAAAAGTATACTTCTCGTGGACTATCTCCAAATTTGCAAAGTTAGGATCTCTAACATTAACGGGATATAAAGATCCTTTACCAGGCGCCGCGGGTTTTGCGAATTCAAGCATCAAGCGGATACGATCGCCACTCAACCGATAAACGGCTCGCGAGAATTTTTCATGAGCAAGGATTTCATAGAATAATGGTATCTCGGGATTATATAGAGGAATGGGAAGTCTGCGAGGAGTTGACCTAGCGAGACTATGATTTTATGATCATCACATTGATGATAAAAAACGGTTTGCGAGAGAGAATAGACGAAGATTCTTGATCGGGAATGGTTGATAAGATGAAACCCTTCTCTTCTAATTTCTTTTGAGTATCTTCAAAAGGGGTTTATATGTACGACCCGGTGAAGCCATTGATATAGTATGGGAATGAATGGGAATGGAAGATTGAGAGAATTGAAGGGGAGGATTACGAGTAGCGAAGCGCAAATTGCGGAGGAAGAAAGTTAAAGGAAAGTTGCGAGAGGGAAAATAAAAGAGAAAAGAGAAGGGTAAGAAAGCTATATATAGAGAAGAGAATCCTCGAGAAAACAAATGCATTTAATGCGAGATGGGACGTGAATGGTCAAGAATAAACGGTTGAAAGAGACGTGTCAAAGAAAAGAGTGGAAGAAGAAACACACGTAATAAATTCCGTACATAAATAAAACGAGTAAAAATGAAAAATCGCGAGATAAAGATGAGCAGTTGCGGCACTTTAAAATATTGGTTCTCATGACATTCTCTTCTTCGCAGAGAAGACATGAGAAGAGGCAAGATGTAGGAGCGGAATATCGCGCCAGCAATACTTCGCGAGAGTAATAAACGACACTACATTCGAAAGGCGTCGCAGGGAAGTAATATGAATGACGCAATGGATGACGATAGCCCAAAACATGAGAAAAGTGTGAAGACTTGGCGAGATTTAGGAGTGTCGCAAAGAAGAATGTTTATAACACTCGCGACACTTCGCGAGTCATTCCCGAAAATAAAGGATGTTTTAGTTTGTCATCCATTGCATGTATTACCCTATATAAAGGGTTGAGTCGATCTGTTGTAAGGGAGGTTCTTTTTGAATTGTTGAGCAAGTCGAGGAGAGAGAGAAAATCTAGAGTGATTGTAATTTCTTTAGATCTCGATCTATCTATCCTTATAAACATTTTGAGAAGATTATCAATGAAAGTATATAATTAATCACCTTCTAATGTGTTAATTGAGCAAATTCTAGTGAGGGGTGTAGTGTGGGATTTCCTGCAACTACACAGCGAAGCCATAGAGTCGTATGGGAAGAAATCAAAATGCCACCGCTAAACGCTAGTGTGGAGAAGATATGTGAGGCTATAATCCACGATGGAAAACATACCGCACCATGGAACATGGGGAATGAACCACCTCCATGTGATAGAAGTCATGAATTCTGTTCCTACCATCATTTTCATGGACACCAAACGAATGATTGCAGGAATATAAAAAGAATCATCCTCGAATGATAGATCAAGGGAAGCTAAACCAATTCTT